>JAVDOI010000139.1:212500-412500 GCA_032191485.1 Leptoclinus maculatus
ACATAGAACAAGTCCCAGACATGGTTCGAGGCTGCTTGTCTGGAGTGATCAACCAGGCTATAGACACTTCCCCTGCTGGCAGTGTTTTAAATGTTGTGCTGCATTGCCCCTCCCTGGCTAGTGATGTACAGGCGGTTCTACATGTGAACGATGCATACAATGGAGACTTGTTTATGGAGCAAATTGCACAGGTCCTTCAGAGTAATGATGAATCTGTGTCTGATGATGCATTGGAGCTAATAGTCACTGTAGCACAAAATAGAAGCGGGGGAGGTCGTCTTAGGCTAGGGAACATCCCCTGTAATGAGATAATAGCTAAGAAACTAGAAAATCCCTGAAGACATTTTGACAGTGTGGCTTCTACTGCCCGGAGACGTCGCAATATATATCCACTCCGATGTTACCGGTAGTGTCGTTCAGGTTCGATTGAGATAGCGCTTCTCTCTTTTCTGCATTTTAGATTCATACTCTTGGATTGAATCTTGTATTCTGTACGAACCTCATTCTGAGCTTCATGTTAAGATACGGTTACTCTATGGGGCTTTTATTTTGAAAGGGTGGGACTGGGTGGGTGAGAGAGGGGGAGAGGAGACATATTCATAATGTTTGACACACAAACACAGAGGTTATTAAATGACAGGCTTCATCACAAGCATTCCAGTTAGAATTCACTCTGTGGAGCTTTTATTTTGAAATGTGAGGGGGGTTCTCTAAAAATATCTAAGACCTGAATGACTGCATGATAGAGAGAGCCAGAGAGAGAGAGACACAAAGAGAGAGAGAGAGAGAGAGACAGACAGGAGGTCTAACGATCCCTGAATATCTCTAACTCATGTGTGTCTGTGTTCACTAATTAGCTCAATCACAAACACCTGTCTGTGAGAGAAATTTGACTCTACCAGTCTAACCATTCTTGGTTCAAGACTCTGATGTCTCTGTCAATCTTTCTCATTTGGAGATTGTCCCATGTTTTAACATTTTACAGCTTACCTAACTATTGTCCTGCTCTGCGATGTCTTTCCTCGTCTCGCCCTCTTGTGTCATGGTGTGTGTACATGTCACTCCAATCAGGAAACTTGTCAGAATACCCACATTTGATTGGCTGAGCTGCATCACTATATCTCTAAGTCATGTGTGTGGGTGTGTCTGTGAGTCTGTGTGTTTATCAACATCAACAGCTCAATCAGAATCACCTGTGTGCCTGCAGCCTGTTCATGGAGAAAAAGCAGGGAAACAAATCTCAAACAAATCCTCAAAACCCCCATAACCGTAGCTCCTATTGCTCCGATATTAATAAATGAGAGGAAGGGTGAGTTGAAGAACAGATCATGTGAAAATTGTGTCTGTAGTGTAAAAAATGTGGCTGAACCGGCGATTTAGAAATGTGGTACCGTGTTCTGTGGAAGATGATGTTGAAGTAAAATTTAACATTGGTCTCTATGGAGCAGAAAGTTGGTTTTCCTCTCAATTAAAGGCTGCTGTGCCAAATGTGTAAATCTGTTGGATTCCACAGTCATTTCTCTAGACCAGCACACGATTAGCTAACTTTGTAGCAAAAAATAATGCATGAAGAGTGAAAATTGTGGGACTCTGAGCAATTTGTTTGTAAAAATCACAGAATATTTTCCTGCTCTGCTCCACTCTAACAATTATGCTCTCACTCTAGCCCTTAACGAGCAGCGCAATACACACCCATTATAAAATCTGAAATGGACCCAAAATGTTCCTGAAACTTAATCTGTGAGTTCGTGAAAACTGTGCTAGCTATCAAAATGTCCATTTGGCTCAATAACCTTCAGCGTTTTGTCTACGTTTTAAACTTTGAATCATTTTTCTACGTTAAAGTATGGCTAGTCAATATGGACCCAAAGTTAAGAGGTTTTTTTGCTCTCTTCACGCCGAAACCCCATTCAAGTGAATGGAGAAATTTTGCTCCGTTTTTGGGGATTTTCGGGAAAACCGCTGGGCGAATCTCTCCGAAAAATACTTAGCACACTATTCCCGACCAGGCCGCACGTCTGGATGTATTTTTCGCGCCGCTGTTGGCATCGCTGTGTGAGGAGAAGTGCGCCAAACTTCCTGGATAATAATAATAGTATTAGTCCCGCAGGATTACAGTCAGTGTGCTTTGGCACAGGCAGTTTTACTGCCTTTGTGCCACAAAGCCACACTGAATAATAATGCTTTTTCACCATGCGAATTTGACATTTTCAAAGTGGAGCTGTGTTCCATCTTCATTTGCTATTAACCAGTAACATATACACAATATTTACACCTCTCACCAAAGCTCACTTGAGATCACCGTCTGTACACTTAATAACAAAGAAACCCGTGAGAATCACAAAGACATCTCACATGTACGCATGTTCGTATAACCTTGAGAGAATATAAATTGTACGACTGTGGGTTGAACTTTAAAGACTTCTAAAACTTTAATGAAAATAGTCTTGTTTATCATCTATAGTGGCTAGAAATCCCTTAATGTGGGCCTTTGAGAGTCATTTGTATTTGTCATTGGTTGAGAGAATAACTTATGTTCACAGTAGTCTAGTGCAATGGTCCTCCATCATGCCTCACAGTCTGAACAGAATGGTCCTCCATCATGCCTCACAGCCTGAACAGAATGGTCCTCCATCATGCCTCACAGCCTGAACAGAATGGTCCTCCATCATGCCTCACAGCCTGAACAGAATGGTCCTCCATCATGCCTCACAGTCTGAACAGAATGGTCCTCCATCATGCCTCACAGTCTGAACAGAATGGTCCTCCATCATGCCTCACAGCCTGAACAGAATGGTCCTCCATCATGCCTCACAGCCTGAACAGAATGGTCCTCCATCATGCCTCACAGCCTGAACAGAATGGTCCTCCATCATGCCTCACAGCCTGAACAGAATGGTCCTCCATCATGCCTCACAGTCTGAACAGAATGGTCCTCCATCATGCCTCACAGTCTGAACAGAATGGTCCTCCATCATGCCTCACAGTCTGAACAGAATGGTCCTCCATCATGCCTCACAGTCTGAACAGAATGGTCCTCCATCATGCCTCACAGCCTGAACAGAATGGTCCTCCATCATGCCTCACAGCCTGAACAGAATGGTCCTCCATCATGCCTCACAGCCTGAACAGAATGGTCCTCCATCATGCCTCACAGTCTGAACAGAATGGTCCTCCATCATGCCTCACAGTCTGAACAGAATGGTCCTCCATCATGCCTCACAGCCTGAACAGAATGGTCCTCCATCATGCCTCACAGCCTGAACAGAATGGTCCTCCATCATGCCTCACAGCCTGAACAGAATGGTCCTCCATCATGCCTCACAGTCTGAACAGTGTGCAGGTTTTCATACCAGCCAAAAGATATGACTGAGAACTTCTGTTTCACGAAATCTCGACAGGATTTTGAACGTGTGGAAGCTGCAGGATAGAACAGCCTTGAATTACAAGCCGGCTGGAAAATAACAACGGATGGAAGGCTGTTGCCAAAAACATTCCAACGAGCCTATTTAATCAAACTGAAAAGTCATTTTCCGGTTATGTGCATGTGATATATGACAGAATTAAAATGTTAAAATCCAATTTTCACATATGGTGTATAATGCACAATGACTCCCAAACCTCACACTGACCATTGTTTGTGTGACCCTGAGCACAACCCTGCCACAATAAGAAACATTCATTTTCATAGTAGTCAATCTTATAATGGTTGACTTGAAAGACTCCTGACATTATGGAAATGTTCATTTTCAGCTACCACCTGGACATCATTTAAATTCAAATACAAGTTTCATTCAATTACCATGTCATTATCATTACGTCACATCAGTGATCAGGAATCATTCTGGCCTTTATGATTGATTTCCATAGAACTCAATACAGCAGAGCAACATGAATTTAATGACATTCAACTTGCAAAGACTGCTCTTCATTCCCCAAGTCAATATTCCATTACATACTACATTCCTGGATAAAATCTTAAGAAATAATGGTAATAAAGCCAATAACACGATAAATAATCACCTGTTTTAAGCATCCAAAGCATTTTTTAGGACTCAAGAGGAGAAATGGAGGAAATGACTAACCCTAACGTTATTACATCTTAAAATCAGTACATAATAAACTAAATTTAACTTTGATTCACTGGCGGAATTCACTGAGATACCCCAACTGATTGGTTTTTTTTATGTTTCAGTCACCTCATATGTGCTTAAAATCCATTATGTTCTCAAAACTGTTGATCTCTTGCCTTTAAAAGACGAATGGTTAACCTGAGCAGTCCTCTCCTCGTGGTCTAACAGGATTCTGCCTCAGAGGGAAAGCAGTGCTGTTAGGTTACCATGCCTTTTATATACCGTATTTTCCGCACTATAAGGCGCACTTAAAAGCCTTTAATTTTCTCAAAAAACGACAGTGCGCCTTATAATCCGGAGCGCCTTATATATGGATTCATTCTGGTTGTGTTTACTGACCTCGAAGCGATTTTGTGTGGTACACGGCGCTCTGTCAAAATGTTTTAGTACGACTTTGGTAAACTACAAAGCCGCACCGCTTGCAGCATTACGTGTTACGGTCGGTTTGTTCTGGACCCAAACGCAGACACCAGGACGGCAGAGTAGGTGAGAAAAAGGTTTTATTTGGCTTTGTCTGTGGAGCCGGAGGAGCATGCAGGTGGAGCAGCGAGGCGGAGTGAGCGGCTGGCTGCGACGTGGCTCCACGTCGCAGCCAGCCTTGCTCCAGGAAAAATGGTTTAGCTCAACAGGAGCCGAGGTTATAGCTACCACTGAGCTGATGAAACAATCTGGCGATGAGACTGCAGGAAGCCGGGGTATTTGAGCTGACGGTGATGAGGTCTAACTGTTGGCAGGTGAGGAGATGAGCCCCGGTGCCAGATGATTGCGGCCGCGCTCAAGCCACACACACACACACACACACAGAGAACAGAGGGGAGACGAGCTGAGGTCACAGCGGAGCCGTGACATTACGGCTACCGTAGTCAGGAGCGTCGCGGAGTAATACATACTGTGCTTCGCCATAATATTACATATGTTAATATTATGATGCTGTCAAACACAAAGTGAAGCAAACTAATTCGGAGCTTGCCATCATTCCGGGTGGATTAACTAAAGAACTCCAGCCGCTAGATATTGGTGTCAACAGGGCGTTCAAAGTTAAACTGCGAGCTGCGTTGGAGCAGTGGATGACAGAAGGCGAACACACATTCACCAAGACAGGGAGACAGCGCCGGGCGACTTACGCTACTATCTGCCAATGGATCGTGGATGCCTGGGCTAAGGTATCAGTCTCAACTGTGGTCCGAGCTTTCACGAAGGCCGGAATCATCACTGAACTGCCAGGTAACAGCGACGACACTGACTCTGACTCTGATAATGACGAGAGGGATCCGGGCATGCTGGATGCCGTAATCGCAAAGTTTGACTGACTGACTGTTTTGTTTTGCTTAATGCGCCTTATAGTCTGGTGCGCTTTATATATGAAAAAAGATCGAAAATAGACCATTCATTGACAGTGCGCCTTATAATCCAGTGCGCCGTATAGTGCGGAAAATACGGTAGTCTGAAAAGACAAAACTGCTTATTGGATGTGTTCAATGATAGAGGAGCAACTCCCCACTGTAGATGTGTGCTCATGACAAGCAGGCCAAGAAGGAAAAAGGACAAGTTCAGCAACATCCCCTAGACTATAAGGTAAAAAGCCTCTGAGGCCATAGTTCCATGCATTGACAGGAGAGGCACAGCTCCTCATCAGCCATGTCAGTAGTCACAGCATCTCATGATGGCGTCTCTGTCGAATTTGAAACTGAGGAAAGCCTTGGCAGACTGCAGTTCCTCGGAGTCTCTGCTGTGGACGGTCTGGTGACCGTTGGAGCTGCATGGAGCCACATCTGTGAAGAGAACAGTTCATTTACAGGTCTGGTTTGTGGGAGATGTTAATCTTAGGAAGGTCTGAAACTATGTTGAAAGAAAGATTTTTCTTTTATTCTCCACTCAGTTTGCTGTTGACCTGGAATTCAACTAAATGTTCCCTTTCTGGACCACAACTGGTGCTCCTCATTCATTACAGAGTAATCTCCCCTCAAGGGCCACACCCCAAATTAGAAATTGAGTAATTGCAAACCTTAAAAATATCCCATTTCTGAAAAGAGGACAGCATTGTGATTCTTTTAAGGCATCTAATAACTCATTCAATGCCGTCACATTAGCAGAGACAGTGCAGCAGTTGAAGTATTTTATTAAGCCAAGTTAGCTTAGCATAGTGGGTGCAGTCTCCAGGTTACACATGGTAACTCAACAAACCATATGTGAAGGAAAATAGTCATAGTTTAAGAAATGATTTAGTCATTTACAAACATCTTGACTCGACAGTATTCCGGATGTTAAAACTGAACAAACCATACCTCTCTCAAAACTGTCTTGCAGTCTTCTGGGTTGAAGTCTTTTATCTTCTTTCTGTAGAAAGTGTACAACAGTGCAATGCTTGTAATTACACCATCACTTACAGAGCAGCGCCGTGCATGAGTGGATCATTTTCTAATTCTACATACAGTGGCTTTAAAACTGGTCCACTGGCCAAAAGTCTGTAGAATGTTCAGGTATGTCAATTTCCCTTTTTGACTGATGACTGGTGTTACGGTTTAAACTATTCAGGTCAGAATCACATGTGGTCTCTATACTAAAAACAGCTATCTGAAACTCAAGGTTCTGCACTTACTAATGTAGTTTTCACCTGCTGGTTGTTGGCTCCATGAGGGGAGTCCTGACACTTCTTCCCATTGCTTTTCAAAGTTGTGTTCTATCGAGAAAAGAACACAAGTTATGAGGTTACAGTGATGTAGCAACCAAGAGAGTCTCAGGTTATATGTCCCATTTCAGGGGCTGTATGAGTGAAGCAGGCTGACCTGCACTCAACCCAACATTAAATCACAAGGTCCCATCCCCCGTTACACAGACCAAACCTAATGGGGTGCGTTCCAATAACCACACTGCCATACTATTTAGTATGCAAGAAACATATTTAGTATGTCCACATAGAATATCAAATGCAGTATGCCAACAGAACCACATCATTTGCAAAGAGAAGAGATGCAACTCTAATGTCCCAAAACCGGACAGTCACCTACCCCCGGCTGCACCTTGAGATCCTCCCCATGAATATCACAACCACAATCAGTGACGAGGGACAACCCTGACTGAGGTCTACACCCACTGAAAACATGGTTTACTTTATGTGCACACAGCTCTCACTTGGGTTAAAGACCGGATGACAATAACCCCGGTTGCACTAGCAACATAATGGCAATGAAAAGGTGTTTAAGTTATGCAATTCTGTCAATGCCATTTAAACTTCTTCATACAGTCTGCCAAGCTCCAAACAATGTAGAAACATGTGCGACAGGCATCGACTACATGAACCTTTTATATCAGGCCCTACATTACTTTAGTTCTGTGAACTGTCATGCAAAGTGTCTTCATCAGTGGTGGAAGAAGTACACTGTAGGATGTCTGTCCGTTCGAAGTAGAAGTACTGAAGTATTATCTGTAAAATCTGGGCTGTTGTAATATTATAATGCATTACGGTGTTAACAGCAGTTTAATATTGGAGCCATGTCGTTTGATTGCATCCCAATTCATAAAGTGAACATATGTTTAATGTGTAAACTGTAAATCTTCAGAGATTACCATTTATCAGAGTTGAGACCAGGAAGCAGAGCTGCAGACTTACACACTTCTCTGCGCTTCCATTAGAGCGGTTACCCACCCACAACCACATGGAGACTGTGTCTGCCCCACGGCCACTTCAATTAAATAAATCAACAGTAAACCGAAGAGGAGTTATACAAAATATCCTCATAAACATGAACACCACCAACACAACAGTGCAACAAAATAGGAGAATTAAATACCAGATCATCAGAATGCCATATGGATTGACTATATTGTAATTCTATTTTGTTGTTCATTCTGTACACATAACAACCCAAAACCCGTCAGGTTGGCCAGAGGTGCCAGAGGTGCAATAGATTTTCCTTCTTCAAGTTTTTCCTTTTCTGCTGCGAGGGTCCAAGGTCTTTTGGAAGTGAGTGGAGCAGCAGTACTTAGAGAATGAACTATTCACTTGTATCGTTCTTTTCCAGAACAATACCTTTCTCTTTCTTTTCTGTTTTTTTAATGTAGAAAGTAATGACATTTTGGCAAATTTGTTAAAAATATTTTTTACATAAACTGCACAATATTAAGTTTCCAATTAATTGAAAAGTATTATTTAAAGGGAAGTTTGTGGAATTGATAACTTCATAAACATAAAGGAGACATGTCTTGCTCATACTTGTATTTTAGGTTTCTAGTAGAACATGTTTAATTATTTTTTTATAAATAAAACAGAATATATCCGACAGTCCGTTTTAGTGCCGTCTCTTTCACAGCCCCTCCCCTAAAGCCCAGTCTGCTCTGATTGGCTTGTGAGAGAAGTATGGTTCACCTTTGCAGAGGTAGCTCTCAACCTGTGGGCGGTGTATTCTAATGAGGAAGGAGAGACACATCTGAATGGCTTGTTGAATGTTTTCTGATCTCGACAGCCCACAAACCAACTGACCGGGTTGTCTTGTGATACTGAGAAGAGCTCAAAGGTTATTAAAGACTAAACCCACCCAGACACAACCTGTTCACCTGCTGCTGATACAGAAGTATCAGCTGATGAACAGCTTCTTTCCTCAGAGTGAGACTCCTTAGTTCATCCTCAGCCCTCCATATAGAATATCTTTTCTTTCTTTTCTTATGAAGCCAAAAGGGATGAATGTTGATGAACGTATCAAAGTTTCTATCTTCTTCTTTTAGAGGAAACCACACTGACGGCTTTAAGATGAAATCACTGTTTATTTTGTTAACCCATTAACAATCATGAGGATGCCTGAACTCACAGCAAAGTTCACGTTTCCTCATACAGCAGCAAAAAATGAACAATTCAAATGCAAACAACAAATATTAACATTTCTTCTGTCCTCATTCAGGAAAAAAAGTTGACAAAAGTGTTAAAATGAGTCAAACCAATAGTCTCCTGAGGCCCTGCAACGTCATCAGACACAACATGGATAGTGGACACACGTCACGCTCAACACCATCATTACTAAAACCTGAACGAACTGTAGTAGCTTCTGTCTTTCTCCATAGTGAACATGTTTCATCCCTTCTAAGAACATCCAGACATTTTTTTATGAACATATTATTTGATAAGAACACGAGTACCAGAATGAATAAAACCTGAATGAGAACTTATTAAATAAAAACACAGAAACAAGAGACAACAATGACTCAGTCCCTCTTCCATTGTCCCGTCATTTCAACTTAACTGGTAGTGCAGTCCTTGTACTGTTCAAGGAAAAATAGAAGTAAAACATTTAATATCTACTAGATCCGATAGAAAAATACACGTTTCTATCAATATACAATGTATGCATGTAGTTTGAGCCAGATGCTTGTGGTGTTCTGCTGCTACCTCTTATTGGTCTGGATTCACAGAGTTTCTCTCCCACAGTAACAACAGCTGGCTGCCTGCTTGGGGCTCCAGCTCCTGCACGAGACAAAAATAAAGATGGACAAAATGCAGCGATGATATTCCAAAAGCAAAGGCAGTGTGCATCATCCACTGGCAAAAACAGAACAGTACCAACGTGTGGTATGTTCTACTGACCAGTAGAATTAAGTGTTTGAGGAGAAACATGAAGCAGACTGGAGAAACATATACATTCGAGCTGAAATGAAATTGTTTAGGTCAATTATCAAGCAAACACACCAAAAGTGAAGTGTTTCCCTGTTTTAACTCATTTGAAATGAAATATCTCCGTCTCTTAGTCAGTCGGTTGGATGAAACCTTCATCTTTGACATCCCTATTTTCTGTTTAAGTCATTGAAAAGTGATCAATCGTAAAAAATAAGTAAAAAGATCATTAGTCACAGCCCAAATATACAACAGCAACAGCTCAATGAAACCAGGAAGTCATGCGATCGTC
The DNA here is from genome assembly GCA_032191485.1 of Leptoclinus maculatus. Lineage (NCBI taxonomy): Eukaryota > Metazoa > Chordata > Actinopteri > Perciformes > Stichaeidae > Leptoclinus > Leptoclinus maculatus. The sequence continues at coordinate 222,528 of JAVDOI010000139.1, forward strand.
TGGATGGAGCAGAGGGTCTTTCTCAGGTCACGATTTACTTTGTGCCTCCTCGACTCCTCCGGAAATCCATCTCGAGGATCGAGGAAGCGTGCCAAAGGAGCTGAGGAGACACCGGCGTATCCTCTCTGAGGAAGTGTTTTTCGGCACCCGTGACGGATAAAAGAGTGCCGACACACAGCTGAATAATCTGGAACCAGGACAAGACTCTACACGCATCTGTTCCCGTTTGTGCAGCACCTCGTAGGGCTCTGCTTTACCCACATTCCTTCATGATATTACTTATGTTTTTATAATGCATGTAGGCTGCACCTACGTAAAGACCTGTACAAATATCTACAAACAACCTGGACTTCCTTCTGCAATCATCACCCTGAACAAATGGCCCCTGACCAGTTTATACTGCTCTTGTCAAGCGTAGTTTTGACAGTTTCAGTCCTATTCTACATGTGTGTGTGATGTTAAATGTGCATTGTTGGTTGGGTCTGTCGCTTTGTGACTTGTATCTAGACCAGCAGCACCGTCCTCTCACCTGTCCGTCCCTGCTGATCTGGACCTTCTTGTTGTCGTTCCACGGGTTGAGGATGTGCTGGGAGTACTGGAAGGGAAGACTCTCCTTGTGGATCCACTCAACACTGAAAACCCCTCCGAGTCCCATGAAGCCCCAGTCCTGGCAGCTCTCCTGACTGATGGCCGATGTCATGCGGGCGTAGCCCTGTGAAAAAGACAGAATGCAGCACTTTTAAAGACCCATATTGATAGTGGGGTTAAGATTCTGGCACACGTCTGAGCTCTATTAATAGAAACTGAAGTGCATGCAGCATTGGTCAGAGTGTTACCTGGAAGTGTCCAGAGCCCTGAACAGAGAAGATGAGGATGATAGTGCTCTTCTCCAGGGAGGCCTTGGTGAGTTTGGTCTCATTGCTTGGTGTGGTGGACCAGATACCTTTCTGCTGAGCAATGTCTACGTTCCTCACATTGCTGCTCTTCATGATGAAGTACCGCACTGAAGAGAAGACCAGCTGGGGGGACGCTGGCTTTGAGGTCTGCTAGAGGAAAACCACAGCATAGCTCACTCGACAAAGAACGGTCTATTGATGAGACAGTCACTAGTACAATGAAACATGTCCATCCAAACACCGAAGGCTCTCGGGGTGACACGAGATGCTCTACAGAGGATTCACCACTACATCGTCACTGATATTGACTCCTGTCAATAGAGTCAGTGTTGGGTCTGAAAATAAAAGTTAGAGCTCTGTAGCCAGCTCCTCGTCCCTGCTCCTCATCCCTGCTTGCTTCAAACTGTCAAATCACGAGGCCGGCGTTGTTACACAAGAGAATTGATAAATAAACGCAGTTCTCTGCCCCCCATGAATTCCATCAACACTGGGAAGTAGAAGGTGCCCTCAGCACAGTAGAGTGTCTCTCCCTCTCCCCTCACTCAGGTGGCCCTCCCGGCTCCCTTACAGTCAAGATGGCAGGGAAGATAATTCTCCTCCTATTGTACCCAACGTCGGTATGGATTTAGTCTGCAGATGCTCCGCTTCCAAATGAAACCAAACCTTCTTATGGATGTCAGTGAGCCCCGACGAAAGCCAAAGATGTGGCCCGTAACAGACTAGGTAAGGCTTGTTTGTAGCCCGACTGATAGCAAGAAATGCAAAACACTCGTGGCTGCTTGTGGCCGGTTAAGAGGAGTCAGCAGTCCAAAAAATAGTCCATCAAATATATGTGAATTACTACAACCATGAAAGGTCCTTGAGCATACGATCATAAATGAGCTGTAGGATGATGGGTCCAGTGGTATGCCATGGACAGACAGACAGACAGACAGACAGACAGCTGAATATATCATCTCCCCACAGGCTTATGTCTGGTGGGAGTGGTGACGGTCTACAAACAACACAGATTGCAACAGTTGTGACCTTTCACACAAAAACACATGCTTCAAAACGATTTGTCAGATGTTAACACACAAAGATTACACACAGAGAGGATTTTAAATGTCACAAAAGAGCAAAGGAAAATGGGGAGGATCAACAACGCTCAACAGACAGTGGATACCTTTCCTGAGGAGGCGGGACAGGGGCTGTAAGAGGGACTGTCCAGGGTCACGGAGCAGGAGGAGATGCTGGAGGAGTGAAGCTCATCACAGAGCTGCTTGATGGGCAGCGAGGCCTCCTCTCTGTGCTGGCCTTTCCCCTGTAGAAGGCTCCAGGTTGCTGGCATCCTACGAGACCTGATGGGACGTGGTGATATAGAGCAGTAGTGTGAGCATGAAGTGATATATTCAAATAGGACATGATTGATTATCAAACACCAGTAATATAAACAGGCTTAGATTAGTGAGCAGCCTTGAGTTCTGATTTCTACGCTTTTATACTGTAGACGTGTTATCATATTGTAGTAAGATGTCTTCCTGTTTTCTGGTCTAATAAATTCTATTTGGCTTCTATAGTGTTTTTTCCGGGCAGCCTCCCTCAATGAAACTCCCACCCTCACATCTGAAACATGGAAGTCCTGGAGCGGGTGTTCCTGGCCCACCTCAGACCTCATGTGAGGCTCCGTGTCTGAACAGGTTATTGAGCAGCACAGTAGCTCCTTTCCTCCTCACCCTCTTCACCCTCTTCACCTCTGACTTTCAACTCAGAGTCCCATCGTCTGCAGAACTGTTCAGACCGCCCAGCAGTTGTGCATCAGCTATGGAGACATGACGGGCCGCTTTGTGGAGTGGTAAAGGAAGGAATGTGACTGAGACAGCAGGAGTATAGAGACCTCAGGCCGTTCTTATAAAAAGGAAAAGGGACGTGGGCATGATGTGACTGTGATGCAGTTGGATGCAAAGAAGTAAAGTAAAGCTTGGATTTCTAGTCTGGTCTGGGTAGCCACTAACCAGGGGGCTCTAGATGGAGCTCAGAAACAGAACTCCCTTCTTTTCTTTGCTTGGATTCCAGACAGCGAAAATGGCCTCCCCAAAATACAAGTGCAGAGGACGTTCTGGACGAGGACACATTTGACAGTGGTTTGGATATTCGGCCATATATATATATTGGAGCCAGAGCATACAGCGGAGAGGACGAGGCGGAGGCTGCATTAGCCAAGCAAGAGGATGTGGCCTGCAGGGACCCTCCGGGCGCCACAAGTTTGCCTGCAATGCATCCTGGTACATGTAGGCACTGCTGGCACGGCTCCGCAAGCAGGAGAACTCTGCTGTCGGTGTCAATAGAGCAGCACTGCAGAATTGCTTCAGAATGTGACAGTATAACCAAACGCTGAGGATTGCTCTTATCCGTCTCTTTACAGCCCTGCCAGGGAGGACAGTCGCATGTCAATATCTTTAAGCACACACTGCAATCATCCATCCATCCTTCATACTCGTCATTGCTGGTGTTGGTGGGTAGTTGGGGGCTGTTCTTGGAGCTCTTCACTGAAGCCTGGGGCCCATCCTCCGATGACATGGGCAGGGGCCGCTGGCCAATCCCTGTGGGCTGCTGCAGGCCTGCTGCTTGTTCCTCTGCCGCCAGCACCTGAGGAACATCACGGTCAATGGTAAATGGACTGTACTTGTATAGTCTTTTGATCATTCAAATCGCTTTTTACACTACATGTCATTCACCCATTCATACACTGATGGCACAGCCTTCGGGAGCAGATTGGGGTGAAGTGTCTTGCCCAAGGACACATCGACATGGGGATCTAACCGCAGGTCCATACGGCAAACTATACTGCCAGAGGCATTCTATCCACATATCAGTCATTTTAACAAACAGATGGAGATCCAGACACCCCACCGCATGAATGAAGTGCACACATTAACATACTGTACACGTCCGAACATGATCTATCCATCTTTACTCCTGTGGATGGTGAAAAGATAGACTGACTGTCAAACAAGGTAATAATATGAGAGACTTGCAAAGGGCACAGAGATCAGAGTTTGAGTCGGGGTCCACCGGTTCACATGCATCCTCAGTCAGGAAAACACTGGAACTACGCCACAGCCACGTACAGAATGTTACCATTCTGGTAAGTGTAAATTCTGAATATTGACCAATATTTCAATCTGTCACTTCAATTAACCATATTACAAGAGTTACCCTTTGTTCTCTTACACATTGATCGTTGGGTTATTTTAACATGTATTACAACGATTAAGTGAGGCAGCCATTTGTCCAGTTTAGGCTAGAAGGAGCACATGAAGACATAAATGATTATTATTATCTAAAGGTTTCTTAACAGCACTATAAATAAATAAAACAGAGATCCTCAATGGTCTGAACGTGTGGCTGCATCATCAACATCAACCAATGCAATGACTGTAGTACAACTGTACACAGACATAATATTCTAAGAGGAGGAGGACATCTTATATTTGACACTTGCATACACGAGCATTGCTTTACGTTGGTGTCGTTAAGTGAAAGTACGAGGAAGAAAAGAGAACGTGACGTACAGAAACCAGGGTCTGGATGATGGCCTCGTCCTGTGGAGACAAAGGCTTTGAAGGACAACGGATCCTCTTGATGAACAAATTTTGCCACTTCTGCCTCAGTTCAAACACCAGTCCTGCAGCCTGAAAACATGATGCGCAACATGAGATTAAATGGTAAGTAAAAAAGGAAGAGATTCAGTAGAAAATGTCAAGGAGGCGGACACAAACAAGAGCAACGGTGTAGACCTAACAAAAGAGAAACCTTTATCTATATCGTCTACTTTCTCCAAAGTATTGGAGGGAATAGTTTATAGCAGACGTAGTGATGTCCCATTACAACATCTCAAAGTAAAAGCATTAACGATGGGGTCCCCCAGGGGTCCAGTAGGGCCGCTCGTCCTCATACTGTACGTTAAGGATTTTGGTTCTCTAGCATTCTACATCAAGTATAATTTGATCTCACACACATGAAATGATCTGAAAAAGAATCTAAATGAGGAACTCATTAAGGTGGATCCATGGCGTACAATGCAGTAAATCATTCTTAAATAGAAGCAATGCAAACGTCACTGTATTCTGCTCAAAGTGATCTTTGAACATGTTGGTAACTAAATAAATGGTCAGGTTATAGAGAGAGACTCCTGGGGTACACAAGGAGTGTTTACAGGTGTCATATTGATGAACTGGCAAAAACACTGTCCAAATACATTGGCTTGTTTCTAAAGTTACGGCTTTTTCTTCCATTTAGAGCACTTGTAACCTTATACAAGTCTTTATTCAAGCCGTATATATATATATATATATATATATATATATATCTCTCACTGTAATGTTATATGGAGCAACATGTATAAACACCTGTATAATCTAAAGTGTTATATATATGCTCAACAACAGACTGACTCATATCACATACGTATAAGACTAGGAGGAAGTCTTTTATAAAGGGTAAAACACTTCAGTGTGGTTGGTGTACAGTTATGTTAGATTGAGGATCTGGTAGCAGATATCGCCACTAGTCGGCACTGTTCAGGCAGCTGGAGGTTTCAGGGTTAAGAGAGGAGAGAGGAGAAGTGGGTTTGGGTTCGTCTGGTTCGGCGTTGGGACTTCTCTTAAGTTGTGAGGAAAACCCAGAACGAGTTGGACCGATTTATTCCTCATCACACACCCACTTACATCATCTCCACTTACCATACGTCTCTATTTTATGTGTCGTACCTTTTATTGTAAAAAGCATGATTGTTCTAGACAATATTAAAATGTGACAGCTAAATTCTTAGATGCAGAGGGTTGAGCATGCTGATGATGTGAAGCCTTTAATAGTCCAACGCTGTCAAATCCTTCATAAAGTGCAGCAGCACGCATGCTGTCTACAAGCTGACACGTCCCTGTGTCAAGTGCTGAAACGTTGGTCTGTTTGCACAATTAAAGGCTGCAAATCAATTAGTCTGCTCCAGGCCCTTTCTACAGATGACTGATAGATTACAGCTTCCAGAGATCAGAGATGCCATCACCAGCTGCTACTGATAAGCAAGAGTCAAATAGGCTGAGACTTAGTCTCAACCTGTAACAAGCATCCTGTGATCCTGTGATCCTGTGAGTAAAGAGAGGATGAGCTAACCCAAAACCTTTCCATTTCCTAATGTCAGGGATCCTGTCATGAACATATTTACAGCGTTGTAATATTTACTGCTGAGGCGCAAAGTAGACATTGATTCACAAGCCACAGAGTTTTGGACCACTGACATAGAACACACTACAAAGTCACCTCTAAATTCATGAACTAGGAACAGGTGGAAAGGTCGGTGTCAGCAGCGATGTTCTCTCACCTCTTTGTCCAATTGAAAGATGAGCCAGTCATCTATCCTCATCTCAGCGAGGTCGTCCGTCTCACTGTCACTGAGGTCAACCAGAGGACTGTCTGAAAGAAGGAGCAGGGAGACACGGACTGAACGTGAACAGGAAGGCTTCGGAATCAACCTCTCTCAGGAGAGAGTGCCATGACATTTCAAAAGTTATGTTAATAATGGTCAAGACGTGAGACATTTGGGAAGGGCATGTCTCCTTTCCATTGGCCTCAGAGGATAGTGAAAGAAATCCCATTGTTACGGGAGGAAGCACTGAAGGGAAGCACGACCCCTCTACATCTCTCTGGGAGAGACTGTATCTGGATAGTGTTGGGATGACTTGGTTTACTTCAGTTATCAGAGTATGCTCAGCCCCCCGGGAAAGCTCATCAAAATCACAATCAGCTTTATTGGCCCAGTGTGTGTCTGAATGATCTCTGATAACTTGATCTTGTAGAAAGTCTCTTTACTAATAAATGAACAGGCTGGAATGAACTTTAGTAAAGCTCTTCTTCAGACTTCACCATAGAAACAGAAGGTTAGTGAAGGGTTAGCACTGTTGGAACATCAGTTTAAACCTCCTCACTCAATAATTAAACGAATGTATCAAGTTGAACAGGATTCTCCCGTCATGTGACACTGAGGAACTCCACTGGATGGAAGTTTGAGTTGTTTCACTCTTCTTCTTCTTGGTAGGAAGTTAAGCATGTTCTCAACCAGTGTTTGGTTCAACCAGGGCTCTGCCTTGTCACCCATTAGTTTGTGGACAGAATCTCAATGTAGAGCTTAGGACGGAAAGCTTTTTGCCAAATATTCACAGTGCACACTGGCCCGCAGTGTTACGGTGACATCAGGAACCATACTGATTTCATGGCAATCTGACTAATAGTCAAAATATCTTGCTGTGGAAAACAGCTTTGAACAGACAGACATCGCCGCACTTAAATAAATATTCATGAAGAACAAAGTCATGAGATTTGAATTGTTACCAGTCTGTGCAGCAGGTTCCTGCAAGGCAGAGCTGGGTAGTTTGGCACACCCTCCAAATATAGCCACAGTGAAGGCAGTCATGATGGAGCAACAGCGGACACTGGCCATCCTGTGGCCTCGCCTCATCTCGTCATAGATCAACCAGTCTGTGGGAAGGGCCTGGGCCAATTTAGCTGGGCCGTTCTAAACACACACACACACACACACACACACACACACACTGTAACACAACTAAAACCTTTTGTCTGTCAATCCGTCTGTCGGTGCTGCGTATAGGGGCTGCAGAGAAAATCCACTTCATCCAATGTGCATGAAAGTAAAGAACATATGCACCAAGCCATAGTTGAGGGGATCCATGTGTACATGCAGTTCCCTCCTCTGTGGCTTCAGAGGACAAACCTACATGGATTTGACTCTTTTCAAAAGCTAGAAAACAAAATGCTGAAAGGATTATATCAATCATTTGTTCCCCTACCTCCTTCAACTGGGACTGGCTCAGGATAGATGTGGGATGAAAGTGGACCTTCTTCTCCCGGTTACTGGAGAGCAGGGAGGTCTCCTGGTTGATATTGACCATGTTTGGATACATGCCAGCCATCAGGGCTGCCTTCACCACGGCCCAGTTCTCAGAGTTCAGATTCACATCCCGGATGTCACTGCCCCCGCGGGCTCGCACGAAACCTGGGAAACAAACGGGCCGCTTTAAATCCATCTTCATTTATGCATGCGACAAAAACTACTTCAATAACAAATGTGTTTTCTTCCTTCAAAGTCAGACTTCCATGTTTGTACTTTTATATGACGGGGCCACAATTCTCCAATCGATTTAAATGTCCCGATTTGTCATCGTTAGACTACGGGGTCTTGTTTCATACAGATCAACGGTTTTATTTCCTGACAACTGTCATTTTCTTCTTTAAAATGAGGCTACGTGGTTTCAAGGGTGCATGTTTTAGGAACGTACCACACTACGTGTGATGACATTTAAATGATGATAACAATAACTTATTTCACCAGTAAATTGGGAAAAACTGAACAACAAAAATAAGATGGCAGGAGGGTTTACAACAACAGCTTGAGTTTACGAGGTGAACCTGAATGCACCATGAAGTCTCTGTCTCCGCCACATGCTTTACTGTACAAAGCGATATAGACACACAAGTGGATGTTAAGTGGATCACAGCCAGGCTGGTGATGGCGGGTCAAATATAAAAGGAAAATGAAAGTGGAACGGACCAATGGCTCGGAGCTGTCCCAGCAGCTGTGTCCTCATGCCGAGTATCATGTCCATGGTGGCCTGGGACAGGAAGTTCTTCTCACAGAAGGATCTCTCCCAGCCCTCACTGCGGGCCTTCTGCCATGCCTGACACCACACAGGACAAACATGAACTCCATTCAGCCGGGGAATATCACTTTACATGTGCATCATGATGGATTGTCACACATTACTTGATAACAATACTCTTGACTAGACTGCGACCATTATGTCACATTTTGTGACTATTTTTGGAGACAGTGCTCCTAAATATCATAATCTGATTGGATAAAAGCTCTACTTAAAACAAGCTGCACTGGAAGCAACTGAGGAAGACAGTAGCTGTGCAATGAGAAAATAAGATAATGGGAACAATATTTTTATAAATTATGATACATGTAGTGTGTTTAAGAAAAATTATTAAATTATAAAATAGATATAACTTTGTGATTCTGTTTAGGCCAGCAGAGAAGGCCTTGAAGGCCCTGACGGCCCGCCACTAGGTGATAGAAGATTTTGGCCATATCCCCCCCCGTCTCAAACAGTGTAAAAGGCCCAGATATATCTAAACCACAGCAATAATGTATGAGCAGTTAAACTAAACAATAATCAGGCATTCAGGCATGCTGTATTTTCACTTCATAGAGACCTGAGGAGGTAAAACTAGAATGTATTTCACAGGAGAAAAAAAAAAGATAAGATTACAGGAAGCATCCCTTTACATCTCCCCTCAAATCAAGGGCTTCCCATATTCATCCCCCACCTACCTGGAAGGCTCTCAGCAGGGCCATGTGGTCGCTGAAGGAGGTGGAGGTGAAACATTTGCGGTTGTGTAGTGCAGCTCTTTTCTGAGATGCTTGAGCGGGAAGGATGAAAGGGTCTCGGTAGGCCAGTGTACAGGCAATGGTTAGAATGGGGTCCAGACACTTGAGCACCACAGCGCACAGCACCATCTTGCCCAAGTGGGGATCCACGGGGAGATCAGCCAGGTGGTAGCCCAGATCAGTCAGGTCTTCATACTGGTCCATAGCATCTATTGTCTGCAGAGAACAGCGGTATGTATCGATACAAACTGTAATACTGAATGTGGATGTGTAGGCTTGTATGTGCTCGTGTAGTTGCTCGTGTCAGAGATCAGGAATAATTGAGGTACGTAGTAGTATTTCTTACCTTTAGCATCTGCACAGCGTTCCTGATGGCATGTGCAGCAGGAGGCTGTGGAGCTTTGGACAAGAACTCAGCTACTGGACAGGAGGAGGGGGCCAGCAGTTTGGACTGCAGACACAGTTCCTTACACACACACAACATGACATATCATCACTATTACAGCCCATTACTAAGGCTATGCATTCTAAGTAGGTCTGTGTTGGTGCTCATCAAGATCTACTTCATTCTATTAGAATCCTCCAATAATAACTGAAAAAACTGAGTGTAAATCTTAAAACACTTGCTGTGAAGAATGTCTTGAAAGCAAGTACTTCCACATGCAACAGGCTATGAAGGGTGTGTGTGTGTGAGTGTGTGTGCGTGTGTGTGTGTTGCTACCTGCAGTGGCATCCGCAGCAGCTGTGGAACCTGGAATTCCAGCATGTTGTTGAACCTGAGTCGACTGAAGAGGCGGAAGCAAATCCCTGGTCTGCAGCGGCCGGATCTGTGGACGGGTCACACACACTCAGTAGATTCTTTAACACCGACATTAAGAGCAGACATTGAGTCTATACGAGGTCAGATATAAGATCAAGAGTGTGGACATTGCTGGTTACCTTCCCTTCCTTTGCAAAGCGCTGGCTTTCGAGATCCAAACCGTCTTCAACATGGAGACATGACTGAGGGTATCAAAGGACTTCTACAACAGGAAACACATTGAGGAGTTCATTACCAACCACCGAGTGTGAACCTTTATTTGTTGTTAGACCTCATTTTACTCTTGTTTTGTAAATCCAATTCCAGTGAGTGTACCTCTTTGACCTTTCCTGAATCAATGACGAAGATCACATCGTTGATAGTGATGCTCGTCTCAGCAATGTTAGTAGAAAGAATCTGAAAGGAAAACATTTCTAAATGTTATTCTTTAGTCTGATAGTGAGTTAGTATCCTACAAAGTTCCTGTAAAGTTCCGTTCGAAGGGCAAACCCTACTAGTCACCAGCTCCTAGTCATCGTGTAGACAGGATGCAGCTTTGGTGTCCTGACTCAGTGACTCACTATTTTCCTGACACCAGGTGGAGTGTTCTTCATGGCTCTCTTCTGATCCATAGTCTGCATGTCTGAATGTAGAGTGAACACCTGGTACCTGAGAGAGGACACACCTCCGTCAAAGACACGCTACATAATATGCTGCTGTGCTATACTATGCTCAACACAATCAACTCAACACATGGCAATAAGGCCCAGACGAATCCAGGACCACGTCTCCAACTTATCATGACTTCAAGTCAACATATCTAAAAACATAGACTACTATAGATGTTGCACGATGTTCAAAGTTTCACCTTTCAGAGTGGGTGGTGAATCTCTTATCGTCATACAGGATGCGGTCCCTGAGTGTCACAATCTCATCATATCCAGGAAGAAAAACCAGGACAGCACCTGAAGACCAACAGATAGAAGCTCAGATTGTAATAATCCTGAAATATCATCCGTGTTCCCTGAATCGGCCTGTGATTAATAGTCACGTTCGCCAGGCAACGGTTCGACTCGGTAGTGAGAATCGTACAGTAAACAGCAATGTTGTTCAAATGAAGTGCTGAGGCTCACCATCACTGGTGGTGGAGCAGATGTAGTGCAGCAGATCCATGATGAGGTCCAGGTCCACCCGCTCATCGTCAAAGCTGTGGTGGTACAGCTTGAGCAGCTCCTGCTCTTCAGGGCTCAGCTCCGCACTGCCACACTGCATCAGAGTGGACTCATCCAGGCCGCTCACCTCTCCCAGAGGACTGCACAGTACGCATTTAGAAAACCTTCTCAAACTGTAGTTCAATTCAGACTAGCCTTTACTTTATGTGCAGCTTCTTCAGGGACTGTGCAAAAATGATTGGGGGCAGATGGGCTGACCATAGCCACAAATGCCACTGCAGCAAAGGGAAAAGTCAGCTATTCCAAATGTATGTTTAATATATTGAGAATGATGCATTTTTACATTGAACATTCCAGAAACACCAAATACATGCTATTAACACTGCCTCTCTTTGGCAAAAAAAAAGAAACGGATTACTCCTTTTCCCCTTTTTAGAAGAGTTAGTTTAGTTTTGCACATCGTGGTCAACATTACACTCACATGGACGATTTGAGTAGATCCATAGCATCTGTCTGCTGGAAGTGTTTGGCAAAGTCTAAGGCTGTCCTGAAATGAGATGAACACTGACACTCAATGCAACAGCTTGGAGGAATATTAAAACAATACAATGTGCTATGTACAGTACATGTGCTCCTGGCTCCTTCATGTCCATGGACGTCACGTCATTTAACATAGCGGCCTAACGTCAGCCGGGTGACAACATGGTGGACGTCCTATCAGCCATTGGATGCCTTCATGTTGATGTCTGCCCCCATGCTGAGCAGCTGCTCCATCTGTGTGAGGAACCCTTGAGCTGCTGCCACCATCAGAGGAGAGGCCCCTGTGTCACTGTGCCTGTAGTCCACTAGGTAAAGAAAACAATGTGAGCCTTCATATCTTCATACATCCATTCATTTCACACTACACTGAGGACAGCACAGGGCCAGTAAAGGTACATGATATGAGGGGTGTAAGAAAGATGAGTGATTTCAGAAAAGTGAGTGAGAGCAGAGATCAGCTCTGAGAGTCGTACCGTTTACACTTTCATAGAGGATGAGGTTGAAGAGCTGAATAAAAGCATCCTGGTCTTCATTGAGGAAAATGTTGGAAATGCACGAGTCCATCTCCTTCAGCAGCCACGGCTCCAGCTGTTCCGTGTCATTCTCAGCCTGCGACACAAAATAGTACACCGAATAGTACATCCTTTTCTTTATAAATGAGATTTGATGTGATCAGTGCATTGACTTTTTAGGTCCCTGATTTACCATCTTATGAATGTTTAGCTGTCTAACTCCAGAACCACAGCTAATTGTTTCTATTTACAGCCTATGACTACATGTGCAAACCCCGTCCGTCTCATTTCAGTCTTATTCAATCAGCATTTAAAGCTTGTTGCTCAATGACTATAATCCTCACTTTACTGTGGACCCAAACCTAACTCATCTTTCCTGTCTGAACTCCTCACAATAGTTGATTTTAACATTCACATTGACCCATCCACCCACAAGTTTTTATCTGAATTCACCACCTTGCTTGACGATTTCAATCTCATTCAGCATGTCACTTTCCCCACCCATGTCAAAGGCCGTATCCTTAACCTGGTCTGTTCTGTCAATTTACGGATACTCAACATCCACCAGTCTCTGTCTGATCATCACCTCATCCAGTTCACTATCCCACCCCCAACGCCATGTCCACAACTAGTCAGAAAAACATCTTTCTGAAAAGCCTCACCTCACCAACTGCTTCAATTCCTTACTGTCCCATCGAAATGTCCCCTTGAAAACTACCGCTTTCACCCCAATTCTCAAAAAACCTGGTCTTGATCCATCCTGCCTCAACCACTAATGGCCAATTTCCAACCCTCCCTTCCTCTCAAACACCCCTGAAAGCCTTGTTGCCACACAACTTCAAACCCACCTGCACTCTAATAACCTAGTTGAAACCCTGCAGTTCGGTTTTCGCCCACTCGACAGTACAGGAACTGCACCGTGCTAGCTCAAACAACAGACACTCCACACACAATTCAAAGCTTCTCAGTCCCTCCCAATAGTCCAATCCTGCCTCAAGACCATGTCTTCTCCACTGCGTTCCCTGCCCGTCTACATGTCTACTTACCACCTGCACGTCTACCCAACTACACGTCCATCTACCTAACTACACGTCCATCTACCCACCTACACGTCCATCTACCTACCTACCTACATGTCCATCTACCTACCTACCTACCTACCCATCTACACGTCCATCTACCCAACTACACGTCCATCTACACGTCCATCTACCCAACTACACGTCCATCTACCCAACTACACGTCCATCTACCTACCTACACGTCCATCTACCTACCTACATGTCCATCTACCCACCTACACGTCCATCTACCCAACTACACGTCCATCTACCCAACTACACATCCATCTACCCAACTACACATCCATCTACCTAACTACACATCCATCTACCCAACTACACGTCCATCTACCCAACTACACGTCCATCTATCTACCTACACGTCCATCTACCTACCTACACGTCCATCTACCTAACTACACGTCCATCTACCTAACTACACGTCCATCTACCTACCTACCTACATGTCCATCTACCTACATGTCCATCTACCTACCTACACGTCCATCTACCTACCTACACATCCATCTACCTGACTACACGTCCATCTACCTACCTACTAGTGGTGTAACGGATCACGGGTCGATCCGTATGTCAGTGAACAGATATAAAGCAGTAGTGTGTTCACGTGAACGGAGCAGGTTAAAAGCATTTAACGGCGAAAGTCACGGCGAGCGGAGGAACTTCAGAAGCTCCCGGGTCATTTAAGTCACAAGTTTGGGATCATTTTGTCTTCCCTGTAAAGTATAATGACGGATAAGGGTGGTGGACAAAACCGTTACGGTATGTAGGCGTTATTTAAAAAGAAAGACATACGACAAGGAAAAGACTGTGACCGCTTTCACCACGGCGGAGTGATTCATAGTCCGGTGCTGCAGACACGCCCCCTCTGTGAGAGTCACACAGACAGGTGCTGTAGACACGCCCCCTCTGCGAGGGTCACCGCAGACAGGTGCTGTAGACACGCCCCCTCTGTGAGAGTCACACAGACACACACCTGGTGCAGGTGCTGACAGAAGCATCAGAGTGGAAGCTATAGGCCCAATAGTAACAGTCACTACAGAAAGGTCTACCCTCTCCCCAGACAATGGAGATTTTCTCATCTTTTTGAACAATGTCACAGTAATGGTAAATATTATTGTGTATTTGAATGACATAACCTGACAGGAAGTAAACATAGACCCAAGTTGTTGCCGAGCAGTTCAGTTCAGTTGAAACAGTGGAAGCTAGCTCACATATTCTTTCAATATTGATCAAAGGACGAGGGCATCAACATACCTCATGTTGCACTTAAACTTAAACAGAATTGAATATTCTTGAATGTTTTAATTGTATTTAATTCATTTCAAATTGGACATCTTCAATATTTTAGTTTTTATATAAGACTATAGCCCAAAGTTCTTTTCTTTAAGTGTTCTTGAAGTTCTTTAATTAATAAATGGAAAGCAAAGTTATATTTGTCTCCTCCCCTTTTCTTTGTTGATCCGAAAAATGATCCGAACCGTGACTCAAGAACCGTGATCCGAACCGAACCGTGAGGTTTGTGATCCGTTGCACCCCTACTACCTACACGTCCATCTACCTACCTACACGTCCATCTACCCGACTACACGTCCATCTACCCGACTACACGTCCATCTACCCGACTACACGTCCATCTACCCGACTACACGTCCATCTACCTGACTACACGTCCATCTACCCGACTACACGTCCATCTACCTAACTACACGTCCATCTACATGTCCATCTACCTGACTACATGTCCATCTACCTGACTACATGTCCATCTACCCGACTACACGTCCATCTACCCGACTACACGTCCATCTACCTAACTACACGTCCATCTACATGTCCATCTACCTGACTACATGTCCATCTACCTGACTACATGTCCATCTACCCGACTACATGTCCATCTACCTGACTACACGTCCATCTACCCGACTACACGTCCATCTACCTGACTACATGTCCATCTACCTGACTACATGTCCATCTACCCGACTACACGTCCATCTACCCGACTACACGTCCATCTACCTAACTACACGTCCATCTACATGTCCATCTACCTGACTACATGTCCATCTACCTGACTACATGTCCATCTACCCGACTACATGTCCATCTACCCGACTACACGTCCATCTACCTGACTACACGTCCATCTACCTGACTACATGTCCATCTACCTGACTACATGTCCATCTACCTACCTGTCAATCTGCATGTCTACTAGCGGTGCAACGGATCATAAAACTCTGTTTGTTTGTATCACAGATCAGATCAGCACAAAATATAACTTTCAGAGATCCCTGATCATGTTTGTTTTTGCCTCCGATACTAATTGCAGATCATTAATGATCCATATTGTCAGATACAGATCTCTTTGTTTGATTATAGCAGCTGGTCTACAAGGATCCAGACTTTTTTGCCACCGTCCCAAAAATCATTTCAACCGCTCTGAAGTCAGTAAACCATCAAACATTCTAATTGTTATCCTTTTACTTTGTTAAAGTAATTTATAGTGTTTTGTTCATAAAAAGGTACACAATTCAAATGATAAGGAAATAAAAGATTGTATTTTCATTGATTAAATCATGTCATTAGTAGTTTTAACGATGTATTGTAATGTGCTTAGAGCTAGTGTTAACAGCTCATAGTTCATCTCTAATATCTATTTATGTTGTGAAAACATCTGGATTTATTCAAGTTTCTCACCAACTACGTTTTACGAGATTACATGTGAACACATCACGTTATAATTGACCTTTGACTGAACAGAGCCTGAACGCATCATAATGTAACTGAACAGAACCTTCATACTTTAGCCGTTAGCGGTGCTGCTAACGTTACTAGCTCTCCTCGTTGATTTACACATCATCAGAGATCAGTGACTAGAAAAACATAAATGATGTCCTGATCATATATTTTACTGAATATTGGCGGATAACGAGGTCAGTAAAACTTTATTTCACACGTTAAACTGTGTAGTTAATCCACAGTTCTAATGTGTGCTGAACCGTGAGGGGGGATCTGTACGGATCACAGATCGACAGAGGTCAGTTCCACCACTACTGGTCTACCTACTGGTCTACCTACCTACCGGTCTAGGCTGTCAGTGTTGACCACTTGGAGGCTTTCTAGGTTGGGATCTAGTGCTGCTAGCTACTTTAATTGGAAAAGAGTTGGCAACAATGGGTTGAGTTTTTCAGTTGGATCAGATAAGATAATCCTTTAATCATAATTGTTTTCTTGTACCGACATTGATAACGAGACGGGACTGTCCCACTGAAGCAGTGCATAGAGAGGGGTGTGTATGGGATGGTGTTGGTTTACCAGCTTGTTGAAGGTGCTGTCCCCTCTGTCCAGGGAGCTGCTGTCCTGGAGGAAGCCCAGGGCAGACACAGGGGTCCTCTGTTTCTCCTCTACTGCCTTACACCACTCCGTCAAACACTTCTGCTTCTTCTCCTCTGAGAATGTGATACACAGAGGAGATTAAGACAAAGCCAGGTGGAAGGCTATAATGCATTTGATATATTCAGTCTGATTCTGTGGACTAATTCATAAAAGCTTCATACTTCTCTGTGTCTCTTCTTTGTATTTCTTCATGTCCTTATTGTTGAAGCCCGTCAGCGTCAAAATGTCTTCCAGAAAGAATTCCTTCACTTCGAACTGTCTTCCTATGACTAAACATAAAACAAAACGCTTAATTTACTAATAATTAACACCAAATTCCACATACGGTACACAGATAACACTCCCACCAGATTACACTGCATTTGCATTACTTCAGTTAACAATAATAACCCATCTTTGTATTAGAATGAACCGTTTCTTGAATGAAACATGTTCTGACTGGAACACTCGCTCCAGTATTTATCAGTCTATTTTGATAGAAATGTCAGATCTGAACTTAAACTTTTTAGATGTTACATTAATCAAACATGGTCAAAAACTACAGGAACACTCTATTGACCGCAAATAGTTTTCATCCACTGAAAGAAGGTCTTTCTGCCATAATATGTGAAGTATACACATGTGACAAACATGTGATACATATTACCTATGCTGGGATCATCCAATAGGATGCCTTGTTACATTTAAACATGTTTTGAAATGTATAAAAATAATAACAAGTAATAGCTGGTATGAGCATTCAGTTAGTGAACACAGAGTTAGCGGGACGTACGGTGGATCACAGGGCAGGAGCCAAAGTACTGAAGAAACAGGTCTATATCCAGAGCTGCACTGGACAGGATCAGTTTCAGTGTGGGAATCTTCTGAAGCACATCCCGCATCTTGGTGAGCAGGAAGTCAGTCAGACCATCACGCTCATGCACCTCATCCTGTTTGAACACAGCAAGTCACTTTAACATGTTCAAACTAAAGTCAAACTGGGAGCTGAAACTTAACACCCAATGAAAATGCTGTTTTTCAAAGAACAATCCCAGCTTCTAATACATGCAGGATAACAGAGTCAAATC
Source organism: Leptoclinus maculatus (assembly GCA_032191485.1). Lineage (NCBI taxonomy): Eukaryota > Metazoa > Chordata > Actinopteri > Perciformes > Stichaeidae > Leptoclinus > Leptoclinus maculatus. Next base: position 240,450 of record JAVDOI010000139.1, read on the forward strand.
ATTTTCTGAGACTGTATGTCCTGTTTATTTCTAGTCTTGAGGCTCACCACAATGACATGTGTGACAGTTGTCATGCTGGCATCTCCAGCCATCAATGTTCTGAGGAGCACTCCGCTGGTGCAGAAGGTCAGCAGCGTCTTAGGCGAGACCCTGAGGTTTCAAAGTCAACAGTTACTGGAGTCATTAAGTGTTACACAGGCTCGCAAACGTTAGACAGGGAAGTTAAATAGAGGACTTAGAGTCACCTCAGAAGAACCCTTTTCAGACATTAGTTTTCAGGCAGAGACTGTACTCTAAACAGACAGGGAACAGTCAGTGAGAGGGGAGCAAGGACACTCTCTTCACTAGCACAGTCGCTGTAAATATTGGTGTCCCACCAGTTAGCCTGAGCGAGAGCACTCTACTGTGGAAACAGGTCAGAAAACAGTTGGTATAATGAGGGGAGCGAGGACACTCTCTTCCCTAGTACGGTAGCTGTCAGAATTAGCGCGCCCCCAAGTTAGCCTGAGCGAGAGCACTCTGCTAACACCGAGCGGACACGGTGACGTTAGCGCGCCACTCAATTAGCTCTGCCAACCGTGGAAAACTAACAAACGGTAAGTCTGATGTTACAGAAACAATGTTAATGGATGTCACTGATCGATGTTCACGGGGCGACTGTGGCTCAGTGGTAGAGCAGGGTCGTCCTTCAATCACAGGATCGGCGGTTCAATCCCCTGCTCCGCTAGTCCATGTCGATATGTCTTTGGGCAAGACACTTAACCCCAAATTGCTCCTGTAGCTGTGCCTTACGGTGTGTGAATGATGTATGAATGTTAGATAGTTCTGATGGGCAGGTGGCACCTTGCATGGTAGCCCCCGTCATCAGGGTGTGAATGATGACATGTAGTGTTAAAGCGTTTTGAGTGGTCGGAAGACTAGAAAAGCGCTGTACAAGAACAGTCCATTTATCATTTACCAAATTAAGATTGAAGATAGGAGCGTCCACCGGTCCGAACAGCGAGACACACCGCTCCCTCTTAAGCGGGACAACTGCAACTCCGACCGGTGGTCACAAGGCTACAAGCTCCACAAATCTTTAATCATAGACAAATGTAGCTTAAGCTAATGCTACCATGGTAGTTAGCCTGCATAAGCGGGAAGATGAAAAAGGACTGATCTCTGTGTAGACTGTATTTGTGCAAGCCGAGTTTTGAGGAGGATCCGAGTATCTGACATTTTAAAAAAGATGTATGTTTAAACTGTTGTAATGGTTGGAAAGCAAACAGAGTGAACTACATTTCACATGGATGTATTAAAATAAATGAATGCAGCATCTTTTACAACATAACTTGCTCACCCACTGCAGACAGTATATCAATTGTACATCCGTTAAGAATACAACGGATTGAAAGTTTAATTTAAAAGTGCACAAAGCGGGGAAAGAAGTTAAATTGAATTGAACTAGTTGTTCTACTGTAGGTGTAAATGATGAACACATGAAGCGTTAAGATAAGAGGCTCTGATCTACTGTACCTGCTCTCTAGTCTGATGTGATAACCGACAGTCTGGCCCACACTCTCTCCTCTCTCCGCTGCCACTCTCTCAGCCACAGCGATGGCAGCCAGCCGTCTGGGCTGAGTGCAGAAGATCCTGCAGGGCTCTCCATTCCTGCTGCACTCGTCCAGCATGAACTGTGGGATCTGGACAATGCACAGTGACACAGGATTACCTCCGGCTCAAACCATACATACTACGCAATACTTATCCAATATCAGTAGATTTAGCCCCTGTTTTAGTGTCACAATATTTCAAAAGAAAAATGAAGAGACAGTTCCAAATTCTCTCATAGTTTCCCGTCTGTATCTTTTAACTTTCTAGTAAGGACAATAATGACAAAAAAACAACACGTATGTAAAACAGGCAGAAACAAGACTTAAGCCCCAGTTCCACCGAAAGCCGGATGTCCCCGGATAAAAAGAGGTGAGAACCGGGGTGATCCGCGGTGAACCGGGGTGATCCGGGAAGGAAATCGTCCCGGATGACAACACATTTGACATGTTTCCCGGTTCTACTACGGTTCTACAATGGTTCCGCCACGGATCACCCCTGTTCAAGCCTGGTTCATCCCGGATGGCCACGGTTTGACAACGGATGAGCACGGTTTGACCACGGTTCAACTACGGACACGGCCCGGATGCGTCCCGGATGAAGCGTCAGGGTATAAATAGTTCTGATTTTCAGAGACAAAATCACTCTTCCGAAAATATTTGAAAGGACAACATGCCGAAAATTAAACCCAAGAAGAAGGCGATGACTGCTGCAAAGAAGAAAGCTGCTGCTGCAGCGGCAGAAGAAGAAAAGAAAAGAAGAGAAGAAGAATCTTCCTCAGACGACAACAACACGCCGAAAATTAAACCCATCCGGGGTGCTCCGGGGTGTCAACTAGCTCCCGTTTCATCCCGGATTAACACGGCTATGCTACGGTTCATCCCGGTCTTACTACGGTTCATCCCGGTCCTACTACGTTTCTTCCCGGATGCGCTACGATCAACTCCGCCCCCCTCTCCATTCCAGGATGTCCCCGGATCACCCCGGATGTTAGTTAGTTGTACGTCCGACGAGCCGCTCGTCTTCCCGGATACGCCGCGGATGGCCACGGTTTTACTACGGTTCATCACGGAACGTCCCGGACTGACTACGGTTTCACTACGGTTCCACTCCCGGATGACCCCGGATCTGATCCGTAGTGTATCCGGGGACATCCGTAGTATGTCCGGCTTTCGGTGGAACTGGGGCTTAAGAGTGTTAACGTGTTCAAATGTGCTAATTAGCACTGAACATCTGAGGCTGATTGGAATACTGTTAGTTTTGGCACTAGTTGAAGAGTCAAGAGGACCACCGAAAAGACTAGGGTTCATCCTATGGGATTCATGAATGTTTGTAGTGGAGATGCGTCAGTCGGGACCAAAGTGTTGAGGCAGACCCACCTGTGTCGTTTTTCCAGAGCCAGTCTCTCCAACCACCAACACAACCCTGTTTTCTCCGATGAGCCGGAGGATCTCTTCCTGGCGTTCATGGACAGGCAGGGAGCTTCGAAAACTGTCCAGTTCTGATGGACTCCTTCTCCGAGGCACCATGGGTATACCGTTGTTCAAGCGCCCGCTAGCCCTGTTCCTCTCACAGCTGCCGTCTAAGGGAAGAACTGAAGAATGTTGCACAACTCTATATACACAACACATCTGTTGACTTGACATTGAGGTGATTTTTCCATCTTGAAATGCAACACTTTGTGCTGACTTTTAAGGTTTCCCTCATGTATCCCAGAGGGGTAAGACAACAAGAGGTGGGGAGTATAGACAGCACCCCAGTGGAAGTAGGTTCTGCCATTTTCATGGAACGGATATTAGCTGTAACTGCATCATTGTAACTCACTGCAGAGTCATAGTTTAGCCAGACACTGACACTCACCAGGTTCTGCAGCAGCAGACATGTCACTTTTGTTGTTGGGCTGCATGTCTCTGCGTTCCTTAGTGGTGATGGGAAACCTCTGAAGTAGGCTGCGGATGAAATATAAGGAGTTGTTGGAGACTGTGAGGGGCATGGTAGGCCGGGGTTTCTCTGAACCGTTCTTCTTCCTGATGGTGAGGGAACGATTTGGTCCTTTCCTGAGAGGGATGGAAATAAATTTCTTCCATTAACACACTTGTTAAAACTGATTCAAGCGACAAACACTGTTGCTGTAACTGTTCCAAAAATCTCAGAGTGAGAGTATTCTGTCAGAAATCACTCTCTGACCTCACCCCTTTCCATCTGAGCAGGGGTTTCTCTATATGTCAACCTTTTTGAGAGAGTGTAGAACATGATTTGATTAACCAGAATGACCAACCGTTCTGGAGACAGGAGCTCTCAAAGTTGACCCATATGGTACGACCACCCCTCTTAGAGACACAGATATCCTCTTCAATGAACAGCATGTTTCTCTGATTATCAGACAGCTAACAAACTGCAGTCACACTTTTGAGCAGGTCCACGTCAGCTACAGCGTAGCCTACAGCAGCTATGTGCTTAGGCTCCACAGCTACACCCTATCCCCCTACAAATCCAGCTTTATTGTAAAACAACGTCTAGCCCAGAGGTAGCCAACACGGTGCCCGCGGGCACCTGGGCGACTACCATCACTGCTCTTCTGCTCGCAAAACTTTCACCTGCTCGCTCGCGAGTAGCTTTTCTTTTTGACACCAAGTGGGCGGACCCAGTCACCATTGTACAACTACATTTAATTGGTTACAATCCTCGTCTTTGGATTGGCCGGATATCAATCTTACATAACTGATCATTTGTATAAACATGGGACAGAGTTCATGATTTGTTCAAAAAATGGTAGTGGTTAGTACAAACGAGACATGATTTGAATACCCTTGAAGTAGCTCCAGTTTCAAAAAGGTTGGTGCCCCCTGGGGTCTAGCCATGTGTGAGAGTGCATGTACCTTTGTAAATGACTCATGTACTCGGATACTTACCCTTTGCTCTTAGAAATGTAACCCAGGGACTGTGCCATTCGATGAATGAAAGCCCTCTCAGTACTGGACAAGGACGAGGGAAATTCCATCTCTGCCCAGTCAAGGAAAGGAAAAGGGTAAATATGAATACACTTCACAAGACTCAACCATCATACCTTCCTGCTCACACTGGGACCAGTAGTGAGCATGACAATGGCCAACCTCTGTCATGTGATTTCACAATAAGTAATGCACACAGAAGTGCGCTGCTTTTATTTTCTGATATCAAAGCAGTCGATACCTTTTTGATCACTGTAGTGAAACCGGTCCAGAGAGAGGTTTATCGCTATCTTGACTTCTTCATCGATGTGAATTTCTTTGAGGCCTTTGGAGCTAGAACCATAGGGCCGTGTGCTTTGCCGCTTGGCTGGTTTCTGTGATGCTGGACCAGCATGATGCGACATGATGCACTGCAACACAACAATAGGGACAGCAAGATTTTTGGTTGTAGTGCAACGGATCATAAAACTCACAGTTTCGGATCGTATCATATCAGAGTCACGGGTCGTATAAAAAAGAAAGAAATCGGATCAGCACAAAAGAAAGAAAAGGAGCAAATAGAACTGATCCCTGATCACGTTTGTTTTTGCCTCTGATACTATTTGCAGATCATTGATCCATATTGTCAGATACAGATCTCTTTGTTGTTTGATTATAGCAGCTGCTCTACAAGGATCCACAATATATTTTCACCGTCCCAAAAATCATTTCAACCACTCTGAAATCTGTAAACCAAGTAAACGCAATACTCATTTTCACCGAACAGAGCCTGAACGCATCACAATGTAACTGAACAGACCCTTCGTTCGTTGTCCATTAGCCACTTCACCAGCTCTCCTCCAGCAAAACACTGATTGGTTGTTTACATTGTAACATTATCAGAGACTATAGAAGCATAAATGATGTCCTGATCACATATTAACGAGGTCAGTAAAACCTTATTTCACACTGTGATGGTTAACGTTAAACTGTGTAGTTAATCGGCGGTTCACACGTGTGCTGAACCGTGAGGGGGATCTGTACGGATCAACAGTGATCCGTTACACCACAACTTTTCCTGACTTAAGTCATTACTTTTCCAAATCGTATACTATTTAATTACATATTCCTGTATGGCCACTTGTTTAAAAGACAAAATTATAGCTTCTGTATTTGAGAGGTTGGAGTGGTGAAATGGATAAAATCCTCCATCCACGGTGTCGACTATTATATTGTGATATTATACAGGACATTTTCTAGAAAATAATGAAACAACTTTCAAAGAACGGGGCTCAACACTAACTGTTAAAATTGGCTTAAACTCCCCATACACCATGAACTCCATTCTCTGTCACCACAAACTGTCTCCGTCTCAACTCAAAGATGTGGATCATGTGATAAGACTCCTATCGGCTCCCACTGGAAGGCATTCTGCTTTCTTCACTTCCAATCTGTATCTAATGTCTGTGACTAAAAGAGCAGGGTCGTCCTTCAATCAGAGGATCGGCGGTTCGATCCCCGGCTCCTCTGGTTGATGTGTCCTTGGGCAAGACTCTTAACCCCAAAATTGCTCCCGTAGCTGTGCCTACGGTGTGAATGTTAGTTAGTCCTGATGGTGGGCATGGTAGCCCCTGCCATCAATGTATGAATGGTGAATGACGACATGTAGTGTGAAAGCGCTTTGAGTGGTCGGAAGACTAGAAAAGTGCTGTACAAGTACATCCATTTACTACCAACATGATGCCAGAATAAACAGCAGGGTTTCTACTAACATTTGAAGACATGGGTGCAGCGCTTAAGTGCGTTTTTCAGAGAATTTTGACCTTTATTTGCTTGCTTGTTGTTGTTGTTGTTGTTGACAATCGTCAAAAGATAGGTTCTGTTGCCAACTGAGGCTGGCCATGTTGTAAACATGTTCTTCTTTCGGCGGACGAAAGAGATAAGTTTCCCCCAGTACTGGGCAAGTTTGAGGACTATTGTAAGCCAAGGAAAAACTGAACTTTGTCTTCTGTATCAACAGAGCTGTATGTGACAGACCTGCGTCTCAAGAATAAATCTTGTAACTATGGCACTCTGTGATATTCCAGGATGAGAGACCAGATAGTAATAGGAGTGCAGGACAAGTATACAGGCAGTATATTGCCTGTTAAAGGTATAGTTTGGGTGTTTTGAGGTGGGGTTGTATGAAGAACCTCTCCATAGTCTGAAAGTGAAACATATCTGTGATCTCTTCAAAGCCACCAGGCTCCATTTTTAAATGTATAGACTAGTTCCACTTTCAGTTCAGTTCCATGTCGGAAACACATTCTAAATACAGCACTTCAATTTATTTTGTACGTGTCTAAAGTAGGCTTTGCTGCTGTCCACGGCATACAATGGTAATACACAGACTATGGAGACGAACCCTACTTCAAAACACCCAAGCTCTACCTTCAAGGAATGAATGACTCTGTACCTCTGTCACATTTAATAGTTATTTAAGCTCAATTGTTATTGACAGAGCCTAAGAGACCATAGTTATTAGGATTTTGTTTCACAATCCATTTCCAATGTCTGAGTAAATTAGAACTTCATTGCACTTTGAAAGGGTGTACTTGCATTATTATGCTATTATATCATCATTGTATCAGTGGCATACAATTATCTTTAAAATGACAATAATATTGTTTATTGCAATTATTTCTGGGACAATATACATTATCCTGACAGGCTAACTACTAACCCTACATGTCTGCTTAATATACAATCCAGAATGTGTGCATTGTGTCATTCTTACCAGACTGGGAGGAATATCAACTCAGACTGAAGGGGTCAAAGGGCAGAGGGAGGAAGAGAAGGGATAGTTAAAGTGTCAAATAATGGTAGGCCACATGTTCAACAGTATTATGGAGCTTTTTCACTGGATGTTTATAGTAACGTTGGTTAAAGCTGTAGACTTGGACTTGACAGTAAAACATCACAGTAAAGTTGAGTTTGACTGAATGTCTGCGCTACGTGTGACACTAGGGACAAACTATAATAAACTAGACAATAAACTGGCAAGTCGGAGTCATTTCAAGTCAACGACACTTACACGAGCGACTAGCACACGCATTGTTGCGGTGGAACGTTTGCTAAGTTAGCTTTAAAGAAACCTTTCCACAAATGCCCTGTGTGTGTCATTTCACCGGTAACGCAACCGAAACACAGCACTAACTTAACGTTAGCTAGCTTTAAATGACACTTAGCGGGAGGGCTGAGAAGACACATCAGGATAACACAACTGTAGCCAGCTTCATGTCCAACTTTGTCATAAAACTAATAAAAGCAGATAGCATTACTGTACCGTGATTAGTGAAGTGCTCCAGCAGTGCTCTCAAACGCCAAGCATCCTTGTCACATTAATGGGACGTGAGAGGTTCCGCGTGTTCTGTACGATAAATACGACAGAACCAACTCAAAACGAGCCCATTTAGTTTTTTGCAAATCCCTCTTTTGTTTTTTCTTTTGAAGAGAGACGCAAAGCAGGACAGGTAGTACGAAATAAGAACATGTCAAAATAAAAGCCAAGGCAATAGAATGAAGTGTTTGTCTATGATGCAAGCACATACCAGGGTAGAATAAAATATATATATATATATATATATATATATATATATATATATATGGGCCGATGGGAGTATGTTAGCAACAGTATTTGACTACATGCGCTTTAATATGCATGTATCCATGTATACAGCAATAATCAACTTTTCGATTAATCGGTGCATTGTTTCATGCAATACAGTTCGTAATATAGTTTAATCAAAGTCATTTTTGTGTTCACAGAGTTTTTGCTGTTAGCACTGATATTTAATTTCCACCGTATTCTGTTCCTTGAGTGAAGGCAGAGCACAGCCTGTAAACGGAGACGCAGAGTTACCATTTCTACCAGTAGATGGCAGTATAAGTGTATTTAAACCATAATATTTAGTTATAATTACCTGTGTCTTTGTTCATTATCTATGTTATTGATACAGATGTATTTAATGCAGGTTACTTCATCTGATTTTATTTGATGTTTAGGGTTAATTTGCAACCTGGTTGTGTACATCATGTATGTACTTGTTATTTTCATGTCATGGAAGAGTGAGCATGTGTAGTTCATGGAGCATTAAATAATGACACCGAGGCTTGAGCTGAAAGAGTACTGTAGCTTATCTCATTGACAGGATTGTGTCATGTCTCATCCTAAATTATGCGTTTCTTATTTCATCATTTATCAGTATTTCCTGTTTTATTTTGTGTTACTTACCTCTTCTCTCGTTTCAGATCACTTCACGCCTTTGTTTGTTTTCCCGCCACTGTGATTGTCTGCCCCGCCCCTGATTTAACCCACCTGACTAATCACCTGCACCCCCCCAGTGTATTTAAACCCTGTGTTGCATGTGTCTCTGTTCCAATTAGTATTTTTCGTCCTTTATGTCAAGTGTTCAAGCAATTTCCTATCATTATGTTACTGGTTTTTGATATCTCTGCCTGTTTTTCCTTGAGCACGTTTTTGCATGATCCCTTGCCTGATTTGTTTACCTGTTCCGACTGCCTACCCATGTACCGAACCCCTGCTGACAAGTAAAGACTGTTTTACCAACACCTTATCCTGTGTCTGGGTTGTGCGATTGAGTCCTGTCTTTTCCCTGTGATTCACCAGTTGTAACAGATTGGAAGCAAGAGTGACTGCAGTGGAACAAGGACCAAGGCGTGCCAGTAGTTGTTGCAAGTGGCCCGCCAGACAGCTGACCTGGGTGCCGATGGCCGCTTAGAAAATCTGTTGACACTCTTACAGCTCCCTAAACTCCAAGCCACTGGAGGTAAGTTGCTTATCATGGTGGTGTATTATTCCTTGTGCCTGGAGCACCCCACACACCAAACTGGGATTGGCTTAGTCCATTTGTGGGCAGTTCGTACGGTTACGACTGGAGAAACCACAGGGAAAACAGGATTTAAAAGCACTTCCAGAGAGCAGGATGAAGTGCAATAAAAGTCTTTATCAACAGGTTCGGTACACAGGAGATCCGTCAGGTAATCGGGCAAACAGTACAGGCAGGGATGAGGCAAAAGTGAGGTAGAGAGAATCTGGTAGAGACCAGGAACAATTACACAAGTCAAATCACTGGAATGCTTTACATGGGGGACAAAGACTAACTGACAGACAGTGGGTCTCTCATTTCCCACTCTTCGATCCTCTGGTTTGTGACCCGGATATCGATCTCGGCGCTCCATCTTGAAGGAGATCCCAATTCCTAAAATGCATCTCGAGGATCGAGGAGGCCCAATAGTTCAAGGGTTTTCTCTGCCCTCGAAGGATCAGAAATGTACTTTAAAGATGTCAGTCTGTGTCAGTCCTCCTGCTTCTAAAGTCCAGCTGCTACGTGGTCATCCTAACAGAAACCTTGAACATGCTATGTACTGTACCTGGTGTGGCAGTGAGCATGCTTTGTTTTGCATTGTTAGGGACTGGCCATGTTGTCATATTGCTTGAGTGGATGCACCCGCTGTTGTGTACCTCACAGGAAAAGTCCTGTCAAGTGATATGCTCTCGCTCTGGGCTGAAAAAAGAGCTGATGACCATCATGACAGGGGATATTAAAGGTGCAGCATTACAATCCTCTGGCCCCACGATCTCATTCTAAGTGTTTATTCTTCCTATAGAGCCTTTCTTGGAAACATGTAGGCAACTAACCTAGAATATAATCAATGTACTATCCTTCAATCTGAGGAGAAAAGACATTGAAATGTTTGACATAGTATTTAAAATTCATGTTAACAAGCAAACAGCCACAAGTGGAAAAAACAACTTTATTAATATTCACATTTTAAGTCAAAACACCATTGAAGCCAAAGAAGCTTGAGTGTTATTAATACATTTAAATTATTCAAATAGACCTTGTAGTTAGAGAGTAAGGCCCCTTTGAGTATGGGTATAGTATTTTCGAGCAGAAGCCTAAAAATAGGGCTAGTTACCAGAAGGTTAAAGTACTTTGTTAAAGTAGTACTAGTACTACATGTATCTGTGCAGTACAAGTATGTGTGTTTAGTTTTACGTATGTGTTCATATTTTATTCAGATTGTTTGATGAGGAGGATATTTTGTATCAAAATCCTTTTAGCACAAAAGTAATCTAAATACTTAAAATGATCAAAGTTCTTATGAAATATGCAAAATCCTTATTTAGAAAATTAAATAAACTTATGAAATAAGAAAAAAACATAATTACAATATAATTAATAAGCAAAATCCTTAATTATATATTATTGTAAATTCATGAATTACAAAATAAGCTACATTTGAATGAAAAAGGTAATTTTGTTAATTACAAAATCAAGCAAAACGCTCATGATTTAAGCAAAATCCTTTATTATAATGTTTTTTAATTCCTTAATTACAAAATTAACTCAATTTACGAAGAACAAAAATTAGCTAAATTATTGTGAAATAAGCAAAATCCTTAACTATAACAAAAATTGTAAATTCCTTGATTGCAACATTATTTACATTCATGAAGTACAAAATAAGCAAAATTCTTATGAAATAAGTAATATCCTAAATTACAAAATTAACCAAATGCATATGTTTTAAGTAAAACCCACTAATTATAAAAAAAACAGGCAAAATCAATAATTACAATTGTCTTATGATGCAAGCAAAATCCTTAATTATAACAAATAAGCAAAATCCTTAATAACAACATTCTTATGAAATAAGAAAAGCCTTAATTATAAAAAAATAAGTAAAATCCTTATTTACAGAATGAAGTAAAATCATGAAGAACAACAATGAGCAAAATAGAAACATTTCTGAATGACAAATGAAAGAGGTTTTAGTGGCTGATCACAGCGATTATTATGATTATCTTTTAACTAAATGTTGTCCTGCTGCCAAAATCTTGCTCACTACAATAAGTGAAGTCATGAAGTTCATTATATGTTTAAAGGACAAACAGCAACAGATTGTCAACATTGAGTATCGTTCTACAGAATGTAGAAGATAGAAGTCAATGTTTCATGTTTATTCTAATATCTCACATTCACATTGTTCCTCATAGTCTTTGGTTTCTGCTTGGACTCTGGTAAACCTGCTCTCAAGTCTACTTTTAAATGAAACTTTATATCTGTGAGGTGTTTTTAAAGAGTCACGTCTTCAGCAGGAACCAATGGGCTTGGAGCTGAGAGCCACAGACAGGAAGTCAGAACGTGTGGAGAGACCAACACATTGTTGAGAGGAAGAAAGACGGGCTGTAATAATGTGATATCATATTCAGCCTTCTGGTTTAAGGGAACATGCGTATCAAAGGGAGCTGGTGGTGGTTGTGTGGTAGAAATCATCTGGATGTGAGATGAGCTCCTTGGAGGAGCTACTCTGCTCCCTGAGCTCCTTCTTCTTCTTCTTCTTCTTCTTCTTCTTCTTCAGCTGCAGGAACACACAGGATATAATGATCCAGCTCAGTGTTCTTCTGTCTGCACGGCATCTGCCCCCTGTTGGCCTGCAGAGACATGACAGCACAGTCCTGTTAGAGACATAGTTTTAGTTTTGATTACAAATCATCATTTCTAATTTCGATAAAATATTTGTATGACCTAAACACATTCCTTTAATCTATGAATGAAGGTTACATTTGCATTCTGTATAATTATTTTCTTTAGGAACGTTTGTTATTAATCAGATGAGGATCAGCTGGTATCAGAGGAAGAGGTGCGACTGAGTCTCGAGTTGGTTTTTCCTTTGTGTAGAACGGGGCATCGGGACAGTCTTTGACCTCACGTTAAACTCATTATGTTTTGCTGTTAAATTTGTCGAAAGTGAAAATAAATCAATCAAGTGACGGCAAAGGAATCAGCGTCTGCAAGAGTTTAATGTGTGAGTCATAAACGGAGCCCCGTAACGTGGCCCAGTATAGAGGAAGAAGAACAAAGAACGGGCCACCACACCTGTCTTCAGTTCACTGAACACAGAGCGAGAGCTTCATTTCAGTGGCTGGTCTAAACAACAGACGTGTGTCAGTACCTTACAGTAGAAGTAAAGGGCAACGGTCACCACCAGCAGAAACAGAGGCAGGACGATCGCTTTGATGATCAGAGGTGTTGGATCTGAACAAACACACGGACAGTCATCACATCACACGACATCATGAGTCCAACAGCTCCCATTGACCCTGAAATCTACAATCACTGACACGTATTACTCTTCATGTTTACTTCATGTTCACTGTTTGAACCACAGACGTTATAGAAGAAGTGGACGTAGTCGTCGTGACGTCACTCAATGGTTTGTGGACTGTGGCCGTCGCCATCTTGGTTTTTTGCAACCAGTGAACAGGAAGTGACCATATCTGGACTGAGGAGGAGTGACGTAGAGACGCAGTATACGTCTCTGGTAGAGACCTGTCAATCACTGTGTAGCCCCGCCCTAAAGCATCCCCTGCTTTATGGTCTGTTTGACTCTAAATGGACCATAATGTACTAAATGAACATCATGCTGTATTGAAGAAGACTTGAAACTAGAGATTGAGACCATAAACTCATGTTTACAATGTTTACTGAGGTAATAAATCAAGAGAGAAGTAGAGTCATTTTCTATAGACTTCTATACAATCAGAGGAGTCGCCCCCTGGTGGACACTAGAGAGAATCTGGTTAGTCTTGGTTTCATGTTACAATGATGTCATCACCTACGTCCTGTTTTCATCACCAGAGCTCCTGGTCAGAGCTGGACCATGCTACGCTATGATTGGCCAGTTATGTTAGAGGGGCGGGACTTAGTGAAGAGTCAATTGAAAGCGTAATCGCTATCGTTAACGACTGTCTCAACGTTTGGTTTCCAGGATAACCCTGGTTCTCTGAGTGAGGTATCGGAGCACACCGCCCTTCTTGCTTCTGATAGGCGGAGGAACTACACTTGAATATGGTGAGTTGGGGGCTAAGGGGTGTTATGACTGATGTGGTGACAGTGGAGCTTTGTGATTGGTCACGTCAGAAGCTGCTTCAGTTCTCAGAGAACCAGAGTTATCCTGGTAACCAAACCTGCTCTGTCCTACAGTAGATTGTTAGCTGCTGCCATTCATAGACTTTGTTTAGGTTTGGTTACTATATGACATGTGTAACACAACGACAGGAGTCACAGTGTCATTCAAGAAACAACAACATGCATGGACTCTGTGGTCAGTTGATCATCTTCAAACCTGCATGTAAACAGTCAGCTTACCTAAGACAGTGATGGAGAGCAGACGGCTCTCAGAGGAGAAGTTATGATTAAAAACATAGAGGTGATAAACACAGCTGTAGCTTCCTTGGTGGGCGGGCTCTGCAGCAGGAAACAGGAAGTGGGCAGAGTGATTGACAGCTGGCTGGGTGTAGTTGTGTGCTGAGTTGGAGGAGGTGAAGGTGAGCTGGAAGGAGCCTCCTGGGTACTGTGGCTGGATGGAGCAGCAGATGGTGAAGGTGGAGCGCCTGAGCACCCGAGCCCCCTGCTGCTGGGCCTCAGAGACCCCATACATTGAGGAGGACACAGAGATGATTGGCTGAAGCAGCAGGTCTGTAAACACAGAGAGATGATACAAGTTCACGTTTACCCTCCGTTGAACAAGATGGACCCTGAATAAGGACGTGATGTCACAGGTCTGACAGACAGACAGGTGTGTCCTCTCAGGTGGAGCTCAGCAGTCCCTGGAGGGTTTGAAGCTTCCAGAAACAAGCCCACCTCTCTACACTTCAGGATGTCGTTGTCCTGGTTAACTTTACAGTTCAGTCCAATGGAAACCCACTGACTGTGTGATGGTAATCTTTAACGTAGTATATATTTCTACTCAGTATATTGTATTCATGCATAAGTAGTTTTACTCTGAACTTTGTTGAACTTCACCGTGTCTCTGTTGTGCAGAAGAAGAATTCTCCCTTGCCTGTTCACAAAGATAACTAACTGTGTTGTATGAGAATGTTCCAGCAACAAGGCCTTTGGGCCGCTTGTTTGGGTTGCTGGCTGTTTGTTGTTCATTGTTTCTATCAGTCTGAGACCAAATGTCTGAAACATTGGCCATCGGCCCACCTTTGCTCATTCTGTATGAAGGAAGCTTGTTCACTTTGTTCTTGGTTCTTCCTCACTGAGACTGTACGCATTCTGTTGTGATGATTGAACCTTCTCTGAGAGAATTAATACTTAAAAGACAACCTGGTTTTCAGTATTATTTATTTCAGCATTAAGAGACTCACGCTAAGAGGGTATAGGAATATTTACCACCACAACTGTCACTGTAACAGAGGAAGGAACATACTGGAAACATTGCTGTCAGAGATGATGTCACTGATGGGCTTACCTGAGCAGATGACATTCAGGATGGAGGAAGAGGAATATGATGTTAAACACTCTCTCAGAGCAGATCCAGAGTGAACACAGAGAGAGTCGATCCACCACACAGATCTCCTTGAGGACTCCTCTCTCCGTCTGGTAGAAACAGCAGAGCCACAGTCCAGATCTCTACAGACAACATCTGCTTTCTTCAGGGTCCAGTAAGAGTCTTCTACTGGTCTCCAGTCTCCTTCATGTTTCACCTCCAGTGTTCCTGCACAGCGACTGTCTCCTCCCACCAACCTGACAGGTTCTGAACAGAAACAAGAGAGTCGTCAGTAAAGAACAAAGTGAGTTTCAGTAGAACAGAAATGAACCAGATCAAAGCTGCAGCTCCTCTTCTACCTGAGCAGGTGAGTCCAACAGCTTTGCCAGGTGAGCAGGTGTTTCTATCTGAGCCTGAGCTTCTACAGTCCAGGAGAGCAGACTCATTGCCTCCACACTGGAACTCTTTGGTCCACATTGGAGCCTCCACTTCTCCATAGAGCGCCCCCTGGAGGACTGAAGGAGCCCCACAGCCAAGCTCCCTACAGACCACCTCTGCATCCTGCTGGTCAAAGTCATCTTCACACACTGAGGACCACCACTGGTTAGACTGGTTAGACTGGTTAGACTTCACCTCCAGTCTGCCTGAGCACAGACTAGTCCCATTCACCAGCCTGACAGAGTCTGGAGAGATGAGAGAAGATGAAAGAGAGAGAGAGAAGACACCAGACACTAAATAACAAGATGTCATGAAACAACAATTCAGAGATTCATTAAATAATACAATAAGTCAATAATAATTATAATAATAATAATCAATAACCAGCTGGCTAAGTTAGCTCAAAACACAAATATCAAAAGATGATAAAGTTAACATATTTAGTCAGACTGGAGGAGGATTCTCTTCATGTTCACTGAGATTCAAACAGCGTCTGTCTTGTCTACAATGTGAGCGTGGTCTTACCACAGTAGAGCACTTTGGAGCTGCATTACAAAACGGTGCACAGAAGCTCAGAGACGGATTAGTGCTACTGGGTTCATCATGTTGTGCTAACTGTTAGATGAGCTGGAGTATTTGCGAAATTGTGGATTCTTTCTGCACGGAAGGCCCTGGTTATTAGGTGTTAACGGCACCATATTGCTGCTCAGCAAAACAATGAATGAAAAATACAGTAAAACAAAAAAGTAACTGAAAGAGGCATAGGGCTCTGTGTCTCTTGTAAGACGGCGCCTGCTGCACGGATGTGCAGTTACGACATAGACTGACACACACACTCACACACACACACACTCATGTGCAGGGACTTCAGGGGACCTCGTGGTTAAGTAAGGACAGGTACTGTCTAGGTAATATGTAACAGTCTCGGACCTGAACCTTCCTAACCCTTCTCACAGGCCTTGAGGCCTGCTGTCGCATTAATGTCTGCCAGGTCACCTTGGCCATGCGTCACTGCACATGCCTTCACACACACACACTTAATTTTTTACTTTTTATGTAAGTTACCTTTAACTTTAGGCTTAGCCTTAACACACACACTTTTAGGCTTAGCCTTAACACACACACTTTTAATTTTTGACTTTTTATGTAAGTCACCTTTAACTTTTAGGCTTTTGTTAAGGCCTTGAGCCGCGTCCGTATTCTTGTCCCGTAAGGACATGGACGCTTTAATGCAGAAGAGTACGTATATATGAGTATACTCAGTTATTAATCATACGCTGGGCACAATGGTGTATCATGTGTTAAAATCTTTTATTGTTTGATGTATTACCATTTATCCCTGTAACCTGTTGAAATCTTACGAGGAGGTATATGGGTCAGAGTATAATTATTAACCAGTGAGCATGGCGTGTTCCTATGTCCTGAGTATCAGTAGAGGTCTTTGGGGTAACCAACAACAGGTCTATCAATGTATGACTAAACTCACGGGGGTTACCAAGCCCATGTGAGGCCTCCCAAGTGAAAACACCCCCGGTAGATCTAGAGTATAAATATTCTCGGTTTTAGAAGATCGGGGTGCATTAGGGAGAAGTCCACCAGGTCTTTACCTGCGTGGGGTTCAAACTTATTTCTTAGAATCTCCGGACTTTTTAAATAACAGCTTGCTCACTGAGTTCAGGGTTTTTGAATTCTTTTTCCATTTTGTTCTTTAAGTCATTTAATTGATAATTTGTCTCTGTATTAGAACCAAACGGTGTACTTTGAATTGGACGAAAAGTTGAAGGACTTCCAGCACGGCACACGACTGATGCAACTACTGCACACACACCTACATATACTAACATCCGTTTCTATAGTTAAGAGAAGACCGGGGAAAGCCCCGCTTCATAATGTTTGAAAAGAGCTTTATATCTGTTGGGCTCTGGGCAGGGGTAATACAAATATTTAAAACTTACAGAATTAATAAAGACGTTAAAACCGACGACTATTCGAGCAAAATACTAAACTAAACAGTAACTCAATGTTTTGTGATCAAGACAACACAGCAAGCGCGCTACTGGTTGCTATTCTGTTGGTGATGTATTATTATCTAAGATTGGCTACCCGTATAGGTTTCTCTTAGCGGAGGCTTTTGAGGTAATTTCGGAGAGTGTGCAGGGGACGAAACTGTCTCCTTTTCAGCCATTCTCCCTCAGGCCAGGTGAGTGAGTCATATAGAGAGAGCACTGGTCCTCCGCATCTCTCCCCCTTCTCGCAGTCCTTTTCCTGCACTAAGGGGCGCTCACAGGGGGACGACCGGACATCGGGACACGAGCCCCGTGGATCCGTGGTCACCCCGGCGGCAGTTCGGGTCTGTCCGTCGCCTGCGAGGTCCTCTCAGTCGGCGCATACACTTCTGAGAGATCCTCGTTCACGTCTGTTCGTTTCCAACAGGAGGCCTCTCTTTGTTCATTTATTCATAAAGAACGTGCGGCGGCACCGCGCGTTACATAACAGAGAGAGTTTTCCTCTACTTCCTGTATTATCATGTAGAATTCACCAGCAGCGTTGTGGTGGAAGATGTTCAACATGAAAGAAGGGAGGGATGTTGCCTTGAAGATTGTGAGTTGTGTTGGGACCAGGACTCTACAGAGAACGGTATTCTGGACTCACTTGGAGGAGAAGGGCTTTGAACACAGAGACCTACTGCTGCACACTGATGTAAGATGGCTGAGCAGAGGAACATTGTAGTTGACATTCAATGAGACTTTCTGAATCTTTCATTACATGCAGAAGATGCACAGCTAGAGGACTACCAGTGGCTTTAGGATTCAGTGTTTGTGACAGATCTCCCTTTACTGTTCAAGAAGCTGATTTAGAGCTGCAGGATTATGAGGAACATGTCATCAACAGGATCATGAAGGAAACACGTTTAAAAGACACGACTGCTGTCAAGTAGGCTTTAACGCTGTGAACGTTCCTCACATGCAGACAGAAGTGAAACATCAGGACAAAGACATTGTGCAGCTTGACATCTATGAGGAGCAACATGAGAACATCAGAAGAGCTTCACTGAGAGCTCAATAGTATCAGTGTTCCACCTGGACAGCTTTGCTGCTGAGAAAGAGATTCTCTCACTGCACATTTACATTGAGATCAAATCAAGGGAAACACCTGGCATGAATGAAGAGTTATGGGACGTACTGATGGAACACAAGTATCCACACCTCAGAAGATGTGCCTTGAACCTGATGAAGAAACATGTCTCCACTTCAGCAGCACCAGGTGCTGAGCCAGTAGAGTTAAACATGCAAACAAGTCACGTTTGAAAGCAGACAATGAGGAATCTGATGGTACACCGGATAAGGAAGAGACAGGTGAAGGCTCATGAAGGGATAGAGCCTCCTTAGAGAGTGTTTATACACAGATTCACAGGATGTAGTGAGGGAGGGACTGGACCAACACATAGGAAGTAGATTGGTACATAGATGGAGCCCTGGTGTAGAAGTTAGGTATTAAAACAAGTTACCGTATTTTCCGCACTATAGGGCGCACTGGATTATAAGGCGCACTGTCAATGAATGGTCTATTTTCGATCTTTTTTCATATATAAAGCGCACCAGACTATAAGGCGCGGGCGCTCTGAAGAAATCTGTAGATTCTCCACTTCCGTGTCCGTATTCTCACGAGATAGTACGAGACTCACACAGCGAGATGTGATGCATATGACGAGCTTATGACGATCTGGGGGACGGACTGTTTACATCGTGTAGTGTAGCTTGTTAGCTCGTTAGTTAGCACGTCTGCTAACGGCAGCGTTCTGAGACAGCTGTAGCTTTATGATTACAGACATGTAAACACACAGAATAAATAATGGCCATCAGTGAGAAACTGAGTTGTGTTGTGAGAACAAGTGAACAGCTGGGCAGGTGTCTTGAGAGATAGAGGCAGATTACCCCTAGCTTGTTAGCTCGTTAGTTAGCACGTCTGCTAACGGCAGCGTTCTGAGACAGCTGTAGCTTTATGATTACAGACATGTAAACACACAGTTAGTGGAGTCTGCGTGACTCACACAGCGAGCTATGATACTTATGCATGCTTATGCTTACACCTCGTCCAGAACTACCGGTGAGACTCCTGACTACGGTAGCCGTAATGCTGCAAGCGGTGCGGCTTTGTAGTTTACCAAAGTCGTACTAAAACATTTTGACAGAGCGCCGTGTACCACACAAAATCGCTTCGAGGTCAGTAAACACAACCAGAATTAATCCATATATAAGGCGCTCCGGATTATAAGGCGCACTGTCGTTTTTTGAGAAAATGAAATGCTTTTAAGTGCGCCTTATAGTGCGGAAAATACGGTAAACCATATTTTACCAATAATGGACTGCGCCCCCAGGTGCTGTCCATACTCACACGACAGCTGAGGTCAAGAGTTCTCTATAACAGTTGGTCCCATGTGTAGTGGGGAACGCTCCTCAGAGAAAGTGTAGGGTTGTGAACGCAGCCCTCAGGCTAGGCTCCTCCCCCCAATTAGTGCCAGCATTTAAAAGGCACCTGTGGTCCTGGCCTCAGTCCTTTCTGGTCCCTGTTCTGGTGTTGTGGTGAGTTTCAGACGTATTCCTCCTCTTGTTGCCGTCTGACTACTTACCCCTTGTTTGAGGTGGTAAGCAGTGTTGGGGGTAACGAGTTACAAAGTAACGGATTACAGTAACGATATTACTATTATAGGTAACGAAGTAAAGTAACGCATTACACTCAAAATATTGGTAACTACACTACTTTACTAGACCTCAGGAACGCGCTTTCCTGCGTTACCCAAGACATTTTTGCCAGTCCGAAAAGTTCTCTTTTAGTGGTGCGTGCATGTTTCCTGCCTGTGTGCTTGTCTGGGCACCGTTGCCACAGAGACCGATTTGAGTGACGTAGCTGCTGGTGCGTCAGGGGAAGCGGGAAAATGGATGAGACGGAGACGGAGACAGGAGGGTTCAGCCAGTGGCGATATTCTCATTATTTTAACTTTGTTGCTCGAAAGGGCAAAAATATTAGTGTAAAATGCACTCTGTGTCCAGGCGAGAGGTGTCTTTCAACTGCTGTCAACTCAATGAGCAACCTGTTGAAGCATTTGACAGGCCAGCATAGCACTTCAAAACTTGTGGCGAAAGATCCCGCTAGCCTGTTGAAGACGCTCATCACCAACCGACCCCGCCTAAACAAGCTCAGATTCTCCAGCATCTTGCTCTTGGAGCGCAGAAGGTAACACAAATGGAAATTAACAAACTAGTTGCCGGGTACATCGTGGAAGACATGCTTCCCCTGTCCACTATCGAATCGCCAAGGTTTAGAAAAATACTAGCTAAAATACCTAGCACTCACATGCCAACGTCAGACAGGAAAACATGTTCCCAATACCTAGACCAATGTTATTCCGACATGGAATCCAATCTGAAAAAAACGTTTGAGTCCTTGGATTATGTTACAACAACTGCAGATATTTGGTCCGCCAACAACAAAAGTTATTTAGGAATGACCGCTCACTGGATTGACAACATTAGTTTTAAACGTCAGAAGGCAGCTCTAGCCTGTAAGAGAGTGAGAGGAAGACATACATATGATGTCATAGCTAATGAAATAGAACAGATTCATTCAGTTTATGGACTATCGCATGAAGTCACAGCATGCGTTACAGATAATGGCAGCAATTTTGTAAAAGCCTTCAGAATGTTTAAATCCAAGCCTGATGATGGGTCTGACTCTGACGAGCTATCCGATGATGAGGAGGAAGTCACTTTTACTGATGTTTCTGAAGTACTCTACAGAATCAGACGCGGCATTTTCATTGCCGCCTCACTTGCGCTGTGCATCGCATACACTGAACCTGATCTCCAAAAATGACCTTGAGAGATGGCTGACAAGTAACAATGACTGTAAAGCAGTTTACAGAAGTGCTCTCGCCAAGTGCACAGCTCTCTGGACAAAAACTAGTCGCTCTACTGTGGCTTCAGACCAGGTTGAGGATGTGATCAAAAGAAAGCTCATCATGCCCACTGCTACACGCTGGAACTCGACTCATGACGCCCTGTCCCTCATCATAGAGATCCCAATCAGAGATTTAAACTAGACTGGGTGATAGATGCATCACTGAGCGAGAGTATCGGTTCCTGAAGGAATATTGTACAGTGTCAAAACCTCTTGCTGCTGCATTAGATATACTACAAGGTGATGATGATTGCTACTATGGCACCCTCCTGCCAACCTTGGAAATTCTGATGTTGAAGTTGCTTGCGTTGAAGGAAGGCCTTTCTCAGATGACAGCTGGCATGCCTGGAGCTATTGTACAGGTAAATACATATTGAATAATAAAATGAATACCCCCAACATAATAGTCTACAGTGTATAGCATTTAAACTTAGCACAAAAAGTAAGGACATTTGTGTTTGGTAGATTATTTCTTTGTTGTAACAATGCTTCTTGGCAATAAATCTTATAGCGTTGGAAAGCCTGTTTATTTCCCTTTTAAATGGTGCCACATTTGTAAGGAACATGCATTTGTGGGATGAGCAGCAGAGCTGTGTATGTGGGTTGCTGTTCCCTTTATTGAACTGTAGCCTATATGTTTGTCTAATGTAGCCTATACTGTTTCATATCACAGGCGATCAAAGACAGATTTTCATCCGTCTTGGACAGGAAGGATGCTCTCATGGCTGCTGCCACAATGCCCAAATTCAAGGTCCGCTGGCTCAAAGATGAGAAGAGAAGAGATGCTGTTAAAAGTGTCGTGCCCGGATTCCTGATGAGCCACAGATTGGACCAGCAGTTCAGAGCCCAACCACCTCCAGTCACACTGACTTTTTTGATTTTGAAGAGGAGTTTTACTACACGGCAGAAACAGAAGTCATGGAGTACTTAAAAATGCCCGGATCCAACTGGAGGTTCTCTCCAGGTTCCCTAGGATTATGGATATTGCAAAGCAATACAACACTCCAATACCATCAAGTGCACCTGTCGAAAGGCTTTTCAGCCTGGGCAGTATTGTTCTGACCCCAAGGAGGAACAGGCTGTCGGATAAAAGAGTCGAGAGACTTTTACTCATGCGATACAATCGCTATTTTGAAGAATAGAGAAAAATTATGAACTTCATGGGATAAAGTGCACTTTCTGTTTATTTAGGCAATGATGAAGTGGATTTTCTGTTTATTTAATTGCATTTTCTGTTTCTATTGTTTGGGTTAAGTGCCATTTCTTTTTCTATTTTTCTTAAACCACTACAATGATTCCTATAACAAGCTGGTTTTGTTCTCAGGAGTAGGCCCCCATTTGGTTTAGTGGGGTCTCATGTTTCCAAAAGCCTGTTTTTAATGTGTTACTGCTGATTGACCCACCTGAATGTCCCCACCATACATAGCCTCTTGTATCCTGTTTGTGGATTTCTTTGGTCAGACAGTGTGGACAGGGTTAATGTTCGTTCAAGTGAATGGCTGACTTTTATATGTTTACAATTACAATACACTATGTGGAAAGGCTAAGAGATGCCCTTTATTGAAAATAAAGTGATGAAAGGGCCGTGACGTTTGTCCGTGACGTTTGTCCGTGACGTTTGTCCGTGACGTTTGTCCGTGACGTTTGTCCGTGACGTTTGTCCGTGACGTTTGGCCGTGACGTTTGGCCGTGACGTGTTTGTCCGTGACGTTTGTCCGTGACGTGTTTGTCCGTGACGTGTTTGTCCGTGACGTTTGTCCGTGACGTTTGTCCGTGACGTTTGTCCGTGACGTTTGTCCGTGACGTTTGTCCGTGACGTTTGTCCGTGACGTGTTTGTCCGTGACGTTTGTCCGTGACGTGTTTGTCCGTGACGTGTTTGTCCGTG
This sequence comes from Leptoclinus maculatus, assembly GCA_032191485.1. NCBI lineage: Eukaryota > Metazoa > Chordata > Actinopteri > Perciformes > Stichaeidae > Leptoclinus > Leptoclinus maculatus. Next base: position 263,596 of record JAVDOI010000139.1, read on the forward strand.
ACGTTTGTCCGTGACGTTTGTCCGTGACGTTTGTCCGTGACGTTTGTCTGTGACGTTTGTCCGTGACGTTTGTCCGTGACGTTTGTCCGTGACGTTTGTCCGTGACGTTTGTCCGTCAGGTCCGTGACGTTTGTCCGTGACGTTTGTCCGTGACGTTTGTCCGTGACGTTTGTCCGTGACGTTTGTCCGTGACGTTTGTCCGTGACGTTTGTCCGTGACGTTTGTCCGTGACGTTTGTCCGTGACGTTTGTCCGTGACGTTTGTCCGCGACGTTTGTCCGCGACGTTTGTCCGCGACGTTTGTCCGCGACGTTTGTCCGCGAGGTTTGTCCGTGACGTTTGTCCGTGACGTTTGTCCGTGATGTTTGTCCGTGTATCTTTGCGGTAAATTTGGACATTTGCTTAAAAAAATGGAAAGTAAAGTAACTCGTAGTGAAGTTACTTTTCAAATGCAGTAACTAGTAAAGTAATCTAGTTACAATTTTCAGAAGTAACTAGTAACTTGTAACTAGTTACTTTTTCTGAGACTAGATGCAGCCTCGCCTCGGAAACCTCTGCACAACTGCTAAGATCAGCAGCCCGATGGAGGCACGCAGGTCAAGCTCATCCATCCATTTCCAGTTGTCTGGGGGTACGGTCATCTGCAGCACCTTATAGCCTCTGACTGCATTCCCCATTCGTAAACAATGCTTTAAGAACTGTTTCTTCTCTCTGATCTTGTTTGTATTTTGGCTGTGAACTTCAGTCAGGTGTGGGGTCGTGGAGAGGAGATGCTGCATATTCGCCAGAAAGTTTTCGTTTTCCCTGAGTTCAATCAGTAGCACACGTAATCTCTATTTCTTGTGTGTGTGTGTGTGTGTGTGTGTGTGTGTGTGCGCGCGTGCGTGTGTGTGCATGTGTGTGCATGCGTGTGTGTGTGTGCATGTGCGCGTGTGTGTGTGTGCGCGCGCGTGCACGTGCGTGTGTGCATGTGTGTGTGCATGTGCGCGTGTGTGTGCGCGCGCGTGCACGTGCGTGTGTGTGTGCATGTGTGTGTGCATGTGCGTGTGTGCGTGTGAGATAGTGAGTGAGTGTGTAAATGACACAGCAGGACCTGCAGACACTGAGTCAGGGAGAGACAAACACATATAAGAACATGAACACAACAAAGTAAGTAAAACAATACACAAAACAAAAATACAAAGGAGTGTGTGTCTGGTACAGTGAGACGTAGGTGCAATACTATATACTAGTATAATAATCGAAACAGTGCAATGCAGAGAAAAGAGAAGGGGCATACCTAAACTACGGAGGGGGGTTTTCATGTGTGGATGTGTATTTATGCGGAGCTGTAGGGATGGGAGAGCGAGAGAGAGAGAGAGAGCGAGAGAGAGAGAGAGAGAGAGAGAGAGAGAGAGAGAGAGCGAGAGAGCGAGAGCGAGAGAGCGAGAGAGAGAGAGAGAGAGAGAGAGAGCGAGAGCGAGAGAGAGAGAGAGAGAGAGAGAGAGAGCGAGAGCGAGAGCGAGAGCAAGGTCTAGAAGAGCCATGGGGTTATGTCCTTATCGCGGTACAATTGTCCATCTATGTATCGTTTGTCCAGTGATATTATTGCTTCCTTTCCTTCTTTCATCATGTGTTTACGGATTGGAAACAGAACTTTGCGTCGCTGCATGATTTCTTTTGGATATTGATCGTTGAGTCCATAGTGCGTTCCTTTGAGCTGCCTGCCTTGTTGTCTGAACTGTTCTTTTTGTTTGTAGTGTTCAAATTTCGCGATGATTGTCCGTGGTCGGTTATTGTTGTTCCTCGGTCCCAGACGGTGTACGCGGTGGAATGTGATGTTGTTGACGGTCTCTGCGGGTAGTTTGAGCTGTATGGACATGAATTCTTTGATTGATTTTTCGGGGTCTTCTGTGGTTTGTTCGGTAATGCCGGGGGAAACTAGATTGTCTCTCATACTGCGTGCTTGTAGATCCAGGATGGTTTCTTTCAGAGCTTTGTTGTCGGCGGTAACAGAGGTGAGCTGGGTGGTTATCGTGTTGACAGAATGTTGTAGTGACTTGTTGTCCTGAGTGAGTGTGTCGATTTGGTTCTGACTGAACTCCAGGCTGTGGCGCAGAGCCTGGAATTCCCGGTGTAAGACTTCAATGAGCGAAAGTCTGGAGTCAAAGCCGGAAAGTTTATTTTCAATGGACATGAGTATGTTGCTTACCTCGGAGCAGCATGGTGGTTTTGGTGAGGTGGATGAAGTTGTACCTGTGCTGGAGTCTGAATCAGGACGGGGTCTTTTGCTGTATGAAGTGGGTGTTTTTTCGGCATCGCCGGTATTGTCCTTGTCCTTGTCCATGATGCAGATTCGGTCAAAGCACTCGTCAATATATTCTTCCAGATGGTCCAGTTCGATTGATATTCTAGTCCAGTTTTGAGTGAAATAGATGATGGGTGAAGGGGAAAAGAGATGGTTTTAAGTCCGATGATGAAGTTTGTTTCGATAGTAGTCTAGCAGCTGGGGGCCGCCATCTTGGGAATGGCGGAAATGTTCCACCTGGGGAAATGTTCCACCTGGGGTTACACTCAATGACAGTAGTTAGGACCGATTTCCATCCATGCAGAAGGAAGTGTTTCACAAAGGGTGTCACCATCTTTTTCCTGTTCAGTATATTGTATTTCTGTTGAGTGAATCGAATAGAAATGGTGTTGCCCGTTTCACCCACATACTGTAAATCACACTGTTTACATGAAGTCAGATATATACAATGTTTTGAATTTAGACTGCCACGGGTCATTGTCTGGAAGACCTCTTTTGTGTACCGATTAGTGAACCAGTTACGGTGTTGAAAGAATTGGCCCTGTCCTCTGGGTTTAGGATCCGAAAGGGGTTTAATCTTAGCTTTTACCAGGAGATCCTGTAAATTCCTGTTTTTCCTGAATGCAGCAATAATGCTGTGGTCCTGTAATGTTGAGGTTCCTGTAATGTGTTTGTGAAAGTTCCTCCTACTTTCTCTGATCAGTTCAACAGTGGACGGGGAATATGTAGTCACAAATGGAAGGTTACAAGTTACTGCTGTAGGTTTAGTTTGCTGAAATGACATTCTGCATTTTCTCAGAAAAGTCCTAGAGTACCCTCTGCTGGCCAAAGCTCGAAACAACACTCTGACTGCAAAATTAGAATCCTCCTGTTCAGTGCAAATCCTGTGAAACCTCAACAACTGTGACTTAATCAGGCCTGCATATAATTATTTTTCTGGTCTTTTTTTGTTTGGGTGTTTCCGAAATAATGTTTTTATGGCTTGTGTGCCTCCTTTGATGTCAATATTAGTATAGAGACTGTCTATGTCAATTGTGAACAAATTAAAGTTGTCAGGAATGTGCAGTTCTTTCACTATGTTGATAAAGTGGTACGTGTCCTTAATGTAACTTGGGTGTGTGGTCCAGAGAGGATTGAGGAAGAAGTCCAGGTACTCTGCAGTGTAATATGTTTCACTGCTGCAGTCAGACACAATGGGTCTACCTGGAGGGATTTCATGTGGTTTGCTCCACTTAGTGGGATCCTTGTGAATTTTAGGCAGCATGTAAAATAATCTGGCTCTGGGTTCCGAGCTGCCCATTAGATAATACTTTTGTTTTGCCTTTATAAACTTTTTCTCATAAAGAGTTTGGATAATTTTGTTCATAATTGGAATAGTCTCTGGATGAATAGGTTTGGCCAATTTAGTGTAATATTTGGGGTCGTTAAGTTGTCGATAACCCTCCCATACATACTGTTCTCTGTCCATGATGACCATAGCACTGCCCTTGTCAGCTGGCTTGATGATGATATGTTTGTTACTGTTCAGTTCTGTCAGTGCTCCAACCTCCTCAGTACTGAGGTTAGTCAGGTTCAGGTTAGTTAGATACAGTATTTGGTCATAGTAAAGAGGAAGTTTATTTATGTTGCATTCCTGCATCAACACAAAGTGTTTCACATGAACGAATCAAGATGTTTTTCTAAAGTCATACTGCATTTTAAAGCTCAGATTCAAACCTTCTAACAGAGTCTAAGAGTGTTTATGTTGCAGGTTGTGTTGGCTTTCAGCATTTGATTGGACGGTCACTTACCGACGATTTTTGGACTGGCAGAAGGGAAATGTTACAGTAACTCAATCTGATGCTGAAAGCCAAGACAAGCTGCCACATGCACACTCTTGGACTCTGTTAGAAGGTGTGAATCTGAGCTTTAAAATGCAGTATGACTTTAGAAAAACAGATGAGGCTAGCGAAGGACAGAGCAGACTTAACCCTCCTGTCGTGTTCGGGTCAAATCTGACCGATTTACAACTTTAATCAATCATAAATATTGTGTTTTACATCTGATTACCTCAAGGCCTCATGATATCCTCCACACTAGGCATTTGAACATATCAGGTTGCTGATCACCACTTTCATTGAATTTGTAGTGGTTTAGTGAACTTTGTAACACCCATGGTGTTCCCGGTCAAAAGTGACCGCCATAGAAAATTGATGGGAAACTCTAGATTATGTCCATTCATCAGATGGAAAACAGCCCCATACACACCCACACCCACCCACACCCACACCCACACCCACACCCACCCACCCACCCACCCACCCACACACACACACACACACACACACACACACACACACACACACACACACACACACACACACACACACACACACACACACACACACACACACACACACACACACACACACACACACACACACACACACACACACACACACACACACACACACACACACACACACACACACACACACACACACACACACACGGACTTTCCTAGGACAGGTACTGTCTAGGTGACAGTTCAGGGGGATATGCTCCGGGGATTATGTTTACACAGTCTCGGACCTAAACCTTCCTAACCCTTCTCACAGGCCTTGGTGCCTGCCGCCGGACTAATGTCTGCCAGGTCATAGCCCTTGGCCATGCGTCACTGCACATGCCTTCACACACACACTTTTAATTTTTTACTTTTTATGTAAATTACCTTTAACTTTTAGGCTTTGCCTTCATACACACACTTTTAATTTGTTACTTTTTATGTAAGTTACCTTTAACTTTAGGCTTAGCCTTAACACACACACTTTTAGGCTTAGCCTTAACACACACACTTTTAATTTTTGACTTTTTATGTAAGTTACCTTTAACTTTTGTTAAGGCCTTGAGCCGCGTCCGTATTCTTGTCCCGTAAGGACATGGACGCTTTAATGCAGAAGAGTACGTATATATGAGTATACTCAGTTATTAATCATACGCTGGGCACAATGGTGTATTATGTGTTGAATTTTGTTTCTATTGTTTGATGTATTACCATTTATCCCTGTAACCTGTTGAAATCTTACGAGGAGGTATCTGGGTCAGAGTATAATTATTAACCAGTGAGCATGGCGTGTTCCTATGTCATTGAGTATCAGTAGAGGTCTTTGGGGTAACCAACAACAGGTCTATCAATGTATGACTAAACTCACGGGGGTTACCAAGCCCATGTGAGGCCTCCCAAGAGAGGCACCGAAGGGTGGGGGTGAAAACACCCCCGGTAGATCTAGAGTATAAATATTCTCGGTTTTAGAAGATCGGGGCGTGATTGAGGGAGAAGTCCACCAGGTCTTTACCGGCGTGGGGTTAAAACTGATTTCTTAGAATCTCCGGACTTTTGAAAATAGCTTGCTCACTGAGTTCAGGGTTTTTAAATTCTTTTTCGATTTTGTTCTTTAAGTCGGGCCCTAGACAATTTTTGGACTAATTTTCGAAAATATTTTACACATACTCAAAGGGCCCTACACTCCAACTACAAGGTCTATTTGAACCATTGCAAAGAATTATTAACACTAAGAAGGGTTTGCTCATATGATTTGAGTAAATAGGTTCTATATGTTACTGGTTAATGGCTGCTGAAGATGGAACACAGCCCTATGTCAAATTCGTATGGTGAGAAAGCACTATTATTCATAATACTATATTAAATTAGGCAGAGGAAAGCCTAAAACCCACCCACCATCATAGCAAATGATGGCAGTAGTCACCCACAAAAGAATTGGAGTGAATAGAGTGAAGTAGGCCAGAGCAAGAGACATAAACGTGTACGAGAGGTCACGAGAGGTCGTCATGTGAGAAACAGCCTCTCCAGCTGTTCCATTGTACTTTTAGAAGCTAAATAACTATATATTTAACTTCCTTTATCCTTCTACATGCACAATCTATCACATACAGCAGTTAGAAATCATTTTGGAGAGCTGGAACCGTCTCCAAAGCTCTCCAGGCCGGCGAGCTACGGGAGGATTGCGCAATAGCTGGTGTGTATTGGGCCGTTGTAGAGCCCCTGATTGGTCGATTTTCGTTTTTTTTCGCTCTGTGCACGTGGCTGGATGTGGCCAATCGAATGGCGTTAACAGATTTACCAGGAAGTCTTTAGTTTTCCGAAAAAATCCGATCTAAGCCGAAGAGCCGGCGCATAAATAGCCGAGACTGCCTCGCCTCGCGTGTTTGACCCCCCTTCCTTTGTTTCACAACGTTTTTTACAACGGAAATGGACAGTAGGAGCCGTTTCAGCGGTCAAAATGGAGTATAAGGACACTGTTTGATGATTTTGCTTAAAAACTGTGAGTACCATCCCATAATTATTTGGCTGAGTTATCGTTGCTGGGGGCTGCTGTCCCCCCGGTCAACTTTGAAGGGTTTCCCGGAGAGGGAATTGGAGTTGTAGGTTCGAAGCGTGCTTGAATGCTACGGCTGCTAACTACACAGCTTTAGGCCGGCCGGTTGATTAGCGTCTTTTGAGGGACTATTTCTGATGCGTATCTCGGCCAAATGAACGCGAAAAAGTGACGATATTTAGCACGAGGCTAGGAATGTTGTCGTAGATCGTGTTTTATTGTGTTTTGAGTGTGTAAAGTGTTACACATGCTTCGGTTCATGAGAAATTCTTCGTTCAAACGTTATGCTACATGGTTGTGGAAATATTATATTTGCTACCGAAAATAGCTTTCTTCGGTACCGGCTCGGTTCTGTTCGGCCCACTGAACGACCAATTGGTCGTCGCTCGGGCCCAGAAGGTTAATTGATAATTTTTCCTTTGTATTGGAACAAAAAGATTTACTTTGAATTGGACAAAAATAAAATAACTGATAATTGAACTTTTTCGGCCGACTCCTTTTTCAACCTCTCTTCTGGGAAGACCGGACAGAAGGGGTCTCCTCCGGGGGGGAGATCACCCAGCCCCTGTGGTAAGTTGAAGGACTTCCAGCACGGCACACGACTGATGCAACTACTGCACACACACCTACATATACTAACATCCGTTTCTATAGTTAAGAGAAGACCGGGGAAAGCCCCGCTTCAAGCAAAAGTTTGAAAAGAGCTTTATATCTGTTGGGCTCTGGGCAGGGGTAATACAAATATTTAGAACTTATAAAAAATTAATAAAGACGTTAAATCCGACGGCTATTCGAGCAAAAGACTAACCTAAAAAGTAACTCAATGTTTTGCGATCGAGACAATACAGGAAGCGCGATACTGGTTGCTATTCTGTTGGTGATTTATTAGTATTTGGTAAGATTGGCTACCTGTATAGGTCTCTCTTAAGCGGAGGCTATCGAGGCAAATTCGGGGGAATGCTCAGGAGCAACACTGTCTCCTTTTCAGGCACTCTCCTTAAGGCCAGGTGAGTGAGTCATATAGAGAGAGAACTGGTCCTCCGCATCTCTCCCCCTTCTCGCAGTCCTTGTATGCACTAGGGGCACTCACAGGGGGACGACCGGACATCGAGACACGAGTCTGGTGGATCCGTGGTCACCCCGGCGGCAGCTCGGGTCTGCCCGTCGCCGGCGAGGTCCTCTCAGTCGCCGTATACACTTCTGAGAGATCGCTCGTTCACTTCTGTTCGTTTCCAACAGGAGGCCTCTCTTTATTTATTTATTTATTAACACGTGCGGCGGCACCGCGCGTTACAAGACAATGACAGCAAATTGAAAATGATGGCCTTCATTTAGCCTACTTTAGTATGTAGCCATACCTGTTCTCTTTTTAGTGCATTTTGGAAGCCCTGAATACTACTAAATAACAAAATGTTGAAGTAACAAAAAACAGTGTTACAGAATTAAATGATGAGGTTGAAATGTGAGGAAGAAAGACAAAGTGTGTCCTGGATGCAGTGTGTACCTTTGCAACGCGACACTGCTGCAGCTTGATCTCCACATCGTTCCAGTCATCCTCAAGCTCAAAGCAGCCGATCGGCTCGTCCTCTGACTGTGTTGGAATCTTCACACTGCAGGTCAGGTGACAGAATGGTGTGTCAGCCATTCACATGAACCACTAAGGCAGACCCCCACACTGCTGAGGGGTGCCATAATTCAATTCAATTTATTTTGTATAGCCCAAAATCACAAATTACAAATTTGCCTCAGAGGGCTTTACAATATGTACACATGACATCATCTTGTCCCGGAACCCTCACATCGGAACAGGAAAAACTCCCCCAAAAAAAACCTTTAACGGGGAGAAAAGAGGAAGAGACCTTGGGGAGAGCAACAGAGGAGGGATCCTCTATCAGGATGGACAGAAGTGCAATAGATGTCAAGTGTTGAACAGCATAACAAATTTACAACACATGCAATGTAATTTCAACACATTCAATGTATGACAGAACTACGGCAGGTGGAAAGACCAGGTCCAGGTACAACCCGGATCCAGAGGTACCTGCGAGGCGATAAAGCACAGATACTCTGGTGAAGAAGCTGGTCAATAATGTGCATTAATGGTACCGGTAATATGAAATAGTAATGTAAGTAATAATAAGAGTGTTATTTATTAGTGGGAGTCAGCAGGGTTAAGGCGGGAGGAAGGACCAGGGTCCACATGACACCACGATCCATGGGAACCTGTGAGGAGAGAAAGCACAAAGACTCCGGGGAAGAAGTAGAGTTAGTAGTGAGCATTAATGGGACATCAATTCATACAGACAGAGATGAAGAAGAGGAGAGAGGAGCTCAGTGTATCCTAGGAAGTCCCCCTGTAGTCTAAGCCTATACCAGTTTGTCTAAGGGCTGGTCCAAGGCAGACCTGAGCCAGCCCTAACTATAAGCACTATCAAAAAGGAAAGTCTTAAACTTACTCTTAAATGTGGTGAGTGTGTCTGCCCCCCGGACTGAAACGGGAAGCTTGTTCCACAAAAGAGGAGCTTGGTAACTGAAGGCTCTGGCTCCCATCCTACTCTTTAAGACTCTAGGAACTACAAGTAACCCTGAATTAGAGGAGCGCAGCTCTCTAGTAGGATAATATGGTACTATAAGCTCTTTAAGATATGATGGTGCCCGACCAGTTCGGGCTTTGTAGGTAAGTAAAAGAATTTTTAATTCTATTCTAGATTTTACGGGGAGCCAGTGCAGAGAAGCTAATACAGGACTAATATGATCTCTTTTCTTAGTTCTTGTTAGTACACGAGCTGCAGCATTCTGAATCAGCTGGAGAGATTTAAGAGATTTATTAGAGCAACCTGAAAATAAGGAATTGCAGTAATCTAGTCTAGAGGTAACAAATGCATGAACTAATTTCTCTGCATCGCTATGAGACAAGATGTGCCTGATTTTTTAAATATTACGTAGGTGAAAAAAGGCAGTCCCAGAAATTTGTTTTATCTGAGAATTAAAAGACAAATCCTGATCAAAAATGACTCCAAGATTCTTTATGGTGCAGCTGGATGCCAGCGCAATGCCATCTAGAGAAACTATGTCATTAGATAACTGATTTCGGAGGTGTTCTGGGCCTAGTAGAATAACTTCAGTTTTGTCTGAGTTTAACATCAGGAAGTTGCAGGTCATCCAGGTTTTTATGTCCTTAAGACATGCTTGTAGTTTAGTGAGCTGGTTTGTTTCATCTGGTTTAATTGATATATATAATTGAGTATCATCTGCATAACAATGAAAGTTTATAGAATGTTCTCTGATAATATTACCTAAAGGAAGCATATATAAGGTGAACAGAATTGGTCCAAGCACAGAACCTTGTGGAACTCCATAACTAACGTTGGTCCTCATCGAGGCTTCATCGTTTACATATACAAACTGAGATCGATCCGATAAATAGGACTTAAACCAGTTCAGTGCGGTTCCTTTGATGCCGATATAATGTTCAAGTCTCTGTAACAGGATGTAATGGTCTATGGTGTTGAACGCAGCACTAAGGTCTAACAAGACAAGAACAGAGACAAGTCCTTTGTCTGATGCAATTAGAAGGTCATTAGTAATTTTTACCAGAGCTGTCTCTGTGCTATGATGCTTTCTAAATCCTGACTGAAAATCCTCAAATAAACTATTGTTATGTAGAAAGTCACACAACTGATTAGCTACTGCTTTCTCAAGGATCTTAGAGAGCAATGGAAGGTTGGAGATCGGCCTATAGTTAGCCAACACCACTGGGTCGAGAGTGGGCTTCTTAAGAAGAGGTTTAATTACAGCTACTTTGAAGGACTGTGGTACATGGCCTGTTAGTAAAGACAGGTTGATCATATCTAGTAGAGACGTGCTAATTAATGGTAGCACTTCTTTAAGCAGTCTAGTCGGTATAGGGTCTAAGAGACAGGTAGAGGGTTTAGACTTAGAGATTGTTGAAGTTAATTTATCAAGATCGATGGGAGTAAAGCCATCTAAACATATATCATGGTTTGCAGCTGTTTCTAAGGGTACCCTATTTGAGGAAAGATCGGTACTAGTCGAGGGCAGTACATTGTTAATGCTCTCTCTAATAGGTATGATCTTATCATTAAAGAAGTTCATGAAGTCATTACTACTGAGGTCTATAGGAATACGCGGCTCAACAGAGCTGTGACTCTCTGTCAGCCTGGCTACAGTGCTGAAGAGAAACCTGGGGTTGTTCTTATTTTTCTCTATTAACGATGAGTAATAGGCTGCTCTGGCATTACGGAGGACCTTCTTATATATCTTAAGACTGTCTCGCCAGACTAACCGAGATTCTTCCAAGTTAGTGGAACGCCATGTTCTTTCAAGTTTTCGCGATGTCTGCTTTAATTTACGGGTTTGAGGGTTATACCATGGAGCGAACCTCCTTTGTTTTACTACCTTCTTTTTTAGAGGAGCAATAGAGTCTAGTGTCCTTCTCAGTGAGCTTGTAGCACTATCGACAAGATGATCAATCTGGGTCGGACTAAAGTTATCACAGGAGTCCTCTGTTATATCAAAGCATGGTATTGAGTTGAATAAAGATGGAATCGCTTCTTTAAACTGAGCTACAGCACCATCAGATAGACATCTAGTGTAGTAACTCTTGCTTAATGGCGCACACTCCGTTAGTAGGAATTCAAAAGTTATTAGATAATGGTCCGACAAGAGAGGGTTCTGTGCAAAGACTATTAAATCTTCTATTGAGATGCCATAAGTCAGAACCAGGTCGAGGGTTAAAACAGTGAGTGGGTTTCTGTACACTCTGACAGAAACCAATCGAATCTAATAATGAGATAAACGCAGTACTAAGGCTATCATTCTCAACATCCACATGAATATTAAAGTCACCTACAATAATTACTTTATCTGTTTTAAGGACCAGGCTTGACAGAAACTGAGAAAACTCTGATAGAAATTCAGAATACGGACCTGGGGCCCGGTACACTATAACAAATATAACTGGCTGTATTGTTTTCCACGTTGGGTGTGAAAGACTAAGAACCAGGCCTTCAAATGAGTTATAGTCTAGTTTAGGTTTAGGGTTCAATAATAGGCTTGAGTCAAAGATGGCTGCTACTCCACCTCCTCGGCCGGAGCCTCGAGGAATATGAGTATTAATATGACTTGGAGGAGTTGATTCATTTAGGCTGACATATTCTTCATTACACAGCCAGGTTTCAGTAAGACAAAATAAATGAATATGATTATCTAATATTAACTCATTTACTAATACAGCTTTAGATGACAAAGATCTGATATTTAAGTCCACATTTAATTATCCTATTTTGTTGCACTGTTGCGTTAGTTTTAACTTGGATTAGATTATTTAATATAACTCCTCGACTGTTTACTTTTGATTTAATTAATTTAAGTGGCCGTGGGGCAGACACAGTCTCTATATGGTTTTGGGTAAGTAGCTGCTCTAATGGAAGCTCAGAGAAGTGTGTAAGACTATAACTCTGCTTCCTGGTCTGAACCCTGGGTTGTCATGGACTAGATCCACAAAGAAACTGGGTCAGATTTGCAGAAATGAGATCTGCTCCATCCAAAGTGGGATGAATGCCGGCCCTCCTAAGCATAACTCATAACTCACACAGACTAACTATACTGAACCAGTATCGTCTTCTTAGATTGTCCTGCATGTAATTCATTTGGCAGCATGTTTCTGCTCATCACAGCTGTCCTCTGAAATATCATGAAAAGTAAGATTCAGCCGGCTGTAAAGGGATCCTTACTTGTCTCCTACAAACTCTTTGAAGTCCTTGTAGTACCACGTGTCATTCCTCCTTGTAAGCCAACAAAAGGCCGCATTTCACACCAATGGCTCCTTTTCACACCCGATCACACAAACCGGAGAGAAAGCGTTTAGCACCGGAAATCCTCCGTCGCCGTCGCTTTGAAATTCTCAATGAAACGGAGCCTCACTTTGATCTTCATCGGAGTGATCTGGAAGTTACTCTGGTCCTCTGTCGACAGGATCACACTGGCTCTCTTTCTGCACCTTCTGTGGGAGGGAGGGAGGGAGAGAGGGAGGGAGGGAGGGAGGGAGACAGGGAGGGAGGGAGACAGGGAGGGAGGGAGACAGGGAGGGAGGGAGACAGGGAGGGAGACAGACAAACAGACAGGGAGGGAGACAGGGAGACAGGGAGGGAGGGAGAAAGACAGGGGAGGGAGGGAGACAGGGAGACAGGGAGGGATAAAGGGAGGGAGGGAGGAAGGGAGACAGACAGGGAGGGAGACAGACAGACAGACAGGGAGGGAGGGAGAGAGGGAGGGAGACGGGGATACAGGGAGGGAGGGAGGGAGACGGAGGGAGGGATGGAGGGAGACAGACAGACAGGGGGACAGGGAGGGAGACAGGGGGACAGGGAGACGGGGATACAGGGAGGGAGGGAGGGAGACAGGGAGGGAGGGAGAAAGACAGGGAGGGAGGGAGGAAGGGAGACAGACAGGGAGACAGACAGACAGGGAGACAGGGAGGGAGACAGACAGGGAGACAGGGAGGGAGGGAGGGAGGGAGAAAGACAGGGGAGGGAGGGAGGGAGGGAGGGAGGGAGAAAGACAGGGAGGGAGGGAGGTAGACAGGGAGGGAGGGAGACAGGGAGACAGACAGGGAGGTTGGGAGGGAGAAAGACAGACAGGGAGGTTGGGAGGGAGAAAGACAGACAATAGAATAGGAAGAATGAATTAATTCACTGACAATAATCTTAATAGACAAGACTGCAGCCAGAAGTAACTAGTTATTTCTAGCCAAACATACCCATTCAACAACAATTCATGCCCGATTAGGAGATGACACAACTTCAAGGGGAAAGTGAACAGATTCAATTTGAGGGTAAGTGGCAACCTATTCTGTTTTCTTCTGCTCAAATGCATTCTAACAGCAGAGGATCGATTAACTCTCCTCAACAGACTGTCACAAGACATTTGGTCAAAAGCTTATTTCCAGCCCACAATATCATCATGGACTCAAATACAACCAGAAATAATCTCCACACTTCTGTCACTTTCCAGCTGGAACGTGTCAGCAAACACAAAAGAGTCTCAGCACCTTGTATTGTGCACCGGTGGTTCGGTATCCTGCGTAAATTGGGAGTTTAAAGTGGGCAATGATTGACAGCTCCAAGTGGCTGCTCTGTCCCGCCTTCCCTCCCATCTATTTCTGTCTGATCAAAGCGTGCTCACAGGACAACAGACAGGCAGCAGCCATCGCTAGCTAAATGAAACAAGATCCTACAGCTCAGTTCAGATTCCTACAAACATGCAAAGGATGTAACTTTAGCATTATGTTAATTTGCCGGGTCATATTACAACAAAACTACGAGGTGCGTTTACATGAACAAAGGTGATGCGATAGTCCACTTGTAGTACAAAGTATACTACAGTAAGTAAATCAAGAGAAAGTAAATACTTTTCATCATAATAGATCGTTTGACATGAACGTACTAAAGTCTGAGAGAGTCTCGTTTAACAGCAGACAGGATGATGTCTAACAACGTAGGTGTGTCGCTGTGCTATCACATGTGACCAGCTGATACCACGATTGACAGCACTAAAAAAAACAATGACAGCAAGGAGATTATGAGTAAGCATGCGTCAGAGGAGTGAGGATGTATGAGAAATTACAGGCCTAAATATGCAATAGAGGATATGACATTGTTTCTTGCAGAACCAGACCAGTTTCTTAATATTTTATCAACAAGTACTGATCATAGATAAATGCTTGCAAATATTCAGAAACAAATTGCAATCAGTAACTCTTCAATTTGAGGGCTGTATGCTAACCGTTCTCATCTGGAATTCTCAGATATTAACACGTTATGTCTTGTTCGGATTAAACAAACAAGACATAACGTGTCAATAAGAGAGCCTTTGGGCGGAGCCAGGCTAGCTGTTTACCTCCGTTTTCAGTCTTTGTGCTAAGCTAAGCTAACCGGCTGCTGTCTCCAGCCTCACATTCACTGTACAGACACAGAGACTCGTATCAATCGTCTCGTCTCTCTGCCAAAAAGCTAATTTTCCCAAATGTCAAAATATTCCTTTACATTTCCATTAAATTTAATTCAAATGTAATTAATTATAAGATTTTTTTCATGTACCTTGGTAACCAGACCAACAAATGGGGACCAGAAACACAACAAGTCTCATGTGTGTAAAGCAAACTTTAAACACATAAAGCAGCCAAACCCATCATACAACTGATGTAAAATGACATCAGTACCACATACCGTTTACTAAATACCCAAATAACGTTCACTCCTAGTCAGAGCACTTCAAACACGACTCTCTCTCTCTCTCTCTTCCTTCCTCGTCTCGTCTCAGGCAGCAGAGGAGTGGAAGTTCGTGGCCATGGTTCTGGACCACATCCTGCTCTGTGTGTTCATGGCCGTGTGCATCATCGGGACGCTCGCCGTCTTCGCCGGGAGACTCATGGAGCTCACCACGCTGTAGAGGACCCCGACCCACGAGGGGGTTAGGTGTGTTGTCAGGACAGACGTCAGTGTTCTCACACACACACACACACACACACACACACACACACACACACACACACACAGTTTGAGTTGATCTTTAAATCCCCTTCCAATGTACACGGTGCGTTCTGTAGAAAGATCGTAGAAAAGTATGAAAGCATAAAAGTATAGCTAGTATAAACTATAACCCTTTTTATTTCAAAGTATAACCAGCACAACCTATAGCGTGTTTACACTTTTTATAACCATCATATTATAACTTGTTTTAACATATAAACTGTTTAGAGTTAGACACTATGTGTAACCTAGTCACTCGAGCCTTATACAGTGCTTCTGGTTTTAACAGGATCAAACCAGTTACATTCTGACCCAGCCCAAGAAGAAGGAGGACTCTGTATGAGTGACTCGTGAGCCTGAAGGAGGTTCCAGCCTGAGAGTAGAATAAAAACAGCAGAACAGAGCAGAAAGTTGAGAGAAGGGGGGAGAAAAGCCAGCAAGTGACTGGAGAGTGCCTCATTACAAACTCAGTGAAGACTGATAAAGAGGAATGATAGAATAGTCCTGATAGCCACTGTAACTGTTTCATTGAATTGAAATTGTTGTATGTGAATCTTGTGTGAAAACCTGAAATAAAAACACAGCCTTACATTTAGTAAGTGACTGAAACCAAACAAGTATTCGGGTCCTTTAAAACAATTTAACCCTCTTCCCTGTCCACTAACCGTGCGATCCAGACGTGACGACAGAAGCTACCATTTGGATCTTAAGGTAAGTTCCATGGGTGAAGACATTGCAGTGTTAGTCATAAATGGTGAGAATGTTCACAATAGGCAATAGTAAAGTATAGACGATGTACATAACTATTACATACCGGGTGTTAGGGTTACATCCAATTGAGAGCGCCTAGGGCATTAGCCGTAAAAGACTTTCAAAAAGACAATTCATTCCGAAATCCTAACTATTTAGCTACGGGGTGAGATAAAAGGCGGTCAAGGAGGAGGTCCGGTCTACACCATTCATCGTCTGTTGCGTTCCCGCCGCTGGGGGCGAGGGCTTCAATACCTGGTCGACTGGGAAGGATATGGTCCGGAGGAGAGGCAATGGGTGCCGACTCGGAACATCTGCGACCCCCGACTCATCGCAAGGTTTCATCAGCAGCACCCAGAACAACCGTCGAGGACCAAGACGACTGCCAGAAACACCCAGCAGGTTCCCGGTGCGGACTATGAGGGTCCGTCCTCTAGGGCCAAGGAACCCTGCCACCGGAACCCCTCCACCCACCCGGCGGTGGACTCTGACTCGGCGGCCTCGGAGGAGTTCTAACCCTCCTCCGGGCCCCCACCGCCCGCCCTTGGCAGACGTTTTGGTTTTTGGGACTTCCGGAGCCGTCCCTTGAGGGGGGGGTTCTGTCACAGCTCTGCCACTACTACTCTGTCCTTTCCACCTCTCACTCACCTAATCAGTTCATTCAGCGCACCTGGCTGCCACTCTCACCTCATCAAGCTCACTACTCTCACCTGCTCACCCTGCTTCTGCCACTATTTAAGCCCCAGCCTTACACACACTCACTGCCAGATCGTTCTCCGCTTCCATGCAAGACTTTCCCGCACACCCCTTTGGACTGATTCCCTGTTACCGACCCTGCCTGTTTTGGACTACCCCGCCTTGCCTCTGCCCCGGTAATTCACCCAGCCTTCCGTTCCTGACCACGAGATCCTGCCATCTGTTCTCTGTGATTCTGCTTCCTGTGAGAAATAAAACTCTAGTTAAAATTACCTCTGGTGTCCGTCGTACTGCGCCTGGGTCCTACATTACCCGTTACAGTCAACACTTCAGCTGCCAACTTCCTGGTTAGACATGATGAATCAGAGCTTATGTACAAATAAAACTTCACATTATCCTCAAACAAAGTTAATAAACAATACAGCCGGCTGTACTGATCTCTTCTGATGTCACGCTGAGTGTAGATGAAACACTCGGTTCTGTGGTCTTTGAGATAAGCATTGAGGGGAAAAGGACAAACCAAGCCATAAACGGCCCCGAATAGCAATTTTTACAACTGTGTGATGATAAATACCGTGGCTCATTGGGTAGAGAGGGTTCCATCCTTGGCTGCTACATGTCCTGTGCTGAAGTGTACCTGAGCAAGACACTAAACCCAGCCCACTGCGCTAAATATGCTAGAGATTGGTTAAATGCAGAGGTTACATTTCATATGTATATAATGACGACTACAATAAATGTGAATTCATTATATTTTTTAAATAAAGATGTATACATTTCCCTTTCTCTCCTGTAAGCCAAGTTCTTTCATATTCTACTAAGTAAATAATCAATGTTAACGATTTGATATTCAAGGAGGGATTAGGTAATCCTTAAATTATTATAGTGGCACCAAACATTCTAAGCCAAATTACGAAAAGTGCTAACGGACAAAATCTATTCTGAATCCAATGTTACAGGTCAGATATGCTACTGGTTTACACGACAGGAGTTTGGTGAGAGTATCTTACCCCATCATCCTACATCGGACACCGGAAGTACCCTAACGCAGACTGGCAGATGACATACTTCAGGAAGAAGACTGACCGCCCTCTATCAACACTGACAGCATTGCCCAACACAGCACATTTCACCATGCAGGACTTAAGAGACGCGACTGTCTCTCCCCGACAGTTCAAACGCTCACCGTCAGCATTGGTCCAAGAAAAGAAGCCATGGAATCTAAGCATGCATATGACAGAACTACGGCAGCGGCAAGACCAGGGTCCAGATATAACGATGTTAGAGTAAATCCCAACATTTTACATACCGGTAGTTAGTTAATTATTTTACAACTGTATGATTATAAATACTGTATTTCAAAATATCCCTCCTATAAGCAAAGCTCTCTAAATTTTACTGTACTTAACTCTCAGTAAATAATCAATGTTAACGATTTGATATTCAAGGAGGGATTAGGTAATCCTTAAATTATTATAGTGGCACCAAACATACTAAGCCAAATTACGAAAAGTGCTAACGGACAAAATCGATTCTGAATCCAATGTTACAGGTCAGATATGCTACTGGTTTACACGACAGGAGTTTGGTGAGAGTATCTTACCCCATCATCCTACATCGGACACACTGGAAGCCTGAAGTGAGCTCTGAGGCAGACTGGTGCAGACTTCCTTCCCCCAGGTAGCATTGAAGACTGGACGACCATCTTTACACTCTGCTGACGGCAGCCTGTGGCTTGCCCCACACAAAGATCAATAAGCCACACAGCGACCTATAACCATGCAGGACTCAAGAGCGCGACTGAGTCTTCCGCACAGTTCAAACGCTCACCGTCAGCATTGGCTCCGAGAAGCCAGCTACGACCTGGGGGCAGGAAGTCTGCACCAGTCTGCTTCAGAGCTCACTTCAGGCTTCCGGTGTGTCCGATGTAGGATGCTGTGGTAAGATACTCGCACCAAACTCCTGTCGTGTAAACCAGTAGCATATCTGATGCAGTTCATCAAATATGTTGCGTCCTACCTCAGAGCTGTCCAGCTGTCCTCTGTGGAGTTGTTATTTTTCCATTCTACAACCAATTTTTACAACTGTGTGATGATAAATACCGTGGCTCATTGGGTAGAGAGGGTTCCATCCTTGGCTGCTACATGTCCTGTGCTGAAGTGTACCCGAGCAAGACACTAAACCCAGCCCACTAAGCTAAATATGCTAGAGATTGGTTAAATGCAGAGGTTACATTTCATATGTATATAATGACGACTACAATAAATGTTAATTCATTATATTTTTTAAATAAAGATGTATACATTTCCCTTTCTCTCCTGTAAGCCAAGTTCTTTCATATTCTACTAAGTAAATAATCAATGTTAACGATTTGATATTCAAGGAGGGATTAGGTAATCCTTAAATTATTATAGTGGCACCAAACATTCTAAGCCAAATTATGAAAAGTGCTAACGGACAAAATCTATTCTGAATCCAATGTTACAGGTCAGATATGCTACTGGTTTACACGACAGGAGTTTGGTGAGAGTATCTTACCCCATCATCCTACATCGGACACACTGGAAGCCTGAAGTGAGCTCTGAGGCAGACTGGTGCAGACTTCCTTCCCCCAGGTAGCATTGAAGACTGGACGACCATCTTTACACTCTGCTGACGGCAGCCTGTGGCTTGCCCCACACAAAGACCAATAAGCCACACAGCGACCTATAACCATGCAGGACTCAAGAGCGCGACTGAGTCTTCCGCACAGTTCAAACGCTCACCGTCAGCATTGGCTCCGAGAAGCCAGCTACTACCTGGGGGCAGGAAGTCTGCACCAGTCTGCTTCAGAGCTCACTTCAGGCTTCCGGTGTGTCCGATGTAGGATGCTGTGGTAAGATACTCGCACCAAACTCCTGTCGTGTAAACCAGTAGCATATCTGATGCAGTTCATCAAATATGTTGCGTCCTACCTCAGAGCCTCAGAGCTGTCCAGCTGTCCTCTGTGGAGTTGTTGTTTTTCCATTCTACAACCAATTTTTACAACTGTGTGATGATAAATACCGTGGCTCATTGGGTAGAGAGGGTTCCATCCTTGGCTGCTACATGTCCTGTGCTGAAGTGTACCTGAGCAAGACACTAAACCCAGCCCACTGCGCTAAATATGCTAGAGATTGGTTAAATGCAGAGGTTACATTTCATATGTATATAATGACGACTACAATAAATGTTAATTCATTATATTTTTTAAATAAAGATGTATACATTTCCCTTTCTCTCCTGTAAGCCAAGTTCTTTCATATTCTACTAAGTAAATAATCAATGTTAACGATTTGATATTCAAGGAGGGATTAGGTAATCCTTAAATTATTATAGTGGCACCAAACATTCTAAGCCAAATTACGAAAAGTGCTAACGGACAAAATCTATTCTGAATCCAATGTTACAGGTCAGATATGCTACTGGTTTACACAACAGGAGTTTGGTGAGAGTATCTTACCCCATCATCCTACATCGGACACCGGAAGTACCCTAACGCAGACTGGCAGATGACATACTTTAGGAAGAAGACTGACCGCCCTCTATCAACACTGACAGCATTGCCCAACACAGCACATTTCACCATGCAGGACATAAGCGACGCGACTGTCTCTCCCCGACAGTTCAAACGCTCACCGTCAGCATTGGTCCAAGAAAAGAAGCCATGGAATCTAAGCATGCATATGACAGAACTACGGCAGCGGCAAGACCAGGGTCCAGATATAACGATGTTAGAGTAAATCCCAACATTTTACATACCGGTAGTTAGTTAATTATTTTACAACTGTATGATTATAAATACTGTATTTCAAAATATCCCTCCTATAAGCAAAGCTCTCTAAGTTTTACTGTACTTAACTCTCAGTAAATAATCAATGTTAACGATTTGATATTCAAGGAGGGATTAGGTAATCCTTAAATTATTATAGTGGCACCAAACATTCTAAGCCAAATTACGAAAAGTGCTAACGGACAAAATCTATTCTGAATCCAATGTTACAGGTCAGATATGCTACTGGTTTACACGACAGGAGTTTGGTGAGAGTATCTTACCCCATCATCCTACATCGGACACACTGGAAGCCTGAAGTGAGCTCTGAGGCAGACTGGTGCAGACTTCCTTCCCCCAGGTAGCATTGAAGACTGGACGACCATCTTTACACTCTGCTGACAGCAGCCTGTGGCTTGCCCCACACAAAGACCAATAAGCCACACAGCGACCTATAACCATGCAGGACTCAAGAGCGCGACTGAGTCTTCCGCACAGTTCAAACGCTCACCGTCAGCATTGGCTCCGAGAAGCCAGCTACTACCTGGGGGCAGGAAGTCTGCACCAGTCTGCTTCAGAGCTCACTTCAGGCTTCCGGTGTGTCCGATGTAGGATGCTGTGGTAAGATACTCGCACCAAACTCCTGTCGTGTAAACCAGTAGCATATCTGATGCAGTTCATCAAATATGTTGCGTCCTACCTCAGAGCCTCAGAGCTGTCCAGCTGTCCTCTGTGGAGTTGTTGTTTTTCCATTCTACAACCAATTTTTACAACTGTGTGATGATAAATACCGTGGCTCATTGGGTAGAGAGGGTTCCATCCTTGGCTGCTACATGTCCTGTGCTGAAGTGTACCTGAGCAAGACACTAAACCCAGACCACTGCGCTAAATATGCTAGAGATTGGTTAAATGCAGAGGTTACATTTCCTATGTATATAATGACGACTACAATAAATGTTAATTCATTATAATTTTTAAATAAAGATGTATACATTTCCCTTTCTCTCCTGTAAGCTAAGTTCTTTCATATTCTACTAAGTAAATAATCAATGTTAACGATTTGATATTCAAGGAGGGATTAGGTAATCCTTAAATTATTATAGTGGCACCAAACCTACTAAGCCAAATTACGAAAAGTGCTAACGGACAAAATCTATTCTGAATCCAATGTTACAGGTCAGATATGCTACTGGTTTACACGACAGGAGTTTGGTGAGAGTATCTTACCCCATCATCCTACATCGGACACACTGGAAGCCTGAAGTGAGCTCTGAGGCAGACTGGTGCAGACTTCCTTCCCCCAGGTAGCATTGAAGACTGGACGACCATCTTTACACTCTGCTGACGGCAGCCTGTGGCTTGCCCCACACAAAGACCAATAAGCCACACAGCGACCTATAACCATGCAGGACTCAAGAGCGCGACTGAGTCTTCCGCACAGTTCAAACGCTCACCGTCAGCATTGGCTCCGAGAAGCCAGCTACTACCTGGGGGCAGGAAGTCTGCACCAGTCTGCTTCAGAGCTCACTTCAGGCTTCCGGTGTGTCCGATGTAGGATGCTGTGGTAAGATACTCGCACCAAACTCCTGTCGTGTAAACCAGTAGCATATCTGATGCAGTTCATCAAATATGTTGCGTCCTACCTCAGAGCTGTCCAGCTGTCCTCTGTGGAGTTGTTGTTTTTCCATTCTACAACCAATTTTTACAACTGTGTGATGATAAATACCGTGGCTCATTGGGTAGAGAGGGTTCCATCCTTGGCTGCTACATGTCCTGTGCTGAAGTGTACCTGAGCAAGACACTAAACCCAGACCACTGCGCTAAATATGCTAGAGATTGGTTAAATGCAGAGGTTACATTTCATATGTATATAATGACGACTACAATAAATGTTAATTCATTATATTTTTTAAATAAAGATGTATACATTTCCCTTTCTCTCCTGTAAGCTAAGTTCTTTCATATTCTACTAAGTAAATAATCAATGTTAACGATTTGATATTCAAGGAGGGATTAGGTAATCCTTAAATTATTATAGTGGCACCAAACATTCTAAGCCAAATTACGAAAAGTGCTAACGGACAAAATCTATTCTGAATCCAATGTTACAGGTCAGATATGCTACTGGTTTACACGACAGGAGTTTGGTGAGAGTATCTTACCCCATCATCCTACATCGGACACACTGGAAGCCTGAAGTGAGCTCTGAGGCAGACTGGTGCAGACTTCCTTCCCCCAGGTAGCATTGAAGACTGGACGACCATCTTTACACTCTGCTGACGGCAGCCTGTGGCTTGCCCCACACAAAGACCAATAAGCCACACAGCGACCTATAACCATGCAGGACTTAAGAGCGCGACTGAGTCTTCCGCACAGTTCAAACGCTCACCGTCAGCATTGGCTCCGAGAAGCCAGCTACTACCTGGGGGCAGGAAGTCTGCACCAGTCTGCTTCAGAGCTCACTTCAGGCTTCCGGTGTGTCCGATGTAGGATGCTGTGGTAAGATACTCGCACCAAACTCCTGTCGTGTAAACCAGTAGCATATCTGATGCAGTTCATCAAATATGTTGCGTCCTACCTCAGAGCCTCAGAGCTGTCCAGCTGTCCTCTGTGGAGTTGTTGTTTTTCCATTCTACAACCAATTTTTACAACTGTGTGATGATAAATACCGTGGCTCATTGGGTAGAGAGGGTTCCATCCTTGGCTGCTACATGTCCTGTGCTGAAGTGTACCTGAGCAAGACACTAAACCCAGACCACTGCGCTAAATATGCTAGAGATTGGTTAAATGCAGAGGTTACATTTCATATGTATATAATGACGACTACAATAAATGTTAATTCATTATATTTTTTAAATAAAGATGTATACATTTCCCTTTCTCTCCTGTAAGCTAAGTTCTTTCATATTCTACTAAGTAAATAATCAATGTTAACGATTTGATATTCAAGGAGGGATTAGGTAATCCTTAAATTATTATAGTGGCACCAAACATTCTAAGCCAAATTACGAAAAGTGCTAACGGACAAAATCTATTCTGAATCCAATGTTACAGGTCAGATATGCTACTGGTTTACACGACAGGAGTTTGGTGAGAGTATCTTACCCCATCATCCTACATCGGACACACTGGAAGCCTGAAGTGAGCTCTGAGGCAGACTGGTGCAGACTTCCTTCCCCCAGGTAGCATTGAAGACTGGACGACCATCTTTACACTCTGCTGACGGCAGCCTGTGGCTTGCCCCACACAAAGACCAATAAGCCACACAGCGACCTATAACCATGCAGGACTCAAGAGCGCGACTGAGTCTTCCGCACAGTTCAAACGCTCACCGTCAGCATTGGCTCCGAGAAGCCAGCTACTACCTGGGGGCAGGAAGTCTGCACCAGTCTGCTTCAGAGCTCACTTCAGGCTTCCGGTGTGTCCGATGTAGGATGCTGTGGTAAGATACTCGCACCAAACTCCTGTCGTGTAAACCAGTAGCATATCTGATGCAGTTCATCAAATATGTTGCGTCCTACCTCAGAGCCTCAGAGCTGTCCAGCTGTGGAGTTGTTATTTTTCCATTCTACAACCAATTTTTACAACTGTGTGATGATAAATACCGTGGCTCATTGGGTAGAGAGGGTTCCATCCTTGGCTGCTACATGTCCTGTGCTGAAGTGTACCTGAGCAAGACACTAAATCCAGCCCACTGCGCTAAATATGCTAGAGATTGGTTAAATGCAGAGGTAACATTTCATATGTATATAATGACGACTACAATAAATGTTAATTCATTATATTTTTTAAATAAAGATGTATACATTTCCCTTTCTCTCCTGTAAGCCAAGTTCTTTCATATTCTACTAAGTAAATAATCAATGTTAACGATTTGATATTCAAGGAGGGATTAGGTAATCCTTAAATTATTATAGTGGCACCAAACATTCTAAGCCAAATTACGAAAAGTGCTAACGGACAAAATCTATTCTGAATCCAATGTTACAGGTCAGATATGCTACTGGTTTACACAACAGGAGTTTGGTGAGAGTATCTTACCCCATCATCCTACATCGGACACCGGAAGTACCCTAACGCAGACTGGCAGATGACATACTTTAGGAAGAAGACTGACCGCCCTCTATCAACACTGACAGCATTGCCCAACACAGCACATTTCACCATGCAGGACATAAGCGACGCGACTGTCTCTCCCCGACAGTTCAAACGCTCACCGTCAGCATTGGTCCAAGAAAAGAAGCCATGGAATCTAAGCATGCATATGACAGAACTACGGCAGCGGCAAGACCAGGGTCCAGATATAACGATGTTAGAGTAAATCCCAACATTTTACATACCGGTAGTTAGTTAATTATTTTACAACTGTATGATTATAAATACTGTATTTCAAAATATCCCTCCTATAAGCAAAGCTCTCTAAATTTGACTGTACTTAACTCTCAGTAAATAATCAATGTTAACGATTTGATATTCAAGGAGGGATTAGGTAATCCTTAAATTATTATAGTGGCACCAAACATACTAAGCCAAATTACGAAAAGTGCTAACGGACAAAATCTATTCTGAATCCAATGTTACAGGTCAGATATGCTACTGGTTTACACGACAGGAGTTTGGTGAGAGTATCTTACCCCATCATCCTACATCGGACACCGGAAGTACCCTAACGCAGACTGGCAGATGACATACTTCAGGAAGAAGACTGACCGCCCTCTATCAACACTGACAGCATTGCCCAACACAGCACATTTCACCATGCAGGACTTAAGAGACGCGACTGTCTCTCCCCGACAGTTCAAACGCTCACCGTCAGCATTGGTCCAAGAAAAGAAGCCATGGAATCTAAGCATGCATATGACAGAACTACGGCAGCGGCAAGACCAGGGTCCAGATATAACGATGTTAGAGTAAATCCCAACATTTTACATACCGGTAGTTAGTTAATTATTTTACAACTGTATGATTATAAATACTGTATTTCAAAATATCCCTCCTATAAGCAAAGCTCTCTAAGTTTTACTGTACTTAACTCTCAGTAAATAATCAATGTTAACGATTTGATATTCAAGGAGGGATTAGGTAATCCTTAAATTATTATAGTGGCACCAAACATACTAAGCCAAATTACGAAAAGTGCTAACGGACAAAATCTATTCTGAATCCAATGTTACAGGTCAGATATGCTACTGGTTTACACGACAGGAGTTTGGTGAGAGTATCTTACCCCATCATCCTACATCGGACACACTGGAAGCCTGAAGTGAGCTCTGAGGCAGACTGGTGCAGACTTCCTTCCCCCAGGTAGCATTGAAGACTGGACGACCATCTTTACACTCTGCTGACGGCAGCCTGTGGCTTGCCCCACACAAAGACCAATGAGCCACACAGCGACCTATAACCATGCAGGACTCAAGAGCGCGACTGAGTCTTCCGCACAGTTCAAATGCTCACCGTCAGCATTGGCTCCGAGAAGCCAGCTACTACCTGGGGGCAGGAAGTCTGCACCAGTCTGCTTCAGAGCTCACTTCAGGCTTCCGGTGTGTCCGATGTAGGATGCTGTGGTAAGATACTCGCACCAAACTCCTGTCGTGTAAACCAGTAGCATATCTGATGCAGTTCATCAAATATGTTGCGTCCTACCTCAGAGCCTCAGAGCTGTCCTCTGTGGAGTTGTTGTTTTTCCATTCTACAACCAATTTTTACAACTGTGTGATGATAAATACCGTGGCTCATTGGGTAGAGAGGGTTCCATCCTTGGCTGCTACATGTCCTGTGCTGAAGTGTACCTGAGCAAGACACTAAACCCAGCCCACTGCGCTAAATATGCTAGAGATTGGTTAAATGCAGAGGTTACATTTCATATGTATATAATGACGACTACAATAAATGTTAATTCATTATATTTTTTAAATAAAGATGTATACATTTCCCTTTCTCTCCTGTAAGCTAAGTTCTTTCATATTCTACTAAGTAAATAATCAATGTCAACGATTTGATATTCAAGGAGGGATTAGGTAATCCTTAAATTATTATAGTGGCACCAAACATACTAAGCCAAATTACGAAAAGTGCTAACGGACAAAATCTATTCTGAATCCAATGTTACAGGTCAGATATGCTACTGGTTTACACGACAGGAGTTTGGTGAGAGTATCTTACCCCATCATCCTACATCGGACACCGGAAGTACCCTAACGCAGACTGGCAGATGACATACTTCAGGAAGAAGACTGACCGCCCTCTATCAACACTGACAGCATTGCCCAACACAGCACATTTCACCATGCAGGACTTAAGAGACGCGACTGTCTCTCCCCGACAGTTCAAACGCTCACCGTCAGCATTGGTCCAAGAAAAGAAGCCATGGAATCTAAGCATGCATATGACAGAACTACGGCAGCGGCAAGACCAGGGTCCAGATATAACGATGATCCATAGAAACCTGCCATCCCTCTCCCAGGATGGACAGAAGTGCAATAGATGTCATGTGTCAGCTGGACAGCTAAGGACACACAGCAGTGGTTTGCTTTCAAGATGAAAGGTCTTTATGACACATCAGATGACACGTCAACATTCTAATTTATTCGAGAACATGCATGTTCAATCCGGCATTCCATTCTATTCTCAATGGCATTTTATGAATTCTTTCATGAATTCACTATTTGCTAGTTCAGCGATCACCATGTTCTCCATGTCACAGTTTTCACAAAACTCAACACATTATGACCCATTTACAGTACGATCTGAAAAGATATCAAACACGCATTACTACTTTGCAGTTAAATATTTAACATTAATTCCAACACGAAAAAAAGCAGTAAATAACACTTATAAACACGTCAGGACATCTTATTTTAGTCACCCTCACAGGGAATTCAGTATAATATATATATATACAGTATAACATATATCATATAATAATATTCAGTATAATATAAAACACACACATACATATAAGCTATGAGTTTTCTCTGTTAATTTACCATCTCAATTAAATGTTGATGCCTCCATGACCAAGTTAAGCAGATGAGACTGAGGACAACTATGGAGAAGAAAAGATGTTCACTTTGACTAATATGTAGCTTGACAGAGTTCTCCATGTGTGCCCTGGTGTTCTCATGTTTCCTTACCTGCTCATCTCTCACTCCTGTAACTGTCCGTGCTGGATCCTTAAATTATTATAGTGGCACCAAACATACTAAGCCAAACTACGAAAAGTGCTAACGGACAAAATCTATTCTGAATCCAATGTTACAGGTCAGATATGCTACTGGTTTACACGACAGGAGTTTGGTGAGAGTATCTTACCCCATCATCCTACATCGGACACCGGAAGTACCCTAACGCAGACTGGCAGATGACATACTTCAGGAAGAAGACTGACCGCCCTCTATCAACACTGACAATTATAGGGAGGTTGGGAGAGAGAATGACAGACAGGGAGGTTGGGAGAGAGAAAGACAGACAGGGAGGTTGGGAGAGAGAAAGAGAGACAGGGAGGTTGGGAGAGAGAAAGACAGACAGGGAGGTTGGGAGGGAGAAAGACAGACAGACAGGGAGGTTGGGAGAGAGAAAGACAGACAGACAGGGAGGTTGGGAGAGAAAAAGACAGACAGGGAGGTTGGGAGAAAGACAGACAGGGAGGTTGGGAGAGAAAAAGACAGACAGGGAGGTTGGGAGAGAGAAAGACAGACAGGGGGGTTGGGAGAGAGAAAGACAG
The DNA here is from genome assembly GCA_032191485.1 of Leptoclinus maculatus. Lineage (NCBI taxonomy): Eukaryota > Metazoa > Chordata > Actinopteri > Perciformes > Stichaeidae > Leptoclinus > Leptoclinus maculatus. The sequence goes on from JAVDOI010000139.1 coordinate 291,769, forward strand.
ACAGGGGGGTTGGGAGGGAGAAAGACAGACAGGGAGGTTGGGAGACAGACAGACAGACAGACAGGGAGGTTGGGAGAGAGAAAGACAGACAGGGAGGTTGGGAGAGAGAAAGACAGACAGGGAGGTTGGGAGACAGACAGACAGGGAGGGAGGTTGGGAGAGAGAAAGACAGACAGGGAGGTTGGGAGACAGACAGACAGACAGGGAGGGAGGTTGGGAGAGAGAAAGACAGACAGGGAGGTTGGGAGACAGACAGACAGACAGGGAGGTTGGGAGGGAGGGAGGAAGACAGACAGGGAGGTTGGGGGGGAAGACAGACAGGGAGGTTGGAGGGAGAAAGACAGACAGGGAGGTTGGGAGAGAGAAAGACAGACAGGGAGGTTGGGAGAGAGAAAGACAGACAGGGAGGGAGGGAGGGAGGGAGGGAGGGAGGGAGGGAGGGAGGGAGGGAGGGAGGGAGGGAGGGAGGGAGGGAGGCAGGGAGACAGACGGAGGGAGACAGACAAACAGACAGGGAGGGAGACAGGGAGACAGGGAGGGAGGGAGAAAGACAGGGGAGGGAGACGGGGATACAGGGAGGGAGGGAGGGAGACGGAGGGAGGGATGGAGGGAGACAGACAGACAGGGGGACAGGGAGGGAGACAGGGGGACAGGGAGACGGGGATACAGGGAGGGAGGGAGACAGACAGGGAGGGAGGGAGAAAGACAGGGAGGGAGGGAGGAAGGGAGACAGACAGGGAGACAGGGAGGGAGGGAGACAGACAGGGAGGGAGACAGACAGGGAGACAGGGAGGGAGGGAGGGAGAAAGACAGGGGAGGGAGGGAGGGAGGTAGACAGGGAGAAAGACAGGGAGGGAGGGAGGTAGACAGGGAGGGAGGGAGACAGGGAGACAGACAGAGAGGTTGGGAGGGAGGGAGAAAGACAGACAGGGAGGTTGGGAGGGAGAAAGACAGACAATAGAATAGGAAGAATGAATTAATTCACTGACAATAACCTTAATAGACAAGACTGCAGCCAGAAGTAACTAGTTATTTCTAACCAAACATACCCATTCAACAACAATTCATGCCCGATTAGGAGATGACACAACTTCAAGGGGAAAGTGAACAGATTCAATTTGAGGGTAAGTGGCAACCTATTCTGTTTTCTTCTGCTCAAATGCATTCTAACAGCAGAGGATCGATTAACTCTCCTCAACAGACTGTCACAAGACATTTGGTCAAAAGCTTATTTCCAGCCCACAATATCATCATGGACTCAAATACAACCAGAAATAATCTCCACACTTCTGTCACTTTCCAGCTGGAACGTGTCAGCAAACACAAAAGAGTCTCAGCACCTTGCAGGGTCGGAAACTAACGCTAGTCCGCTAGCCCGAGGCGAGTGGATTTTTGGAGGGACTACCTAAATTATCATTCTCACTAGTCCTCATGGCGAGTGAAATTTGAGAGGCTTTATTCGTTATTTATGTCCGGAAAAAGACTTTCCCGATAAGTAAATGTAACTGTGACGAAGGACGACCTCTATTGACGGGTTTCGGAGAAACCGCACTACGCCCCTCGCGGACTAATATCACCGGTATTAAGTTGGTGAAAAGGCTCTGACGAGGGTAGTGGCGCGAAATGACGGCAGTGTCCGTAAATAGATTAGAGTTTATGTGGATGTTCGGAGTTCACCTTCCAAGACTGTGTGCGTGTAAACAACCAGTAAGTAAACGTAAAGTTTGGTGTTAGTCTAATTTCATCATAAGGGTTATATTGTGTCATTTACACGGCAATCTAGTCTGATATTTAGCGGCTCGTTCGTTGTTTGCTAAGTGCCGACTGTAGGAGTCGCGGACATGTTTATCGCTGCCTGTATTCTGTCCCTGTATGTCCTAATTTGGAACCAATGCTGAATAGAGGTTTTTACTAATTATTATTTCATGGATATCTGTTTCAGAACCACACACTTGCTTGTTTGACTGCTGTCAATAAACCTCTCAAAGGAACATCTTGTCTGGAGTGCATTCTGATAGATGCCCCCTGGTGGCCACAACTTGTAATGAACCAGTACAATTATACATTCCTTCCCAGTCACTTTAACAGTAACATTCAACTATTCCCAAAATTGTTGAGGATATTAGACTATTTTGTTTCGATTATAATTTTTTGTTTACGCAATGCAAAAGGCACTATATTCATCGATCAGGCCGGGCCTCTCTTTCAGTTTCACCAGCGGTCCGCCAAGATTCGTCCGCGGAAGAAATATAGATGGTGAAGCTCTTATGACTGCAGCACATGAACTAACACCCAATATCTTTGTGTGATCTAACAAAAATACTTCATCTAAAATTAGAACAAATGCCTGCTTTATTCATAGACTGCGTATTGTTTTGGGCTCTGAGCGTTCACTGCTTAAACTGCGACATGGTGACAACGGTGACATGCTGTTACTCCCCACGGCGGAATATAGCTACATTTTTAGCCGGTACGTTCCATAGCGGAATTCCTCAACTTGGCAATTTGAACTGCTGTACAGTATTTAATCGTGATCTTAACCTTCATCTTCACTACGAGCCTAAATAATGCAACGGGGTGCGACATTGCTAAAACACGGGCACATCGGACAAAACGCGTCGTTGTGTTGTTAAGGTACCACCCCTGTATGATGGTGCTGCTGGAGACACCATCCATTGGAGAATTTGACCCCTCCGACTCTGTTCATCTCTGGATGAATTCAGGTCAACGGGCAAGGAGATCATGAAGGACTAGTAAAGATTGCTCAGGACTAGTAGTTTTATGAACCTACTAGTCCTTGGGACTAGTACTGATTTTGAGTTAGTTTCATACCCTGCCTTGTATTGTGCACCGGTGGTTCGGTATCCTGCGTAAATTGGGAGTTTAAAGTGGGCAATGATTGACAGCTCCAAGTGGCTGCTCTGTCCCGCCTTCCCTCCCATCTATTTCTGTCTGATCAAAGCGTGCTCACAGGACAACAGACAGGCAGCAGCCATCGCTAGCTAAATGAAACAACATCCTACAGCTCAGTTCAGATTCCTACAAACATGCAAAGGATGTAACTTTAGCATTATGTTAATTTGCCGGGTCATATTACAACAAAACTACGAGGTGCGTTTACATGAACAAAGGTGATGCGATAGTCCACTTGTAGTACAAAGTATACTACAGTAAGTAAATCAAGAGAAAGTAAATACTTTTCATCATAATCAGGGTATGAAACTAACTCAAAATCAGTACTAGTCCCAAGGACTAGTAGGTTCATAAAACTACTAGTCCTGAGCAATCTTTACTAGTCCTTCATGAAGCTTTGGGGAATGTACCAATCACGGGGTGTAGGGATGTGTGTGTGGAGGAAGACTCTCCCAAAGCAATTATCTATCGGGGAAACCGCAGAGATGCAAGGTACTAATCAAGAGTTTTATTGTTTGTAACATTATGGCTGTACAAAGATTGATGCATGTTACATCATGATGTCGTGATATTATAATTACACAGGAAGCAGAAGAACAATGTCAAGGGTCCGGTAGGCTATAATGTTCATTCAGCTAGCATGGGTACATCAAGTTCAGTATTTATGTCTGCCTCCATTTGCTGCCAGTCTTCTTGAGAATGAAACTGTGCAGGATCTACACTATCCTCTTGATCTTCGTCTAGGTACTCTGGCCTCCTTGCCCGTTGACCTGAATTCATCCAGAGATGAATAGAGTCGGAGGGGTAAAATTCTCCAATGGATGGTGTCTCCAGCAGCACCATCATAACAACGACGACGCGTTTTGTCCGATGTGCCCGTGTTTTAGCAATGTCGCACCCCGTTGTGAAACCTGTCCGCCTCGAAACTGAAACCGAATTATCGGAATACGGCATCTTAAAATCGCAAAATATGCTTATAATGGTTTGGGGATTGACAATTCTTGCATTATTTAGGCTCGTAGTGAAGATGAAGGTTAAGATCACGATTAAATATTGTACAGCAGTTCAAATTGCCAAGTTGAGGAATTCCGCTATGGAGCGTACCGGCTAAAAATGTAGCTATATTCCACCGTGGGGAGTAACAGCATGTCACCACGGCAGTTTAAGCAGTGAACGCTCGGTGCCAAAAACAATACGCAGTCTATGAATGAAGCAGGCATTTGTTCTAATTTTAGATGAAGTATTTTCGTTAGATCACACAAAGATATTGGGTGTTAGTTTATGTGCTGCAGTGATAACAGCTTCACCATCTATATTTCTTCCGCGGACGAATCTTGGCGGGCCGCTGGTGAACCTGAAAGAGAGGCCCGGCCTGATCATGAATATAGTGCTTTTCGCATTGCGTAAACAAAAAATTATAATCAAAACAAAATAGTCTAATATCCTCAACAATTTGGGGAATAGTGGAATGTTACTGTTAAAGTGACTGGGAAGGAATGTATCATTGTACTGGTTCATTACAGGTTGTGGCCACCAGGGGGCATCTATCAGAATGCACTCCAGACAAGATGTTCCTTTGAGAGGTTTATTGACAGCAGTCAAACAAGCAAGTGTGTGGTTATGAAACTGATATCCATGAAATAATAATTAGTAAAAACCTCTATACAGCATTGGTTCCAAATTAGGACATACAGGGACAGAATACAGGCAGCGATCAACATGTCCGGGACTCCTACAGTCGGCACTTAGCAAACAACGAACGAACCGCTAAATATCAGACTAGATTGCCGTGCAAATGACACAATATAACCCTTATGATGAAATTAGACTAACACCAAACTTTACGTTTACTTACTGGTTGTTTACACGCACACAGTCTTGAAAGGTGAACTCCGAACATCCACATAAACACTAATCTATTTACGGACACTGCCGTCATTTCGCGCCACTACTCTCGTCAGAGCCTTTTCACCAACTTAATACCGGTGATATTAGTCCGCGAGCAGCTGACTGCCGTCCTCTTCCTGCTCGGCTGTTTCTCAGAAACCCGTCAATAGAGGTCGTCCTTCGTCACAGTTACATTTACTTATCGGGAAAGTCTTTTTCCGGACATAAATAACGAATAAAGCCTCTCAAATTTCACTCGCCATGAGGACTAGTGAGTATGATAATTTAGGTAGTCCCTCCAAAAATCCACTCGCCTCGGGCTAGCGGACTAGCGTTAGTTTCCGACCCTGATAATAGATCGTTTGACATGAACGTACTAAAGTCTGAGAGAGTCTCGTTTAACAGCAGACAGGATGATGTCTAACAACGTAGGTGTGTCGCTGTGCTATCACATGTGACCAGCTGATACCACGATTGACAGCACTAAAAAAAACAATGACAGCAAGGAGATTATGAGTAAGCATGCGTCAGAGGAGTGAGGATGTATGAGAAATTACAGGCCTAAATATGCAATAGAGGACATGACATCGTTTCTTGCAGAACCAGACCAGTTTCTTAATATTTTATCAACAAGTACTGATCATAGATAAATGCTTGCAAATATTCAGAAATAAATTGCAATCAGTAACTCTTCAATTTGAGGGCTGTATGCTAACCGTTCTCATCTGGAATTCTCAGATATTAACCCAATGCAACCGCTACCGGCCCTCGGGGGTCGGTGTGGGGGCGGGGGAGGGCGAATTCCGGTTCAGCTGAACCGCAGAATGCAATTTTCAGTAACAAATATAATATTTCCACAACAATGCAGCATACCGTTTGAACGAAGAATCTCCCATGAATCGAAGCATGTGTAACACTTTACACACTCAAAACACAATAAAACACGATCTACGACAACATTCCTAGCCTCGTGCTAAATATCGACACTTTTCTCGTTCATTTTGGCCAAGACACGTAACAGAAACAGCCTCTCAAAAGTCGTTTTTCAACCGTCCATGGTAAAGTTAGGTATTTAGCAACAATTCGATCACGCTTCGAACGTATATCTCGGATTTCCTCTCCGGGACACGCTTCAAACATTACCGGGGGACAGCAGCCCCCAGCATCTATCACTTTGCCAAAAAAATTCTGGGTCGGTACTCACGTTTTTGAAGCAAAATCATCAAATCGTGTCCTTAAACTCCATTTTGACCGCTGATTCACCTCATTCTGTCCCATTTCCGTTCTAATAAAGTTGTGAAATAAAGAAAGGGGGGTCAAATAAGCTCGGGGACAACATTCCAGCGAGGCAGTCTCGCGACTTTTACGCGCCGGGTCCTCGGCGTAGATCGGCATTTTTTCGGAAAACTAAAGACTTCCTGGTAAATCTGTTAACGCCATTCGATTGGCCACATCCAGACACGTGCGAACAGAGCAAAAAAAATGAAAATTTACCAACCAGGAGCTCTACAACGGCGCAATACACACCAGCTATTGCGCAATTCTCCCGTAGGTCGCCGGCCTGGAGAGGCTTTGGAGACGGTTCCAGCTCTCCAAAATGATTTCTAACTGCTGTATGTGATAGATTGTGCATGTAGAAGGATAAAGGAAGTTAAATATATAGTTATTTAGGTTGTAAAAGTACAATGGAACAGCTGGAGAGGCTGTTTCTCAAATGACGACCTTTCGTGACCTCTCGTACGTTTATGTCTCTAATTCTGGCATACTTCACTCAATTCACTCAAATTCTGTTTCTATTCACTACTGCTGTCGTTTGCTATGATGGTGGGTGGTTCTAGGCTTTACTGAGCCTCATTTAATATCGTATTATGAATAATAGTGCTTTTTCACCATACGAATTTGACATTTTCAAAGTGGAGCTGTGTTCCATCTTCATCTGCTATTAACCAGTAATATATACATAATATTTACTCTATTCATATGAGCAAACCATTCTTAGTGTTAATAACCCCTTGGAATTATTAAAAAAGACCTTGTAGTTAGAGTGTGGGGCCCCTTCGTTCAGAACCGGAATTTGCGGAATTTGCGGGTGCAGGTTACCAGGTTACAAAGAGTTTTAACGTCAACAAGTATCAGCTTCACAAATTCAGCCTCTATTTTATGTTCAAAACAACAACAAATGAATGCTCATGTGGATTAAAAATCTGTCTCTAGTTCATTGTCAAGCAACAAGTGCAGCTGGTATACGTTTATGTTGCATATCATAATTGATAGGCTCATAAAGGCATGGTTAAGACAAAGGAACTGTAAGTCTGTTAGCTGGAAACACCTTTGTATGAAGGTGTTAAATGCAGGTTAAATGTTCTGAACTCTAACTGATCCAGACTTGATGTCAAGCGGATCGGCCAGGGATGGTTTTCCCCAAACCCCCTCTTAACACTCAGATTAGGTTCTGCTCCGAGGATTTACACACACACACACACACACACACACACACTTGATCGCAGTGCTTAGACGGCTCCAGAGACACTCAGCGCCGAGGCTTTTCACCAGCATGGCACGCCAGTCACTCCACTGCTCTCTCTCTCATCTGATATATTTCCTGTAACTTCCTGTCTGCCTCTCTTCCAATGCATTCTCTCTCCCACTGAAGGGTTTCGGGTTGCTAGTTGTAAGCCTGGGAAATGTTTGCAGTGTGAATCACAGTTAAAAGCAATCTGCTGGCCTGCCTCTCGCTGCAGCTGTGATTTTGGTTCCAGCGTGAAAACATTTGTGGGGACACGGGCGTCAGCTGGATATGGCGACATGTCATACTGTGTATCTCAGTCAAAGTGAGCACAAAAGGAAATGTATGAACTAGTTTGCCTCCAGCATAAAGCTCACATTACTTTCAAGTAAAGTTCAATTCCTCCACAGCCCAAATCTGCGTTTTCCTCCTCTGACCTCCGTGTGCAATATGTTCAGAAGATGCCACTCGTCAGTAAAAGGTGTGTACCAGAACAACGTGTGACTGAAGTGTTTGCGTACATGTCTGTGTGTCCTATAGGTCCAGTGTTCTGCTCAGAGGATGAGACGCGTCTGGTGAAGACGCTGTTCACTGGTTACAACAAGGTGGTTCGCCCCGTTAACCACTTCAGTGAAGCCGTAGTGGTCACCGTGGGACTACAGCTGATACAGCTCATCAGTGTGGTAAGAGAGAGGGATGGAGGTGGCAACACCAGAAGCAAAATGTAGAAAACATGACATTATGCTCACATCATTTACACTTGAGGCCTTCAGGTTTACTCAAAATACTATTGCGAGTGAAGAGCGTCCGGTTTCTGCATTTTACATAAAATAAATCATTATGGAACTAAACAGCTCTTTGCACCTTCTAAGAAAACACATCCATCGTGTCATTTCATGGAGTTATTTCATTTTATGCAACGGCCAAACTATGTGAAATAAAAACAGACAATATTCCGCAATGCAAATAGCTTCTCTTTTCAATTACCATACCAACACACTCGCATGCAGACAGCAAGTCACAAGTATTTACAACACGTCATGGCACAGCAGCCAACATAGTGCAAACATCACGCAAAACAACCAGGAATTTGGGCCAAAGACCAAAGCTTCTACTCACATGAATCCAGCAGAAATGTTTATGAGAAAAAGATGCAACAAGGTGAAAGAGAAAGAGAGCTAATGACCAAAGGCTGGGCGTGGCAGCCATGTCTGCCTTTACACTGTAGCACCAGGGTCATTACAACCATATCTGCTCTGTGACGGCACGGCGGCCACTAAACACAAGCACAATGCATATTAAAATGAATTGCTCTTACTGTTTGTAGCTCTCCTTCTGCGTTCAGGCTGTGACGAGGACGTCCATGGCACTTTACAATGTATGAGGTGAAGAGGATTTGAAGTCTTCAATGTTTCACTCCTGCTGCAGAACCAGGGTCACAACAACAATATCGACTCCTTGATGGCACCGCGGCCAAAAAGGAACACAAACAGCACAACACGAGCAGTCTTTAGCTAGTTCAACCAGTCTTCAACCAGTCTTTAGCTAGTTCAACCAGTCTTTAACTAGTTCAACCAGTCTTCAACCAGTCTTTAGCTAGTTCAACTAGTCTGTAAAGATGAAGACGATGGCACAAATGGAAAACAAACAACTGAATTTAGCTTTATCGGCACATAAGTAGACCAAATGATGAAGATTTCCAGTTTTCACATCAACAATGTGGATGTGCACCTGGAGTGGAGTCATCAATAACTCCAGTCCCTTATATGTAAAATCTTTTGGGGCGTAGGCTCACCAGACTATAGGACCAGGGTCACATCAAACATATCGCCTCAGAGAGGACACAAGCAACACAACACAAGCAGTCTTTAGCTAGTTCAACCAGTCTGTAAAGATGAAGACCATGACACTTCACACAATGTAAGTGAATAGGAATCTTTAAAAAAACAAAACAAAGTTTAAATAATCCTCTTATGGAAATAAAACATAACTCATCTTCATCAGCACAATAGTGGACCAATTTAACTAAAGTATGACAATGTTCACCCCACCAATGGGAACATCTGAGCACCTTCAACTAATGTAAACTCTTTCAGGGGTATACCACCCAGACTATAGGACCAGAGACACACCAGAGAGGACACAAGCAACACAAGCAGTCTTTAGCTAGTTCAACCAGTCTGTACAGATGAAGACCATGTGGCACAAATGGACAGTAACGTTACCTGGCGTGGGAATACAGTCAGTCTCAGTGTTATGCTAATGTTGGGCTAATAAAGTTAGCAAAAGACACCTCATTTTTCTACAGTCACAACAGACATATCGGCTTAGAGATGACACAAAGCAGCACAACACAACCACAATGCAAATAAAAAAAGAAGTAGTTACATTAGCTCTCTCTCCTTCTGGGTCCTCAGCCGGCTTCCGGAGTCTGAAGACCAGATGAAACCCGTGGCTGAAATGAGAACAATTAACTAGCTAACTAGCTTTAGCAAGTGTTGACAAAAAAAACGAAGTTTGGTTCATAACTAGGTAGATCTCCTCAGCTGGTGAGCGCCGATGTGTGATCATCTCCAAGTCCTCCAGCTCAGTCCTGCTAAACAAAGAACTCGATGACTACATTTTCAACTTCTAGAACGAACGATGACCAGCGCACGTCAATCAAGAGCGGTGACGTCAGCAGCGCTTACTTTAGCAGTCAAATGAAAAAAATAAAAATACATTTGTGTCCACCTGCTAACGGGCTCTGAGCATGCGCATTGTTGTTTTCTCACACTACCGGTACTTGACTTTGCGAGTCAAGCCAAACTTAATAAACCATTTAAAAGCTATTCTATCCAGTCACGTATCTTATGTTGTATTGTAATGATAAAGTACAACTGCGGGTGCTTTATTGTCATGCATTAATCCACAATTATCCACACCGTTTTTTTTTTGTTGCCAGCAAGTAGTGCTTGACCATTGCTTCTAATTATTTCTAACATTAACATTAGCAGTACACCCAAACAACCTGCGACGTTGCTGGCATATGTTTAAACATTAAGGCGGCTGTGACTATCTCCAAAACCTTTTTACTTTGAATGTGTGGTGTCAAAATGTTTAATTCACATTCCAGATTGCCTCGGCCATTAATATAATAGGATGTTTGCCTCTGAATGTGCTTATTTATTGTTAAAATGCCACAGATTGTCCATAAAAACACGAAATAAATGGTTACAAGCGTGCAGGTTATATTTTGTCCTGAAATCTCTCGTGAAAGTCTTACTTGCCTCTGACTGTTTTTGTTTATTCTGTCTTTTTCTGCTTCTCTCAGGATGAAGTTAACCAGATTGTGACCAGTAATGTTCGTCTCAAACAGGTAAATGTGACTGTTGACTTCAGGAAAACCAAAAATATATGCCAACTACACATTTAGAAAATTCCAATGACAATGGTCAGAGGGTATACGCCACATTGCAAGTATGTAGATTTAACAGGATAAGGACTAATGGATTAATTAATTAGTTTTAATTTCCCTAGAAATGAATGCTATTAAAGTTTTTACCATGTGACACCCAAAACACAGTTACTCAAGTATTATATATCATATATTTTAACAATGAATCTGCTGTTTAATTTACATACTTCAATGTAGTTGCAACTGGCAGCCCATTATCATGTATTTATATGCTTTTTGTTCGTGAATATATTACACAAATACTATCACAAATGAATGATATTTATTGTTTCAACTAGTTGAAATAGAAAGAAGGGAGGATTCATGACATGGTGACTGCTGGAGGTTATTTATATTTATTCTGCTGTGATATATACAGTACATGACAACTTGTATTTTCACAATGTATTCATTCTGGGAATAAAAACAACTAAACTTGGCTTCATCAGTACACTAGTACAGTGATTTTCAACCAGTGTGCCGCGGCACACCAGTGAGCCGTGAGAGATCGCCAGGTGTGCCGTGGGAAAATGTCCAATTTCATTTAATGAGTCCAAAAAATATTATTTAGTTCCTGCAAATACTTTGCCATTGTTGAGCGTCTGAGCTGCAATATAGTGTCTGACTAAGTAATAATACTCTTCCATGCCAGTGGGTGGCAGTAGGTAGCGCAGTAATGACCGTGTTAATGTAGGACAGTAGAATGAAATGATGGGAGAGGTTGAGGTGACGAGATGAACAGATGGAGAAATATTTGAAAAGGAAAAATGCAGACTCTGAACTGGGCCCTGGACAACATAACCCAGATGAAAAGCCTAGTAAGGATCAACACATTTAGAGACTTGTCATTACATTGTCAGCATATATCCGGCCCTCGGTACAACGGCCCGACAGAAAATATCAGATGTTTATCATAACTGTCCCGCCACACCACAGAGCTCCGGGACGAAACGTGGCGATGTGAGCTGGCTTTATGTTCAACATAACGAAGCATCTCACTGCGCTAAACCTCCAGCTTCAGGGACGGGGACGTGTGATCACAGACATGTGTGATGCAGTAAAAGTCTCCACCGCTGTGTTCCCGACTGAGCATTGTGCTGATAAACTGGGTGCACTTGGCACGGAGTTCACTCGGCGATTTGCCGACTTTGCAGCTCAGAAATTTAAATTTGAACTGCTCAGCCATCCTTTTGCAGTTGACGTGGAAAGAGCACCCGTGGAGCTGATAGACCTCCAGTGTAATGACACGCAAAGTATGACTCTGAGGGCACTGCACAGTTTCCAAGCTTCAGCCCCGAAACGATGCCTTAACTCCGCCTACATGCTGCTCAAATGCTCTGCATGTTTGGAAGCACATACCTGTGTGAGCAGCTGTTCTCTGTGATGAAGATGAACACAGACCCACACAGGAGTCGTCTCACTGATGCACACCTTCACTCCATCTTGAGGGTTTCCACAGAACCTAACCCCAGATATTAATGAACTGGCAGCCAAGAGAAGATGCCAAACATCTGGCTCTGGCACATATAATAATGTAGCCTATTTCTTTTTGCACTTTGTCCAATATCCCTTCTATCCTGTTTATTAAATGGTGACTCTATTTGGCCCTCAACGTAGTCCCAATTTTTAGTTTTGGCCCTCTCTGAGATTGAGTTTGACACCCCTGGTATATATACTGTATTATGATAAAAGGTGTCATTTTGTAACGTTTTTGGTTGTTGGTGTGCCGCGGGATCTTTTTAATGTAAAAAGTGTGCCGCGTCTCAGAAAAGGTTGAAAAACACTGCACTAGTAGACAAAATGATCTCAAGTTTCCCTGATTTTCACCCCAGCAATGGCTCGATGTGAACCTGAATTGGAATCCAGATGAGTACGGAGGCATCAGGAAGATCAGAGTCCCTTCACCCGACATATGGAAACCAGACCTGGTGCTGTACAACAAGTAAACACACACTACTCAAACTCACACACACCTATACGTCCAAATGCATCGCATGCTTCTCTCACACTCTCCCTTTGTCCCCGTCTTCCTCTTCCTCAGCGCTGACGAAGACTTTGCCATCATCCACGAAACCAAAGTCCTGTTGGAGCACACTGGGATGATAACGTGGAACCCTCCGGCCATCTTTAAGAGCTACTGCGAGATCATCGTCCTCCATTTCCCGTTGGACCTGCAGAACTGCAGCATGAAGCTGGGCACCTGGACGTACGACGGACTGCTGGTCGTCATCAACCCAGTGAGTGTGACTTATATATAATGTATATATATATATTCACAGGGTTATGTTGACATGTCAGTGTGAAAGCTTGTGTCTGTGGTTTCAAATACTACAGATTTAGTATCCTATGACTCCTGTCATAAAACTGTAGTTTACAGCATGTAACCCCTGAATATCTTCACCTTTAAGGCCCTTTTCTACTGCAGTGCATTACCTCCTATACTCCTCTGTCTTCTAGGACAATGATCGGCCTGACCTCAGCAACTTCATGGAGTCTGGTGAATGGGTGCTAAAGGACTACCGGAGCTGGAAACACTGGGTTTACTACACCGTACCTCCACATCACCTACCACTTCCTGATGCTGCGTCTGCCTCTCTACTTCATCGTCAACGTCATCATTCCCTGCATGCTGTTCTCGTTCCTCACCGGACTGGTCTTCTACCTGCCCACCGACTCCGGTACGCAGACGTAGACAGAAACCTTGACGTGTGTGACTAAATAAAGTAGGTTATGAGCGTTTGTAAGTGACATGTTTACTTGTTCACATGTGTGGCACATATCAGGTAAGTATTATGAATGTGGAAACTGAGGAAAAGCTCATGAAGTCACCATTTTGGGGACACTTTCATACATGGAAAATACATGAAATCCACTGGGATGTGCTTGTACTACATGAGCTTGCTATTCTGTAACATTAGAGCATAAATAAAACACAAGTTTGTTCATCAGTTGGCCTGTAGAGCCATAACTTGCCACTATTTCCACTATAAGAGCTGTTTAAAAGTAGCCTGAATGTCTGTCTCTGTGTCCGTCTCCCTGTCTCTCTACAGGTGAAAAGATGACTCTCTCCATCTCCGTCCTGCTGTCTCTGACCGTCTTCCTGCTGGTCATCGTGGAGCTGATCCTCTCCACCTCCAGCGCCGTGCCTCTCATCGGGAAGTACATGCTCTTCACGATGGTGTTCGTCATCGCCTCCATCATCATCACCGTCATCGTCATCAACACGCACCACCGCTCGCCCAGCACGCACACCATGCCCCCCTGGATACGCAAGGTTTACACCCGCGATGATTTAAGAAAGTGTTGTGTGTGTGTGACTGAATAAAAAGAATGCATCTGTTTGTGTCTCAGGTCTTCATCGAAACCATTCCCAACTTGATGTTCTTCTCGACGATGAAGCGTCCCAGTCAGGAGATCCGGCAGAAGAGGTCGTTCCCCACCGACATGGACATCTCCGACATCACCGGCAAGGCCGTTTCTCTCTGCGTTGTACTGTTATGTTTATAATGAATATGTATTACCAGAAGTATGACCTGTCTCTCCCCTGCAGGTAACCCCACCCCCACCAGTGTCACCTACCAGTCTCCCATCACCAAAAACCCGGATGTTCGCAGCGCCATTGAAGGGGTGAAGTACATCGCTGAGACCATGAAATCAGACGAGGAATCAAACAATGTAAGACAATGGAAACAAGTGGTTACACAATTCATAAAGCAATCCCAAGACTCTCTTATTAACACGTTCTGTCTTGTTCGGATTAAACAAACAAGACATAACGTGTCAATAAGAGAGCCTTTGGGCGGAGCCAGGCTAGCTGTTTACCTCCGTTTTCAGTCTTTGTGCTAAGCTAAGCTAACCGGCTGCTGTCTCCAGCCTCACATTCACTGTACAGACACAGAGACTCGTATCAATCGTCTCGTCTCTCTGCCAAAAAGCTAATTTTCCCAAATGTCAAAATATTCCTTTACATTTCCATTAAATTTAATTCAAATGTAATTAATTATAAGATTTTTTTCATGTACCTTGGTAACCAGACCAACAAATGGGGACCAGAAACACAACAAGTCTCATGTGTGTAAAGCAAACTTTAAACACATAAAGCAGCCAAACCCATCATACAACTGATGTAAAATGACATCAGTACCACATACCGTTTACTAAATACCCAAATAACGTTCACTCCTAGTCAGAGCACTTCAAACACGACTCTCTCTCTCTTCCTTCCTCGTCTCGTCTCAGGCAGCAGAGGAGTGGAAGTTCGTGGCCATGGTTCTGGACCACATCCTGCTCTGTGTGTTCATGGCCGTGTGCATCATCGGGACGCTCGCCGTCTTCGCCGGGAGACTCATGGAGCTCACCACGCTGTAGAGGACCCCGACCCACGAGGGGGTTAGGTGTGTTGTCAGGACAGACGTCAGTGTTCTCACACACACACACACACACACACACACACACACACACACACACACACAGTTTGAGTTGATCTTTAAATCCCCTTCCAATGTACACGGTGCGTTCACTGACATTGAGGAGAACGCAGCTAAATGCAAATCCATGCATCTCCAGATCTACATGCGTCATACTTGAAGTTATTTTTTGTACAGTGTTTTATTGCTGCCATTCCCTCTGGAGTACATGTTACTACTCTTCTGTAAAAGCCATAATAATTCATTTGTTTTGTCTTTTTTTTGGGGCAGCTTGAACCTTTTCCTACCTAGCCCCATTTTTAGGCCTCTGCTCGAAAATAGTTTACCCATACTCAAAGGGACTTATCTCTCCAACTACAAGGTCTATTTGAATCATTTACATTTTATAATGACACTAAAATGTGTGAGATGTGTTAATATGTGTACATATCAGTGTTTATGTTACTGGTTATTGCTGAATGAACATAACACACAGCTCACATTGAACATTTTCAGGTTCGCCTGAAAAGAATGACATTTTTTTTTGCAGATACACCCAAATCACCCCTCACAAGTCATAGCACAACATGGCAGGAGTCTCTCTAAAAAATGGCTTTGATAAAGTGAAGCAGGCCAGCGGTATCAATGTTTTTCTACAGGTCAGCCAAGGTCAGCCGGCGTCAATTCTGATTTTGGAAGCAGCACTTTCAGCTGTTTTATTGTAATTTTATATACTATATAACTATATATTTCACTTCTTTTATCACTAATAGTGTTCAATCTATCTAATAAAGCAGTTTGGCATCATTCTTTGAGCCTGGGCCTCATATAAACCTGTAAAACAGGGGTTTTCCTCGTCTGATTTTCATTTTTACAGACTTCACTTGAACCTTACAAAGCCTTCTGATTGGCGGATTTTCGCATGTGACACAGTGTTAGATGCGGAAACACTATGGCAATGTGAGCCCGGGTGCTACTGTACAGGGGGGAAGGTCCTGTCTGCTAACGGGACAGCCTGTGTAGAGAGAGAAGACTGTCCCTGCATGGACCTCAGCACCGGACACAGGCTGCAACCAGGGGAGACCACCGGAGCCCCGGATGGATGTAACAACTGGTCAGAATAATGGAGACATGCTACACATGCATGTTCACCACAGTTATATTTAACAGAGAAACAGCCAGAAAGAAGGGACAGAAGCATAATGATGTTGTTGTTCCTCTTTGTTTCAGCACCTGTGAGGGTGGGAGGCTCAACTGCACCAGATACCCGAAGAAGCACTTTTACCAGGTAAAGTCTCCCTTCAAACAACGTTTAATACCAGTTAGAGTCCACTCTGTTGTTCACATCAGCTGTTCATTGAGTTGAGGCATACGTTCTAGTTGAAGCCAGAATAATGGCTTAACCATGAGAATGTTATTCATGTATCATCTCCTCACAGTCAAACAGGGTATAATACCTCTGTTCTGAGAAAAACTACAGTCAACTGTCACAGCTCTGCCACTACTACTCTGTCCTTTCCACCTCTCACTCACCTAATCAGTTCATTCAGCGCACCTGGCTGCCACTCTCACCTCATCAAGCTCACTACTCTCACCTGCTCACCCTGCTTCTGCCACTATTTAAGCCCCAGCCTTACACACACTCACTGCCAGATCGTTCTCCGCTTCCATGCAAGACTTTCCCGCACACCCCTTTGGACTGATTCCCTGTTACCGACCCTGCCTGTTTTGGACTACCCCGCCTTGCCTCTGCCCCGGTAATTCACCCAGCCTTCCGTTCCTGACCACGAGATCCTGCCATCTGTTCTCTGTGATTCTGCTTCCTGTGAGAAATAAAACTCTAGTTAAAATTACCTCTGGTGTCCGTCGTACTGCGCCTGGGTCCTACATTACCCGTTACAGTCAACACTTCAGCTGCCAACTTCCTGGTTAGACATGATGAATCATAGCTTATGTACAAATAAAACTTCACATTATCCTCAAACAAAGTTAATAAACAATACAGCCGGCTGTACTGATCTCTTCTGATGTCACGCTGAGTGTAGATGAAACACTCGGTTCTGTGGTCTCTGAGATAAGCATTGAGGGGAAAAGGACAAACCAAGCCACAAACGGCCCCGAATAGCAACCGACAGACGTTGTGAAACTGTTTGTGTAGAGAATTGACTGGCGGATTGCTGAACATTACTTTCATCATGTGCTCTCTCACACAGGCTCCTAATATCTGAATCATTCATCCTGCTGTCTGATGTAAGCCATTGGAAAGTTGTCATGTTATTGAGCAGCGCCTTGTTTAATGTTTAGTTCACACCTCGATCCACAACTGGGAACTACAACGCTCTACTATTAGCTCCTGAAGTATCAGTAGTCGAGCTCCTTTCTTAAATAGAACTGGATCACAACGTAAGCGAGCTAATGGTTTGTGAAGTTCATGTTTGACCGTTGGCAGCAGTCATAGACCCTGAGAGATAGCGTGAGCGGTCAGACCTGGACACTGGGGCAGGTTACAGGCCTTCTCCTGGTGAGAGCTTCCAGAGCAGGGGGGTCTGACACACTGTCGCTGACGGGACTTGGTGGCCGGGCTGAGGGCATCTGTGCAGGGCTTAGTGCAGGGACTCCATGATGACCATGGAGAGAAGCCAGCATCCTCATCTAAAGACGGACAAGCCATTTCAATTATTACTTCTTTGTCTCGTGAAGGAAAAGAAAGCAGCTGACAGGATCTAAAATCAACGTAATAACAATACCATGTACCATGCAGACAAATTCATTACAAAGACCAGTAAAGAGAAGTGATTCAGTAAAAAGTGTAAATGAACAACAGAGTGGACTCTAACTGGTATTAAACGTTGTTTGAAGGGAGACTTTACCTGGTAAAAGTGCTTCTTCTGTAGGACCGACAATCACTGCCAACATCAAGCAACAATTCATTATCAGGACAAGCTCCACCATTCAGTATAGTGCACAAACAAGAAGCTGTTATTTATAATGGATACAAAGGATACACAATAGCCCTTTATAATGAAATGATATCTGTAATTACATTCAATGTAGAGACACTTAGTCTCACAGCACATCCAATCTCCCTCACCTGCAAGAGGTTTGCTGTAACAAACACCATTCTGTTACTCCATCTCTATACACATTCATTACATACAGTACCTATCTACTCTACCTAAACTAGCTCCTGTACCTGGGCAGTCTGGGGCCTGGCAGTAGGTGGTTTCCTGGCGTGGCCCCTGGCAGTTTCTCCCTCCGTGGGCCGGGGCCGGCTGTGTGCAGCTCTTGGAGCGAGTCTTCAGTCCCAGACCTCCGCAGGACAGCGAGCAGGGGCTCCAGGAGCCCCAGGGGGACAGACCTCCGTTGACCGGGCAATGCTCCAAGGAACAGTTCCACCTGCCAAGCTCGCAGTCGCTACAGAAGAGAGGGTGGGGGGGGAGTGTGTGTAGTAGGCAGTGTGGGACCGTATGTGGGACTGCGTGACTGGAAGATGTTCTGCTCACCAGGTGCTGCAGTGGTGGAGCAGTGTGTCTCCATACTGAAGCTCCACTCCCTCAGAGATGTTATGGAGGAGCAGAGATGAGACCGGTGTGACAGAAACACTCTGCAGAGAGGCCATCAACTCTTTGTCCACCAGACAAGGACACTCCTAAAACACACACATTAGAGCCATGTTAAAAACATGTTTCAATGTGAAATAAGACTTTCTATGGTTCATTCATTTCATCACTGTAATTCTGTTGCCGTACCTCTGGACTTAAAATCAGTAATCAGTATGCTGACCATCAACCTTTTCGTCCTTTTGTGTTGCGAGGTTTAATGTTAGCGTTTGTTAAGATGCACGAGTCATGACTCATTAGTCAGAATGCTGAAGGAACCCACCTGCAGGCAGACACCGTGGTGCTGGTAGGTGTGAGGGGGGCAGTGGCAGCCTTCCTCGCAGCCATCGGAGTAGCAGTCCTCTCTGCCGCTGACCTGAGCGCAGCTGAAGGGACAGCCTTCGCCTCGTTCACACTCCCTGTACAACCTGCCAGGAGGGCAGCCCACTTCTGCACAATGACGAGACGCAGATTGAAGATACACAAAAGCGTTTTTTTCTTCTTCTTTTACCACGTTACCCTGGATCTTACAGTTGTCATAGCTTTGATGCAACAGCTACAGATGTTGTAATCTACAGGGAACCAGGACTCACCGAGGCAGACCTGGGTGTCGCAGGTCTTGCTCTGGCGGCTGAGGCCGCTGCAGGGTGGAGAGCTGCAGAGACGAGAGCGGGACTGCTGTCCTCCACCACAGCTGACCGAACACTCAGACCACTGAGACCAGGGGAGCCAGGGGCCCACCGAGTCTGGAAGCAAAAACACACCGAGACGTGACAACAACTCACAAAACACGTAAAAATAACAAGATTCTTTATCAATGACATCTCATTTAGTATTATGGTCCATACTACTGCATACATGTTGCCAAGGACTCTGTTTTAAAGGGTGATGTATGAAATCAGCTCCTCTTTCAGATGTCAGTGAAGCTGAAAGTTGTGTCTCAGTGTAACAACTCAAGGTGTCAGCTGCCTTGGCCGGACATGACTACCTGTGCACAGGTGTATGTTGCAGTCTTTCTGCTGTTCAGCGACTCCCAGGCAGCCCCTCCCACTGCTCTGGGGGGGACGGGTTATCACACTGGCGTCTCCTGAACTTGACTCCTCCTCCGCAAGAGAGTGAACAGGACCCAGGACCCCCATTGGCTCCAGCCACCGTCAACATAGCAACCAGGGACCGACTGACACTGCAGGACCCCGGCCTCGCAGGAACTGAGATAAAGTGAGAGAGATGAAGACACCTAAAATAAATGATGCACTATATAGACAGATTTAATGTTACAGAGCTATTCGGTTGTACTGTACCAGTTTCTGCAGTCACTGATGATGCCGTCTCCTGGATTTGCAAACTGCCAATCAGATCCACCGGGCCATACCCATGATGCATTACTGGAATCTAGACCGCTGAATGTCATTACTGTATCAGAGACAAACATCTAGCGATTAGACCAATCTCTGCTTCGTCCAACACAGTTTACCAGAACAACGTAAACACACAGACGGATCTAACCAGTAGCAGAGCTGTTGTGGTATTTGCACACACACTCCGTCCTGCAGAACCATGTCACCCGGACAACCGCAGGTCCGTCTGCACCCAGGGGAGTCCACGCACTCTGTGTCACCATGCAGATCAGAACAGGAGCGCGGACAGGGCTTCCCACAAGGCCATTCTTCCTGGCCTCCACCACAGTCTGCAGAACGGTTTGAAGAGACTCAACACATGGAGGGAAGTGTTATGGTCCAGTATGTTTCCACAGATATAAACAGATTTATTGATTCAACTCAAGGAGAAGACAGTGCTGAGGGTGACACCTTGTTTCTTGTAAGGCCTCTCTTGCGTTCCATTTGTATCCAGCAACCTCCCTTTAAACACGAGTGCTTTTCAAAATAAAATGAATACACAATTCATTGACATCCCTAATGCTGCTGACCTGAGCAGACGGTGATGTTGTCATGGCAGCCGCGGCTCTGCCTGCCCTCTCCGAAACAGGGCAGCCCGCCGAACCTGGCGGGAGGACTGTTGCATTGCCTGGTGCGGGCGGACGACCCGGCGCACCCGTCGCACTCCGACCACGGTGACCACGGACTCCACGAACCGTGGACTAGAGGAGAGAGAGGAAAGGAAACACAGAGAGACACAGACTAAGGTTGTGTGACAGTACGTATTGTTATATCCGTCTACCTGTAGAGGACATCAGAAGATGATAAAAAGACAGAGACATGTAGATATAAAGAATCGACATCAAATGTGAATTCCTCCATCTTCATTAGCTGAGGAGCCAGTGATACCTGGACAGAAGGTGATGACAGGGCAGGGTTGTCTCTGGATTTGAACTCCGACCCCATTGTGCGTTTCCTGTTCTCCGGGGCAGGCCACTCCTCCGGCCTTGGGCTGAGGACAGCCACAGCTCCTGTAGCGGGACACCGACTCTGCCCCACAGGTCCTGGAGCACGGAGTCCACTCTGACCAGTCACACCAGCCGCCCGACACTGGAAACACACACACACAACATACATCTATGGCCTTCCCAAACCCAGACTTTATTTTCATACACAGATATTCTTTTTATCATAAAGTCAGAAATAAAAACAAGTTCTTATTTGTATTGTGTTCTTGTGTTGGTGAGTTTGACCTTCAGTCAGTTTTAAGTGTTGTTTAACACACACGACTTACAGCTAGTCCTACTCACCTGGACAGGGGTATCTGGTGCAGTTGAGCCTCCCACCCTCACAGGTGCTGAAACCAATTGGAACAACAACATCATTATGCTTCTGTCCCTTCTTTCTGGCTGTTTCTCTGTTAAATATAACTGTGGTGAACATGCATGTGTAGCATGTCTCCATTATTCTGACCAGTTGTTACATCCATCCGGGGCTTCGGTGGTCTCCCCTGGTTGCAGCCTGTGTCCGGTGCTGAGGTCCATGCAGGGACAGTCTTCTCTCTCTACACAGGCTGTCCCGTTAGCAGACAGGACCTTCCCCCCTGTACAGTAGCACCCGGGCTCACATTGCCACTCGCAGTGCTGAGGGACAGGAAGGAAATCACCACCAGAGTCTGCCCCCTGACAGGTGGTCGATGCATACCACAGCCTTCCTCATCTGACCCGTCCAAACAGTCCCGTCTGCCGTCACACACCTGTGCCGAGTCAATACAGCCAAAAGACCGGCACGCAAACTGGCCCTCCACGCAAAGCACTCTGGGTAGGCCGCCATTGTACGGAGTTGTAGCGGCCCACAGGGCTGTGAATGAAAATGAAACAGTGGTTACAGCATATGTTTATTTTGTATAAAGTGTTGTTGGAGAACCAGCAAGGCTGTCTCGCCTTTTGTGGTTTGCAACCCAGGTTTTCCAGAATGTCGGGTTGTGGTGAGATGCAGCCCAGGTTGACCTGTGGTGACCCCTGGGTAGATGGATGTTTGAAATCATTAACTGTGACTTGCAAACAGACACACACAAAAAGGGGGGGGGGGGGGAACTTTGGTAAAAAGCCAACGACAATGAGCAGAAAGTAGATTTGATCAACAGCACATTTTACCTGTACTTGAGGTTGTCGTCTTCTGGAGTCCAGTTTGACCTGTGACCCCTGGGGTAGCCACGCCAGGAAGGCCACCTTGGGACCTGGTGGTGTAGAGGCCTGGGGCGCCAGGGACATAAATAAAGACAGACACGGATAAAAGAAGATGGAACACAAGGAAGACCAGGAAGGTGCTGTAGATATCTTCACTCAATTGTCAAATAAACTGTCAAATGTAAATTGTTTTGAATCATTTAATCATGTAAGGAGACTAAAAGGACACAAAAGAAGAGAAACAAATATGTACATGACCGACTATGGCTCAGGCCTCACCACAGTTGATCTCGTCAGAGTGGTCCTTGCAGTCCGCTCGACCGTCACAAAGCACAGAGACGGGGACGCACTCTCCACTGTGCAGGCATGCAAACAGGCCTGGCTCACAGCGCGGTACGGTCACTGTCCCACCACCAGAGGGAGACGTGGTCACGCTGCTGGGGGTCACCAGCTCATCTGGGAGAGCAGGAGGAAAGGTTGCTTCATTAATAACACTGTTGTGAAGACGACTCACTAGATCTGTAAAGCAAAGATGAGCTAGTACACAAGAGGAATTAGGTCCTGAGGATTATGATTCCTCACCTCCTCTGCAGCCGAGGATCTCCACACGCAGGTAGAAGGTGGGTCTGAACTCCACAGAGATGACGCGCAGGTAGCGAGCTCTGACCAGCCGACCGAGCCAGCGGGTCACTGGGTTCCTGCCCGCCATGCGCACCTCAAACACCTTCACACAACCGACAGGGCAATTCCACATGAGCACATCTAATGTCTAGAAGAATGCATCAGATTTGTCTTTTTCTCCCCATGTATGAACACATTCATATGTAAATACAGAAAACATTTGATGTTAAATAAGACACTAAATGTCCACATTAGTACAAATACCTTAGCTGGGCCTCCAGGGTTCCCATCCTCAGTATAGTCTGTGAAGAGGCTGCTGTGCAGGGCGAAGGCCAGGCGGTATTTAGTGAGGTAGCCCCACATGCGTTCACTGACCTGGGTCACCACCCCTGATACCCATGTGGGCTCCAGGAAGTCCACCTGGAAAAAGGGCTGGGGATCTGCAGGTAAGGGGCTCCATCCAGGCTCCATAACCTGACTGCACAGAGGATGATGTGGTTTGTTGTTTTTTTCTGAATGCTTTATATTTTAGACTTTTAAGTGCATGCAAAAAAACACGTGGAATGTTCCTGCTAGTGTACACTTAAGGGACGACTACCAATCAAAGGTTAGATCGCTCACACGTTAGGGACGATGTTTAGTCGTCCAGCATCAGCAGGGTTGTTCTCGCGGTGCGAGGACGACGTCAGCTGACCGTATCGAATCCTCCCATCCTCCAGTCCAAGGGGAGAAGAGCAGATGGCTGCAGAATATGATACAAATGTTAACACCATCCAACAGAGTCTGGCAAACTGAACACTTCAAACACATTAATCCTATTCTGTTCAATCAAAACCTGCTTAACGCTACTCTGCCTGGTCTGCATTTGAGTCCTCCACCATGCCCCGTGACAGTACCACTTAATAGTGAAGGGGTTGACATTCATCAGCTGCAGTGTTTTCAGGAGAACATGAGGCTGTAGGGTGTTAAAGGCTGAACTGAAATCTACAAACAGTCTAGCATAGGCCCTCGGATTCTCCAGGTGTTTAGTCACTAGATGCACTATACTGTTGGTTGCATCATCAGTGCCTCTCTGCTGTGTGTATGCAAACTGGTAGGGATCTAGCTGTGGGCCTACATCCAGCCGTAGTTTGCTCACCATGAGCTTCTCCATACACTTCATCACAACAGAGGTTGGAGCAATAGGTCTAAAATCATTATTCTCCTGTGGACAGGGTTTCTTAGGGACGGGTATGATGATTGCCTTTTTCCATCGTGTTGGTACAGTGTGAGAATCTAGGGACCTCTGGAAAATGGGGCACCAGGCAGGTGTCAATTCATCTGCACATGTTTTTAATAGAAAAGCAGAGATACCATCTGGACCTGTGGCCTTGTTGACATTGATTTGCTTAAGGACCTTGTTGACGGATTCATGGTCAATCTCTAGCCTGTCAACATCATCAATAGCAATACTATCAAGCACCATGTCACACTCAGCTGAGAAGTCATATTTCATGTTGGTGGCTGTTTTCATGGAGTTCATAGTTTTTTAGAGTTCATAGCCTGGAGGTTTTCCTCTATTGCCTCCCTATGGTGTTCCCGAGCTTCTTTCAGCCTCTGGTTCAACTCCTTTTGTACAGTTTTTAGTTGTAGGTGGTCGTTGGTCTTAAATGCCTGCTTGTTTCTGTTAATACAGTCCTTCACCTCCTTTGTGATGTAAGGTTTGTTGTTAGGGTAGACTTTTATTGTCCTTTTTGGAATCAGTGTCAACACAAAATGTTATGTAACTTGTGGTAACTTCTGTGGCATTGTCCAGGTTTGGCTCTCCAGAGAAGGTGTCCCAGTCTGTACATAGAAAGCAACCTTTCAGTGTTTCTATGCTGTCATCTGTCCATGCATTGATAGATTTAACCAGAGGTTTACTGCTCTTCAGGGCTGTCTTGTATGTGGGGATCAGGTGAACGGTGTTATGGTCAGAGTTAGACAGGGGTGCTTTAGCTATGGCTGTGTATGCATGTTTTTAAATCAATTTTCCCCTGGCATTTGTTTGCAGCATATAATAGAAGATGAAAAGCTTAGGACAGCTGCATTATTATTGTTGTTTTGAAAGACACCCCACCGAACCCTCCCCGCTTGTCCCCTGAAGTCCAGATCTTCACAAGAATGATGATTACCATCTGACTTTCTTTACGCTGCATATAAACCAGTGTAACTTGATAAATATGACAATACTGGTCTGTTATTGTAGTGACATGATGCTTTATGAGAGCTTTGTAATCTTCTCTCTAGGGCAGTACCAAATGTAAAGAAAAATCCTTGAACAAAGCTAAAAGAATTCAGTCTTTTTCTATTAAATGAACTTGTTTTGATTCATTTAGTTTCAATACATTTGGACTTCATTAGACTGCTGAAATGGAGCAGCAGTCCAACCGCCGTGTTTCTGTTTGTATTCAGTACCTTTGGTAAACTTTGTTGCGGACGCCTTTCTGGAAGGCCAACAAGTAGTTCCTCCGATCTGCTGAGAAGACTTCCACCGCCATGGGCTGAAAGACGATGACATACACGACATTTAATGATCAAAAAACAAGGTGGTGAGTTAAGCACTAAGAAAAGCAAGAGGTAACTTTGGTATCTTTCAACCTGGACTCTACTTTTAATGTTTTTGTGTCTAAGTGACTAATGAGAACAACAAATTTGTTTAGCTGCTGCCGTCTGCAGCGTTCTCCCTCAATACCGGACCAATGTCAGTAACTGTTGTATACCTTTTAGTCACTAAGACACAAAAACATGGGAAAATAGTGTCCATGTTGAAAAATGACCATGAAAGCTACTCAATATAAATGTCTTCTGAATGTCTAACTCAAAGATGTGTATTGTGTGTATTGGTTCTATATGTGCATGCTGACCTGCAGCAGGTAGCGTCTCTTGTGCACTTCCTTGATGTCCTCGTAGGCGAAGATGCTGCAGGTTCTCTTCAGCTGACTCTGTCCTTGTCTCGCTCCTCTGGGGATGATGGCCTCATGCAAACTGGACACGGACGACAGAGAGCGAGGACTTTATCAACTGTCGACTCAGTTCGACATTACGTTTCACCTAGAAAGCACTCGTGTCAACAAAAAGGGTTTATTTCCTCACACCATTGTAATCATAAGAAGTTTTATGTTTTCATCTGATGAATGACAATGAATTGATTATAAACATGTCCATCATTACTATTATTATGAATTGACTTATAAGCTCATTGAATCCTCATTTCAGGCCCCCGTAGACACCATGTTTAGACTCAGTTTAACACCTGAGGGTGACACAATGAAATCAGAGCTGCAGCTGTTTTCACGTTGTGTCTCAAAGGAACAGACGGAGCGAGTTTCCTAAAAAAAGAGAAATAAGTCACATCTCTGCTGAGTTTCACGACGCATGCTCTATCAGCAGCATGACATCATTCCGGCAGCAGAAACTCCCACTGCAGCGTCCAGAGGCATGATGTCATTTTGTTATTCAGGGAGGGAAAGAACGGTAACTGTGTCAGCCTCAGGATAAATACTGCAGCGCCGGTGTAAAAGTGGCGATTCTCCTACAGGTGACGGATACAGAAGCCTGGACCTACTTGGGGGGCAGCGTGTCGATGTCCCCGATCTCCCTGGAGACGGTCATGGTGTAGCCGTTGCTGACGTAGAAGTGCTCCTTCCCAAACAGCAGCAGACCCTGAACCCGGGCACAGCGGTACATGTGCTGGATCTGGAATGGTGAATGTGAGGAACAAGAGAGCATTACTTACGTAAAGTGAAGAGAAAGAGGTTTTTCTAATAAACAGTCACTGGCTTAAAGTCCTCCAGGCAAAACTCTGTTAACGAATGAACGAGTGGGGAAGATGTGCTTTACTTTTACTCAGTAACTGCTGGTGAAAAGCAGCAAAGGACTGAGCTGCTCAGTGGTCGTCAGACAGAGCTTCTGTGTTTTTAAGGGTTAGTTCAGATTCACCAAAGTCACACTAACAAACTAACCGATTGAAGCAGCGGTAGATCAAATAACTCCTGTGTTCTGTGAGGTAAAATGACTGTTTTTGTTAAAGGAGTCTGGTGGAACTTAAGTGAGCATAAAGGTTTCTGTCTGACAGCAAGGTAACGAGCTGAACATATTCTAAAAACAGTGAACACTTCAACTGATATTGATTCGTTTAGGAGTCTAAAATACGTCAAGCTGCAGGAGTTTGGATTCATTTCTCACAGAAATACTAAGAAAATATAAAATAACAGCAAGTGCAGTAAATAAGGTTATACAACAGATGTATATTTCTGCACAGATAAACTGAATACATCTTCTCCACCGTATATATTATACACAATAATAACTTAAAGAAAGGTACTGTATGTAACACTGGAGACTGATTTGAGCCCTGAGCCGTTCTAAAACTGGAGCAGTCCGGACTCGCTGACCTTCTCTCCCTCCTCCGGGAGGCGCAGCAGAGACGTGTTGTCCGTCCTCTGCTCCTCCTCGGGGCCTCCCGACTCCAGCAGCTGCTCCCGACTGTCCTCGTCCGCTGTGGACCGAGACCTCTTCAGAGGAGCCTTCACCAGGCCTGGAGAGCACAGCGGAGTGTTAGACACAGTACACCAAGAAGATAGAATACTAAACCAAGAACCTTTCTGAGTAAGAACAAAGTGTTCCCTGGTGTTGCGTCTGGACCTTTGACTCTTGCGATGGTGTCCTCTCCGTGCTCGGGCTCATGCTGTGTGGTCTCTCCCTTGGTGTTGTGCTCCACAGAGTGCTGGTACATGCCAGGGTTTCCAGACAGCAACCGCACGTAGTACTCCTTACTGTCGTAGCTGATGGCTCGCCGGTAACGGAGAGGCTTCAGGGTATACAAAAAATATATATACAATCTCTGTATACTGCATGTATATGTACAACTCTTTGTTCACATTTTCTTAATTTGTTTAGCTAAAGAATAACTTATTTGACCTTGCTTACAGTATCACTGTGATAATGAATCACAACCCCTAAATCATTATACGCATCTCCAGATTCATGCCATTATATAGTCTTATTAATAATAATAATATTCAAGAAGGTTTGACTGTGTATGAAATGCAAATGACCAAATAAATGCATGAAAGCTACCCCATCATTTGTAGCTGTAACTAAGGGACATCATATTGACTTCAAAGCAGAACGATCTGGGATGATATGCCACCACTTCCATGCAAAAGACATAAGACATGTCACTTATGGTTAGTTTGATACAAGGATGTTCATTCTGATAATGTGAACTTCACATAATGTGAGATCCAATCCACCAGCCTCATCTGTAGCACCAGTAACTTGGTGTTCATGTAGAACACGTTCACATGCAAATGCACATAAAACCAACGGAGACGTGCGTGTTTATTTAACGTTAACGTGATTCAAATGAAGCACCGGGTCCCGGTCATATCTTGTTGTTCTTTCGTTACGTGTCCGTAAAGTAACAGAGTATCTCTAGTTCACCTTAACTGGCCGCTGGTCAGCCTCTATATTCACTGACCTACAGTAGTAAGCGATAACTCATTTTATTTGAATGCACGCTCGTGTTAACTTATGATACTTTTGGTCACAAAAACGCATCAAAGTCGGACATGAATTAACCGGTATGAACCGTTAACGGCTCCAGATTACAACACGTTAGCATGTTAGCATAACAAACTCATACAGAAGTCCGACTTCGACACAATAACACAAAAGAAACACAACTGACTTCATCTTCATAGCTTTCAAGTGAATGTCAGACAGCCCAGACTAATTATCATGACATTTGAATTCATTGTTATTCATCTTAATGACTTACCGTTTCACGTAAGGCTGAGACCGACTGACTGACTAACACCGGAGAAAGTCTGTCATTCGCAAAACGGCGCCACAGCGCTGCTGGTGGCCAAAGATAGATTATATATTTATATATATATATATATATTAAATGTATTTTATTTAACAGATGGCATTTCTCTCTCAATCGTGACCAAATGGTCAGCTGGAACATGCATCAAACTAAAACATGTTTGTCAAAAATATGTAGAGCGATTCAAAAATATGAATAAATCGCCACACTTATTGCTTCAATCAGTTTCATGACATAATTAACATTCAAATAATAAACTCACTATAATGTGACTGCCTAATATGAATGAAAGAATGAAATAAAATACCATATTCATAAGCTGTGTTAACATTGCAGGCCACTAAAATACATATCACCTTCACATTATGTTACTACACAACTAAGCTAGCTATTGTAAACATTAGCTAAAGTAGCAACGTTAGCTGTTGGAACTGTTGGTAATTACCCACAATTCCAAGGGGCAGCCTCAGCCACATTAATAAAGCCAATACCTTGAAAATTAAAGCAATTTAAAATGTGAAAACAGTCTCTGTGAAGTTAAATTGAGCCAGAGATGTAGTTAGACATGAAAATAGCCAAAGAAAAATAACTGGCACCCTCAGTTAAAAGGGTTTGACATTGTAATACTATAAATAGCTCTGGACTTCCTAGTTATATTTGGTTTGTGTGGTCCATCCGCTGTCATACATAGGGGTTGATAATGAGGGTATGAGTCTCCTTAGGCACTGCTGGCATAGCAGGCTAAGAAGGGACGACCTGGAACAGGTCTAGAGGGATACCTAGATACAATGGCCTTGTAGCCGCTGGTCTAGGGACAAAGGTTGGAACACAAATTACTTTTTTTCGTGTGTGTGTGTGTGTGTGTGTGTGTGTGTGTGTGTGTGTGTGTGCGCACGCTCATGTCAAAAACTGCATCTTTAGCACCAAAGTTGGGTGCTCTCGGGCTCAGAGGTTGTCGCATATACCGCCGAAACGTACATATCGAGAGCAAAAAAAATAAAATAAATGCTATATACCAGATTAAACAGCAACATCTGAGCAACACTACCATCTAAGTCATTTTTTACACACTCCAAAACACAACTATAGACAACCACACAGCCAAACTGAGAAAATTGTGAACCGCATCACACCTTGAGGTGCTTTTCTGGGCAAAAATGCTGGAAATTGACGGTAATCTGTTCGAAGCATATGCTCTCCAGGTCATTCTCTCTCTTTCTGTGTTAAAATGGACGTTTTCAGTCAATATATGAGAAGATGGTCAAAGAACGTATCATTACACTCTCTGTTCATTTCCGCATCTATTGCTGTGTCACATGCGAAAATCCGCCAATCAGAAGGCTCTGTAAAGTTCAGATGAAATCTGTGAAAGTGGAAGAAAATTGCATATGAGCACCCCAGAGAGCTCAAAATGGCTCAAAATTATGCCAAACAGCTGTCATATGATAGATTGAACATGCTTAGTGATAAAACAAGTGAAATATATAGTTATATAGTATATAAAAGTACAATGGAACAGATGGTACAGCTGCATCCAAAATGAGAATTTGGCTTGACTCTGCATGAAATCTTGTATGGAACTGCTTCACTTTATCAAAGTAAAAATTGCTGTGGAAACGTATTATCTATTGTGCTATGATTGTAAGATGCATAGCCATCACCCCTGCTGTGCCAAATCTCTCGCCAGGTGTTGTTGGCACGAGAGCCAAAACCAACCTGCTGCTGCTGCTGCTACAACTGGCTTTTGTTCCTCATAGCTGAGAAGAGACTGGACTTCTTGAAAGCTGAGGGAATAGTTAACAAATGACAGCAGGCTGTCCTTGCTGTGCCCCGCTGCCATGAACACTCCTGCAGCCTCCTCCTTTTGCTGGTTCCTGATGAGGTAGATGGTGTACCCAATGTCATTCTCCAGGAGCCAGCGGAAGGACTTCCCCTTGTACTTCCCAAACTGCAGGATGTAGTCTCCAGTCACCTCAGTTTTATCTGAAGCATCCCCTCCTCTCTGGCGGACCACAGTCAGAGCATTCTGTCTGACCAGCTCCTCCTTCACAGGTGTCCTGTAGAGACTGGTTGTCTTTGAGAACTTTGGCAGCATCAGTCGGATCCTGACGGAGAAATCCAAGTGGTCCCTTACCGAACGGAACCGTCATTCTCCCAGGGAAAATAAAATGTTTGTGCATTTGACCTGTAAAGACAAAGAGTAAAATATATATTTTTTGCTGCAAAACATTTGCATCAAGCAGCCTTACTAATCTTTAACTAATAGCCTAATTAGCATTAATTAATAAACTCATCAACATCTGTGTATGTCACAAAAAAGACAAAATGTGAAAGACAAAAACACTTATTTCAGCATTTATTTATTCAGTTTTGTATTCATTTCTGTATTTATACATTTATTTATTTAGTCCTGTATTTATACATTTATTTATTCTTTCCTGTATTCATTTATACATTTATTATTGCATTTATTTATACTTAAAAACAATTTCGTCCTCCATAAGTCACATGTCATCTCTTCTGTCTAATCGAACGAATATACAGCTGTTCTCACGCTTGCCCAGCAACCGTTAAACTGCGTGGCCGAACGGTTAGTGTGACTGCACACAACGTAAAACCTTAATGCGCATACGCAGGGGTCGAGGTTCGACTCCCGAGAGAACCTTTAATTGTGAAAGTCTCACCAGCTTCTAAGAAGGGGAGTAAACACAAAAGATTATCTTTTTCTTGTTGTATGAATTAATAAAAGCGACAACTCGGGTCCTGTCCTGACTTCATATCATACAATACACCCACATATATGTAGCCACAAAACTCTGACCTGAAATAGGCAAATTGATACATTTTTGCTCAATTTTGCATCCACTTTGTTAAGAAAAACTCCTCTGTCTAACAAAAAAGTTGAATGAAAAACGATAGTCAAACCTCATTACATGATCACATGTTTCCTCTTGACAGGGAGCTGTGATGGAAGATTTCTATGTTAATCGGGAGAAGAGAGTTTTGTTCACAAATCAATAATAAAGTCTTCAGAAGAATCAAAGTTGTCTTTTTCGGTTTATTCTCTTGCAAGGGAAAAATGCAACACAGCCACTCAGTTAGTGTCTGTGTTGGAAGCTTCAACATTGTACAGGAACATCACATCATTTATGCAAACACAGGTTCACGCCTTCAGATAAGTCAGAAAGGGGAGTATAGATCTATTTGACACAGGATGTTTTAATGTCTGCTCATTATCTGGAGTCTTCCAGGTGCTTTCACTGGGAGTGAGTTCTTACTGAGATTGGGAACAACGGATTTCTGGGTGCATGTGATCGGCCAGAAATCTAGGTGTAGTTATGGATTCAGACCTCAACCTGAACAGCCATATCAAGACAATGACTAAATCAGCCTCCTATCACCTGAAGAATATATCAAGGATTAGAGGACTTATGTCTCAACAGGATTTGGAAAACCTTGTCCATGCATTTATCTTCAGTAGACTGGACTACTGTAACGGTGTGTTTACAGTTTTCTGTAACAAGTCAATCAGAAAGCTGCAGCTCGAGTCCTCACTAAGACAAAGAAAGTGGATCACATCACTCCAGTTCTGAGGTCTTTGCACTGGCTTCCTGTCCAACAAAGAATTGACTTTAAAATCCTGCTGTTGGTTTATAAAGCACTGAATGGTTTAGGGCCAAAATACATGTCTGATCTGCTGCTACCTTATGAACCATCCCTACTCTTAGGTCGTCTGGGACCGGTCTGCTCTCTGTTCCAAGAGTCACAACTAAACATGGAGAAGCAGCGTTCAGTTTTTCTGCCCCAAATATCTGGAACAAAGTCCCAGAAAGCTGCAGGTCTGCTGAGACCCTCAGCTCCTTTAAGTCAAGACTGAAGACTTTTCTGTTTGCTGCTGCCTTTAATTGAACCAGGTTCAAGGATATTAATCAATCTCCTGCATTTCTGCATTTTACTACTGTATTTTATTTCTTACACTGCTTTTTAATGTTTCAATGAATGTTCTTAATTGTTTTTAAATCTCCTTTTCTTATGCCTTATGTTTTGATGCTTTTAATGGTTTTATGTGAAGCACTTTGAATTACCCTGTTGTTGAAATGTGCTATACAAATAAACGTGCCTTGCCTTGAACAGGACCCTGGTTTCCTGAACTGCTTATGAAAGACTACTGTGTTTTTTTAAGAATATGTGTCTTTTTACTTTGTAAGACATCTTTCAAAACTTCTACACTACTAAAATATATGTTCCCATTACAGAGCAGAGAGGGGAGGGGCTTTGAAGAGGCAAAAAAAGAGGCAGAAAAGCGTGCTGGGCTGCTGTAAACGACACACTTTTGGCAGAAGAGCTGGCCGCAGTTCCTGCAGTGATGTCTCCGCTCGGTGAGGGAGATTCGGACCGTGCAGGCGGAGAGGCTGTCCACCACCTCGTCCTTCACCCGGTCGTTCACCGACCAGCTGAAGACCCGACCGCGACCGTCGCCCACCAGGATCTTACTGTGGTCCCTGAGGAGATGGCGTCAGAGGAGGAGAATGACTTTTCTAAGATGTTTGTGTTCGATAGTGTAGAAGAAGCTCTCCACACCAATAAAAACAATTACAAATCTACAACAGGAAAGAATTCGTCTTGCTCTCTTACTTGGAGATGGCGAGCGACGTGATCTCGGCCGGTTGAGCGTTGTCCTTGCGATCGAACGCCGTGTGCACGGTGAGTTTGCTCCGGAAGACCAGCTGGCGCTCCCATCTGTAGCCTGTGGACCCACAGAAATAAAACACGTCA
The DNA here is from genome assembly GCA_032191485.1 of Leptoclinus maculatus. Classification (NCBI taxonomy): domain Eukaryota; kingdom Metazoa; phylum Chordata; class Actinopteri; order Perciformes; family Stichaeidae; genus Leptoclinus; species Leptoclinus maculatus. The sequence goes on from JAVDOI010000139.1 coordinate 325,332, forward strand.
ACACTGTGATCAGCCTACTTTTTAAGTTTTTGTTTTCTTCTCTGATCAGAGGAGAACCCTCGTTCTTTCACTGACTTAGCTAAACAACAACAACAACAACATGTTCAATCACTGGACACCCACCGGCCCTGAGCTGGTTGTACGTCCGTGCGTCCATGGTGGAGGGCTGTGGCACCGAGCTCTGGCCTGGGTGAGCCGGGTGAGGGTGGTGGCGGTGGTGTGAGGGACCTTAGTTTGCCCCTCGGAGTAGTTGACGAACACGAAGCCGTCCGACCAGCGGTGGGAGTCGTCAGAGCTGCTGTCCATCGACCACGAAGCTCCGGTTCGTGCTGAGGGACCTGAAAGGGAACGTTGGCGTGGGTTGAGGTTCAGTAAACAAAATATGTGGTAAATAACTAGACAGACATCTGCCTCCGGAGCGTTACGGGCGTGTGTTGTCACCGTAACTACTGACAACAATAAAAAAATGTCTTTTGTATTAGTGATATTACAACGGAATCAATGTCTGTTTTCAGTGGCGGCTGGTGGAAAATGTTCTTGGTAGGGCTGTGCCACATCCAATCAATTTCAGCAAACATCCCAGAATGATTTAATGCAAACAAATTAAGGTATCAAACGCGCATTACTACTTTGCAGTTAAATATTTAACATTTATTCCAACACGAAAAAAAGCAGTAAATAACACTTTCACAAACACGTCAGGACATCTTATTTTAGTCACCCTCACAGGGAGTTCAGTATAATATAATATATATAACATATAATAATATTCTGTATAATATAATAATATATATATATATATCATATAATATTCTGTATAATATAATAATATATATATCATATAATATTCTGTATAATATAATAATATATATGTCATATTCTGTCCCCGTTGTTTTAAAAAGATAAATAAGTTATTATCATGACGTCATCCAGCTAGTCAAACCTGTCTGGTGTACAGCTAGTAGAGAAGCTTCATGTACTGCTTCTCTTTCCTGCTAGTCTGCTGTCTGATTGTGAGGTCAGGCTGATCTGGGATCAGCTCTTTCAGTAGTTTCTCCTCTCAGTTCTCCTCTCAAACGGGTCTTGGAGGAGTAGTGCTCACACTGGCGCTCTCCTGTAGAGACTTCTCCTGACGAGAACGCGCAGCTTGGGGCAGGAAAAAAACTGCCCCAAGCTGAATCTATTTGAGGACGCTGATTGGCTGAATTGTATGTCACTCATTTATATCTTTACTCAGCATTGGCTAAACTGCTTTATAGACCCGCCTCTTTGGGGCAGTTTTTCCAGCGCCCCAGCCAGCTGAGACGTGCACACACAGAGAGGAAGAGCAGACAGGCAGAGAGGACAAGCAGGAAAAGCATATATTTACCGCAGATATCATATTTTACACATATTACTGGGTGATTCCATGTTTCAAAAACACAAATATTGACAATTTGTATAGTTTATTTTTATTTTAAATTTTATTTTTATTTATATTTTTATTTTTATTTTTATTTTAATTTTTTGTAGCTCTAGGGGGGGCGGCGCCCTAGCGCCCTCTATGGACCAGCCGCCACTGTCTGTTTTACTCCTATTCTATTTCTATGTACAAGACACATTCAAATGAACAGAAAGTGATGTAATATTAACATATGGTGCTTTAAAGGTACTCAAAGGCACTTTACATGGTAAACAACAAAGCAAATAAATGATTGTTTATGTGAAACTTTGTATAATGTCGGATGAATTCAGCGGAGATTCAAAAGCATGACGAGTTCAATGTATCCGCGTCAGTGTTTTGAAGTGGTTTCTGCAGTGATCAGCGCTTTCAATGTACATATAAAAAAAAAAAAGTGAACTTATCCTTATAAGAATGATGCAACAGAAAAATGCAAGAGTTGAGGGGTGCCAGGAAATTAGCAAATATATATACATTTGTAGAAAATCGTCAAAGTCTTGTTTCTACATGTTTTCTGGTTGAGGCTACATTTTCAGGTCAGCTCACATGTCAGGGCCTTGTTGTGCTTTATAAAATAGATTTGTCCCACTTAAAACAGTTGTTCAAGCTGCCATGGGTTACAAATTTGTGTGTTGTAAGACACAATTTTTGCAAAACTATTAGTACATTGACAAACATGTTGAAGCTAAGGTTGAAGCGCGCGCGCACACACACACACACACATACACACATACACACACATAAACACAATCAGATGATTAACATGGGGATTTTGTGAAGTGAATCACTTCCATGCTAGAATTAACCAGGTTTGTGTTATAAGTCTGCTTGTTTCTCTCTATTCTGATGCATGACCCGAGAGCATCCACACCTAATTCATGCATTATCTTGGTGTGAGCACTGACACTCAGAGCTTACAATGGGACCAGTTCAATGTTAACAATCTATATGGCCCTCAAAACACACGTGAAGCGTTTGAAGGTGGGATGAAGAGAGGAGAAAAGAGAAGCAAGAATAAGTGAAAGAGAACGTTTAAAGGTGCTACTTTCTGTATCCAGACACCAGCTCCAGGTAGTTGGTGGGTGTCACATAATGATGTTGTTGTCACGAAGACACTGGCTACCTTTGTCTGGATCTACCACATCAGAATCAGAGTTTTATTGGCCAAGTATGAGAACACATACCAGGGATTTGAGATAATGTACAATATACATGAGGATGAACTTGCTCACACATAAAAATGTGTATTAACGTGTGTGTGTATGTGTGTGTGTGTGTGTGTGTGTGCCTCACCCCCTCCAAGGAGCCCAACTCCAGTCCATCCAAGTACCTCTCAGCCACCTCCAGCAGAGCATCTTTGGGCCACTCACAGAACCAGTCAATGGTGGTGCAGTTTACAAGCGCTGGGTACTGGAGGATGTGGTTCCTGTTGGCAAACAGACATTTATGAATTGTATTCAGATATCATTTGTTGATATAATGATCTCCATTACACCCTTGTGGACACAGGGTCTGTATATTAGTGCGGGTGTATTTGGCAGTTGTTTAAGAAAAAACATGAGGAGAAAATAATGAAGCCATAATGCATCCTGGATATGCTTCAAAGTCATTCAAACGAATGCTGTTTTTTGCTGCAAAAGGCTATAATTTAAATTTTGCTGTAACTTGTCATTATGAATTAAACGTTGATTGTACTACATAATGGTTATAGAATAATGACAATATCAGCATTTAGATTGGTTCCCTCTAAGCCTTCCTTTTAATTCTGTCTCCCATTGAACAATCTTGCGATAAAATGAAGGCTTTACAAGTTTTAGGTCACAAGTGCATCAACCACTGCGCAACCAAGACAGGAGAGGACCGTGCTTTTGTTCTCCCCGGTAGCTATTGATAGCTAGAGCCCTGTTGACAAAAGAGGCATAGAAGGCGAAGAGGGGGGTGATAAAAAACGCGGTATGGTCCTAATGTGTGATATGGACAGTAATAGCAGCTAGTGGTCAGAGGGCCAGGACGACTTGTCACTGAGAGACTGGTGACTAGCTCTGGGTAATGGTGCCTGCCAGTCCACTGGGCAGCATTATGTGTGAACAGCACCTTATGCTACTAATTACCACCAAACTATCATTGCTTGAGGGGGAAGAGGAGATTTGTGAGAAGAAATGTGATGTGTGAATGTGTGTGACACGGGACACGGAGAATGAATAACAGAAAATGTATGTATAATATGTAGTGGTGTAACGGATCACGGGTCGATCCGTGATCCGTTCGGATCACCCCTCATGGTTCGGATCACCCCTCACGGTTCGGATCACCCCTCACGGTTCGGATCACCCCTCACGGTTCGGATCACTCGTGAACCGCGGATCAATTGAGTATTCTTTTTTCTTTTCTTTTTTACAGTGTAATCCTCATAGTGTGTAATACAGTTTTACTGCTGCTGTTCCTTTTCAAGTAACAAGTCCCCGAATATCAATGCAGAGTGTCAGTGAACAGATATAAAGCATGTGTTCACGTGAACGGAGCAGGTTAAAAGCATTTAACGGCGAAAGTCACGGCGAGCGGAGGAACTTCAGAAGCCCCCGGGTCATTTAAGTCACAAGTTTGGGATAATTTTGTCTTCCATAACTTATGACGGATAAGGGTGGTGGACAAAACCGTTACGGTGTGTAGGCATTATTTAAAAAGAAAGACATACGACAAGGAAAAGACTGTGACCGCTTTCACCACGGCGGAGTGATTCATAGTCCGGTGCTGCAGACACGCCCCCTCTGTGAGGGTCACACAGACAGGTGCTGCAGACACGCCCCCTCTGTGAGAGTCACACAGACAGGTGCTGTAGACACGCCCCCTCTGTGAGAGTCACACAGACAGGTGCTGCAGACACGCCCCCTCTGTGAGGGTCACAAAGACAGGTGCTGTAGACACGCCCCCTCTGTGAGGGTCACACAGACAGGCGCTGTAGACACGCCCCCTCTGTGAGAGTCACACAGACAGGTGCTGTAGACACGCCCCCTCTGTGAGAGTCACACAGACACACACCTGGTGCAGGTGCTGACAGAAGCATCAGAGTGGAAGCTAGACAGGCCCAATAGTAACAGTCACTACAGAAAGGTCTACCCTCTCCCCAGACAATGGAGATATTCTCATCTTTTTGAAAATCATGTCACAGTAATGTAAACATTATTGTGTATTTGAATGACATAACCTGACAGGAAGTAAACACAGACCCAAGTTGTTGCCGATCAGTTCAGTTCAGTTGAAACAGTGTAAGCTAGCTCACATATTCTTTCAATATTGATCAAAGGACGAGGGCATCAACATACCTCATGTTGCACTTAAACTTAAACAGAATTGAATATTCTTGAATGTTTTAATTGTATTTATTTATTTCATTCAAATTGGACATCTTCAATATTTTAGTTTTTATGTAAGACTATAGCCCAAAGTTCTTTGCTTTCAGTGTTCTTGGAAGTTCTTCAATTAATAAATGGAAAGCAAAGTTATATTTGTCTCCTCCCCTTTTCTTTGTTGATCCGAAAAATTATCCGAACCGTGACTCAAGAACCGTGATCCGAACCGAACCGTGAGGTTTGTGATCCGTTGCACCCCTGATAATATGCATGCTCGCCCCTGTGTGTGTATGTGTGTGTGGAGACAGCTGGCCCTCTCTGTCACAGAATCCACACTGTTTGGAAATACAGCGAGCCTCAGGTCCTTGCTACAGAATCACCAAAGTGACCAAACCTCATTTGCTTGACAACACAAGCGTCGATCAGCAATTAACAATGTGTAAATGTCTGATGTCATGGTGAGGCCTGACTTACTGTCCCCAGTGTACCTTTGAGGAGCTGCTGAGTGGTAATGCAGGAAACAGTTGCACTGTGCATGAATACTGTGTTCATTTCCATAAACATTTGTGTCAACAGTAAAGAGAGGTGAAAAAAAGAGGAGGGAGGAACATATTGCTAACCCAGGTATATTATAGGGCACCGTGTGCTGCAAGAAACAAACTCTGAATCTACCTGAAGGACTCTCCCACTGGGCTCATACAGAGCACTATGTGCAGGTTGTCCCTGACTCGCTCTATCAGGTAGCTGAACAGGGAGTCAGGAGTCTCCGTTACATTGTTGTTCCTGGCAGGCTCTGACAGAGCATTGCACACCTAGAGGTAGAATGACAACAAATACATGTTATCAGAATTGGAAGTAGGTTTAAAAAGGTTAAAAACTTGAATGACCTACAGATGCCACAGAATGTGAGATTAATACATATGAGAATGTTACTTAAGTCTGCTCTGTCCTTCGCTAGCCTCATCTGTTTTTCTAAAGTCATAGTGCTTTTTAAATGTAGTTTTATAAACTTTGTTCAGGAACAGGGCCACGCCCAGAACACAGCTCATTTCCTCTGCACAGAGTATTTAAGCACAACGAACCGCCGTTCACTCCCTCTTCGACTCTTGTCTTCACAAGACGTACGACAGACGCTCTCTAACTCAGCAGACGCTCCATCCCTACCCCACATCCCTCTACCTCGACCCCTACCCCACATCCAGACGAGCAACGCTCTCTGACTTCGCTTTCATACGATTTAAGACAGACGAGCAACGCTCTCTGACTTCGCTTTCATACAATTTAAGACAGACGAGCAACGCTCTCTGACTTAGCTTTCATACGATTTAAGACAGACGAGCAACGCTCTCTGGCTTAGCTTTCATACGACTTAAGACAGACGAGCAACGCTCTCTGACTTAGCTTTCATACGACTTAAGACAGACGAGCAACGCTCTCTGACCCAGCTTTCATACGCTTCAACACGAGGCACGACAGACAAGCAACATCTTAAAACCGCTTACCTTTTACAAAGGCTCTTCCTCAACCTTTCCGGACGACCAGCCATATCCCGTAGCTCACTCCTTCTCTCACCACGCTTCGTCGCTAGCAACTTCGGCTGCGTTTAGCCATCCACATTTCCCGCAGCTCTCGATAACTATTCTCCGTCAACTCCAAGCCGTCCGCCCCCGCCTTCCAACAGCCCGCGGGGAGATCCCGATTCGTCATCGCATCCTTCGATCCTCCATCTCACCCTTCACCCCACGCCGCTCCCCCGACCGCCGGAAGCCAGGCGCTCGAACGACCGGTGAAACCACCGCGACCCTCATTCTCCATTCCGAGGCTCCGACAGTCTCTGCATATCCCACTTCTCCGAGTGGACAGTCTTTCAAACGAAGAAAGCATCCAACGCAACATTCCTTTACATCAGTCCGTTAAAAAGCAAAACTCTCCAAACCAAACGAGCACCCGTAGCGAAACAGCTCTCTCGCTCTCCGAGCCCCCAGAACACTTCCAGGTTCCCGGCATCACGTCAGGCGCGCGCCGATGACGTCATGACGCATCACACGGCAGAAGAAGCCATCCATCCACATCAGTCCCTCCAGAGGGCCAGGTCGTATACTCTGATCGTGAATCTTTAACCTGATCTTAAAACGGCCAATGAGTACCCGATTAGGTTTACGAGCCTGGTACCAAGGCTACGAATTGATCCTCTTCAAGACGAGTCACGATTAAATATCTGTTTAAACTGCACGCAGGAGTCAGAGATACGGCTTTCAGTAGGAGAAAGTGTAGTAGCGTAAATTAAGCTGCTGCTTCCAGTCTGCCGTTGGCCTCGACTTAAACGTGTTTAGAGAAGGGCAGTTGACTGTGTCCCGCCTTAAGTTGTACCATGCCATACTACTCTGGCTGCCAAGCGCCCTCCGTGCCAGAGACATCTCCTCGTAATGTTTTTCCCCCCTAAACTTCACGATTAACCCAGGCACATTCATCCCTCCATCCTGGCATCCTTTCATGTTCCACCCACTTCGGCTAACTCCTCCCACCTCCACTGGCTACCCCAGCTGCACAGACCGCTCCAAACAACAGGGAACAGGTAGGTATATGGCACAGCTATGGGAGCAGCTCGGGATTGGTTATCTTGCCCAGGGACGCAACAGTTGTTTCTTCCCGCCTATGCCGCCCCCCCCCTCTCTCTCTTCCTCCACCCCTACCCCCACTAGCGTTGCCATCCCGTCATAAACGCGCCTCCTCATTTTCACAGCTGACGTCCTCCGATCTCCCCCCCCCCCCCCCACCACTACCAGTTTCACTCTTAGCCACAGCTAACCCTATACTCCGACAATTCCGAAGTTGTCGGTCCTTCGCATTCCAACCCGAGGGACATCGTCCCTCCACAACGCCGCTCTTCCACCCCCTCGAGATCCTGCCGCTCTAACGGCCAAAACCACAGCGACCCTTCTTCTCCACGCCAACACTCCGATGGCCCCCATACATCCCGCATTACCGAGTGGACAGTCTCTCGACTGAAGCATGCACTCACCCAGCTCAACATCCATTTCCACCAGTCCGACAGAAAAGCGAAGCTCTTCAAACCGCTCACGGACGCTCGGCACTACACGTCCCTCGATCGCAGAGCCAGCGTTAGGCGCTACGTCGACGACGTCACAACGCACAACACGCTCAGACAAGCCCAGTCACTCACACCAACCCCCCTAGAGGGCCAGTTCGTATAGCACCCCCTCCTTACTCTCCCCGCATCAGGGATATTTCACCCCGCAGCCTCTTTTCCCCAATCTGCACTCCCAACCTACGCCCATGCATCCCTTCATCCCAGCATCTTTTCCTCTTCCCTCGCTCCTGCCTTTCCGTTCAACACAACACAGGCTATCGATCACCGGTAACCACCCGGACCTCGCCCAATTATCGAGCCATCCACACGCAATCTCCCACATCTCCCGGGAATCGCTAACCAAGCTTGACCGCTGCACCCTAACAGCCACTCCCCACCTGCACAGACATCACCAGGCTCCACCTATTCCCCAGCCTGGACTACTCCATAAGTACATAAGAATCGATCACGCCACGTTCCCCATCCGCCTCGCAGGCGAAGAAGCCGGTCACCCAAGGCAGACATCACCAGCACCTCTCGGTGCATCACCCAATTCTACTGTCACCCACTAGCACGGAAGAGTATTTAATTACGTAGCCAGCTATGTTGCAGGCCCAGACGCTCAACCATGGCAAATTATTCAAAGCAACCAATTAATATATATTATTTCCGGACCGATTTAAGCCAATCCGGATATTTTCCCACGGCCTACTTGACGATCTCTCACGGCACACCAGCGAGCTACGGCTCAGTGGTGCAAATCACCGACCTAGACGACTTCCTCACCGTCACGCTACCCAGCACACGGTCTAAAAAACTCGGCTGTCCTCCACCAGATAAAATAAATAGAATCAATAGATTAAACAATCCTCCTTGCCACACATCCCGCTAGTCTCCGCCACTGTTACAACCCTCCTTGACCACGCCACACTTGACGAAGCACGTAAACCGAGCTAACTAACACCAGTTCCTCTCCTCATGGAACGGCATCTCCTTCTTCCACGACGAACAAATCACCAAGCCGGAAGTCATCCAGCTTTTCACAGACGCAGCACCCTCGATCAGCTTCAACGGCTTCTACAGTGACAATCTGTCCTTGGCCACTTGAATTCTCATCCCCCACACCTTCCTCCGTGATCCACGAAACGCATCCCATAGTTATAGTAGCCATTTTTTGGGGCATGAACGGTCCTTATAGACCATTGCCATCCACTCAGAATATAGCGCAGATGGCATCCTCAACAAACGTCGCCCCCCCAAGCACTCATCGTACCTCACCGGACAGAACCGATTCTAAGCTTTCGTGACTCCTTCAGCCTTCCATTCCTATCACTCGAGATCCTTACCCCCACGAACTTCAGTCACTTATCCATTTCCCTCCTTTAGGTCAAGCCTCCACCGTACAGGTTTTACGTAGTGGAATTAACTTCTACACAACTGTCCTCAGGGGCTCCGTGCCCAGCCTACTCACTCACACGTCGCCATGCTACTCGCAGGTCCGTAAAGCCAAACTACGCCTAAACGGCTGCCCCTCACTTCGGACCTCCTCACCAGTGGCATCTTCACCCTCAGCTCAGGTCATCCGTCTCCCTTCATGGATAAAGCATTAAAGTCCACGTTCTTGCCAGCTTCGTTCGCTGCTCCGAGTTCACCGCCCTGGACTCCAACCATCATCCGTCCCGACACGCCACCGCGTCAGACATCACATCCATCCTCCCGACACAGTCGTCTATCACCTCAAATGCCGTAAGACCAACCAATACGGTCCGCCTCAACCCATCTACCTTTTCCGACCAGACTCGTACTCAAGTCCGTACGAACCATCCGGGACTACTTAAGCTCAAGTTCCGCCAGCCAAACTCCCCTGCAAGATCCCCTGTTGCGGTCTCCGGCTCACCTTTCGCCATATCTTGGCCCGATCCAGAATACTCCGAGTTACTTGGTGCCGCTTCCACCGCTTCAAGCCAAGGATTTCCGACCATCCTCAAGATACTTGGTTGTCGGTCTTCACCCGCGTACCTCTCATAAGTTCGTTCCGACCCGAACGACACCAGAAACGCCCATCGGCATCCGTCTTTATGGAGCTATCTTTGGGGACTCTGCACCGCCAGAGCTTCCGAAGAGACAAACCCCACCCTATAAGTCTCCAGTTCCCTCCAGCCACCGGACATCAACGGTCCCCCATCGATCGCCTAACCTCCTTTCTACAAACCCTCCTCTTCTCCCTTACATCCCTTCATCTCTTTATCCCTACCCTACATCCCTTCATCCCTCTACCCTACATCCCTTCATCCCTCTACCCCTACCCCTACCCTACATCCCTCTACCTCGACCCTACCCCACATCCCTTCATCTCCTCATCCCTACCCCACATCCCATCATCCCTCTACCCTACTCCCCTTCATCCCTCAACCCCTTCCGCTTCTTAAATCTAACAATCATTCCACTATGCAATAAACCTCTCGAAACTCATACTGTTATTGGTGTGGTCCTTGTTAGTGAAATGTAGTTTTATAAACTTTGTTCAGGAACAGGGCCACGCCCAGAACACAGCTCATTTCCTCTGCACAGAGTATTTAAGCACAACGAACCGCCGTTCACTCCCTCTTCAACTCTTGTCTTCACATCCCTCCCCCCCAACCCCGTTTCTGTCATTCTCGCTCTCTCTCTCTCCTCTTGCTCTCTCTCTCTCGCAGGATTTCAGGAACAACGGGGGACTCTGCACCGCCAGAGCTTCCGAAGAGACAAACCCCACCCTATAAGTCTCCAGTTCCCTCCAGCCACCGGACATCAACGGTCCCCCATCGATCGCCTAACCTCCTTTCTACAAACCCTCCTCTTCTCCCTTACATCCCTTCATCTCTTTATCCCTACCCTACATCCCTTCATCCCTCTACCCTACATCCCTCTACCCCTACCCCTACCCTACATCCCTCTACCTCGACCCTACCCCACATCCCTTCATCTCCTCATCCCTACCCCACATCCCATCATCCCTCTACCCTACTCCCCTTCATCCCTCAACCCCTTCCGCTTCTTAAATCTAACAATCATTCCACTATGCAATAAACCTCTCGAAACTCATACTGTTATTGGTGTGGTCCTTGTTAGTGAAAGCTCAGATTCACACCTTCTAACAGAGTACAAGAGTGTGCATGTGGCAGCTTGTCTTGGCTCAGGATCAATGTTGCCTTCAATTTCTGAGACATCTTCCTCTATCTCCGGTTCAATCTCCTCTTCATCTGGTTCAAAAATTAGGTCCAGAGCCTCTCTGACAGAAAATCTCCTCATCAGTGGCCTACTCATTGTGCTCACAGAGTAAAATGAGAGCAAGGCACAAATAAAGGTTTATTTAGGGGGAAAGTGAGAAGATACGAAACATTGTTTAGTCTGGAAGGTGTGGTTCACGTGGGGGGATGGGCACATAAGAGCGGTATAGAGATGGGTTCCCATAACAAACACCTGTTTTTTGAAGTTTGAAATGTGTACAACTGTGTATATGGGGCTGTGAACAGGTGTTTACACAGGTGTGTGTGTGTGTGTGTGTGTGTGTGTGTGTGTGTGTGTGTGTGTGTGTGTGTGTGTGTGTGTGTGTGTGTGTGTGTGTGAGGAGGGGTGGTGGTTGTGGGTGTGTGTGTGAGTGAGTGAGGAGGGGTGGTTGTGGGTGTGTATGGGGCTGTTTTCCATCTGATGAATGGACATAATCTAGTGTTTCCCATCAATTTCCTATGGCGGTCACTTTTGACCGGGAACACCATGGGTGTTACAAAGTTGACTAAACCACTACAAATTCAATGAAAGTGGTGATCAGCAATTTGATATGTTCAAATGCCTAGTGTGGAGGATATCATGAGGCCTTGAGGTAATCAGATGTAAAACACAATATTTATGATTGATTAAAGTTGTAAATCGGTCAGATTTGACCCGAACACGACAGGAGGGTTAAGTCTGCTCTGTCCTTCGCTAGCCTCATCTGTTTTTCTAAAGTCATACTGCATTTTAAAGCTCAGATTCACACCTTCTAACAGAGTCCAAGAGTGTGCATGTGGCAGCTTGTCTTAGCTTTCAGCATCAGATTGAGTTACTGTAACATTTCCCTTCTGCCAGTCCAAAAATCGTCGGTAAGTGACCGTCCAATCAAATGCTGAAAGCCAACACAAGCTGCAACATAAACACTCTTAGACTCTGTTAGAAGGTTTGAATCTGAGCTTTAAAATGCAGTATGACTTTAGAAAAACATCTTGATTCGTTCATGTGAAACACTTTGTGTTGATGCAGGAATGCAACATAAATAAACTTCCTCTTTACTATGACCAAATACTGTATCTAACTAACCTGAACCTGACTAACCTCAGTACTGAGGAGGTTGGAGCACTGACAGAACTGAACAGTAACAAACATATCATCATCAAGCCAGCTGACAAGGGCAGTGCTATGGTCATCATGGACAGAGAACAGTATGTATGGGAGGGTTATCGACAACTTAACGACCCCAAATATTACACTAAATTGGCCAAACCTATTCATCCAGAGACTATTCCAATTATGAACAAAATTATCCAAACTCTTTATGAGAAAAAGTTTATAAAGGCAAAACAAAAGTATTATCTAATGGGCAGCTCGGAACCCAGAGCCAGATTATTTTACATGCTGCCTAAAATTCACAAGGATCCCACTAAGTGGAGCAAACCACATGAAATCCCTCCAGGTAGACCCATTGTGTCTGACTGCAGCAGTGAAACATATTACCGGTACACTGCAGAGTACCTGGACTTCTTCCTCAATCCTCTCTGGACCACACACCCAAGTTACATTAAGGACACGTACCACTTTGTCAACATAGTGAAAAAACTGCACATTCCTGACAACTTTAATTTGTTCACAATTGACATAGACAGTCTCTATACTAATATTGACATCAAAGGAGGCACACAAGCCATAAAAACATTATTTCGGAAACACCCAAACAAAAAAAGACCAGAAAAATAATCATTACAGTTATTAGAGATTAATTTGACTAAAAATGATTTCATTCAATGGAGAGTTTTTCCTTCAAATTAAAGGTACAGCTATGGGGTAGAAATTTGCTCCCGCTTATGCAAACATCTTTATGGCTGAATGGGAGGCCTTGTACTACTACAGGTTTTTAGATGACATCTGGGGGGTGTGGCCTCACACGAGAGAGGATTTTGACACCTTTTTGAACACTCTCAACAATCACAGTGAATCAATCAAGCTAAAATCCACCAGCAGTTTGACCTCTGTTGATTTCCTGGACCACCACTTTTAAGAGTGACAGGTTCCATGAGACCCACACACTAGCCATAAAAGTGTTCTTTAAAGAAACAGACACCCACGCTCTGCTCTACAGGACAAGTTTCCACCCAAAACACACGTATGCAGGCCTGATTAAGTCACAGTTGTTGAGGTTTCACAGGATTTGCACTGAACAGGAGGATTCTAATTTTGCAGTCAGAGTGTTGTTTCGAGCTTTGGCCAGCAGAGGGTACTCTAGGACTTTTCTGAGAAAATGCAGAATGTCATTTCAGCAAACTAAACCTACAGCAGTAACTTGTAACCTTCCATTTGTGACTACATATTCCCCGTCCACTGTTGAACTGATCAGAGACAGTAGGAGGAACTTTCACAAACACATTACAGGAACCTCAACATTACAGGACCACAGCATTATTGCTGCATTCAGGAAAAACAGGAATTTACAGGATCTCCTGGTAAAAGCTAAGATTAAACCCCTTTCGGATCCTAAACCCAGAGGACAGGGCCAATTCTTTCAACACCGTAACTGGTTCACTAATCGGTACACAAAAGAGGTCTTCCAGACAATGACCCGTGGCAGTCTAAATTCAAAACATTTTATATATCTGACTTCATGTAAACAGTGTGATTTACAGTATGTGGGTGAAACGGGCAACACCATTTCTATTCGATTCACTCAACATAAATACAATATACTGAACAGGAAAAAGATGGTGACACCCTTTGTGAAACACTTCCTTCTGCATGGATGGAAATCGGTCCTAACTACTGTCATTGAGTGTAACCCCAGGTGGAACATTTCCCAGAGGAAAAGGGCTGAAAGGATCTGGATTGCCAGACTGGATACTAGGCATCCTAAAGGCTTGAATGAGAGGTAGGTGCTTCAGAATGTGAGGTAGTGATGGACAGTGCACAGATCACCTTGCTGGCTCCCAGCGAAGTGATCACAATCTCCTAACTCCTAACCAGCCCGTGCCTCCTGCCTCATATCTCTGTTGCTCTGCTCCTCTCATGCAGCCTGCCCGGTTCCTCCGTCCTAACCATCAGAAGCATCACTTCTCAGACCGCAGTAGGTAGGTAGTCATGAATAAATAAAAGACAACGCAATTTCAGATCTAAGATGTACAGACACATGGATGTGGGGGTGCATTTGAAACAGTTCATATAACATGACTCATCAGATCTCACTGAACGGTCAGGTAGGCATCAAAGATGCCACGGTGTAATATGTAAAGTGTATGCATATGTGTATGTGAATAGTTGTGTGTACGTGAAATAATCCACAGAACATGACTCATCAGACTTCACTGGACAATCAATTAGGCATCAAAGATGCCACGGTGTAATGTTTAAAGTGTATGCATATGTATATGGAAAGAGTTGTGTGTATTCCAAGAGCTCATGCAGCAGGACTTATCAAGCCGCAGTAGGTAGTCAGTGAATGCAACACTATTAATCAGTTCAACAGAATGTGACTTCAGTGAAGATTATAGTGTTTATTGGGACAAAATGGGGCCTGGGACAGAGTGTGGGTACATCAGGTCTGAGATAATGCACTTTGGTACCCTGCTCAGTCAGATGGCCTGCTGATTGGTCCTTGGAACAAAATGGCCCCGGCCTAAGGGCGCCAGGCCACAGGAACTTTACACCACAGCCCATCCCCCCTTTTCTACAACATGTCCGATGCTATAACAGCGTCCGACACTGTTCCTCAACTGTACAGTTATTTTACAAGAACAAGTAGCCTGAAGAAGGTTCTTCTTAGAACCGAAACGTCGCGATTTATTTACTTGTTCTAAATATGGTGTACATGTTCGCCTGGACAGAAAATAAAAGGTAAAAAAACTTCTGTGAACTTTTTTTCTGAGCCATATGCTAACGAGGCTAACCTAGCCACATCATGTTCCACCACGGCCGTGGACGGTTGTCGACTATGGGAGGGGCCGCCGACAGCGGAACCAACGCCCGAGGTCACCCACCAGACCTGCGTCCCCTCACCGACGACCCATCAGACGGCCGCCGCAGGGATCCAACAGAAGGCCGCCGCAGGTATCCACCAGACAACCGCCACAGGTATCCACCAGACGGCTGCCGCAGGGATCCACCAGAAGACCGCCGCAAGGATCCATCAGACGGTCGCCGCAGGGATCCACCAGACGACCACCACAGGTATCCACCAGACAACCGCCGCAGGTATCCACCAGACGGCTGCCGCAGGGATCCACCAGAAGACCGCCGCAGGGATCCACCAGAAGACCGCCGCAGGTATCCACCAGACGACCGCCACAGGTATCCAGCAGACGGCTCACACAGGGATCCAGCAGACGGCCGCCACAGAACGTATGCCTCTGTAACGAGGACCGGACTCCGACCCGACAGAGACCGCTCTTCGACGGCGCCGTAACTATAATGACAGAGAACCAGGTTATAAGACACATTTCGTTGACCGCAGGACCGGCCAGAGACCGGCAGAGGCCCGGTCCAACATACCACGAAAGAAACGTAAGATCCACCACACACACAACACGGGTCAGCAACGGCTTCAACACAATGAAAACGATCAGAATAGACCCAGATCTCATGATCCAGACTTTGGTCTTAAATGCAGCATTCTACACAGAGTGATTAAAACAGCGCATCACTTCACAAACGTGAGTTCAGAGCAGCGCCCCCCCCACAATTAACAGAGTGATTAAGCAGCTATCCACGCTCATCAAACCCGCGGTACCGAGTGCCGACACTCAGATGTTAATTGAAGGAAATGCAAAAAATTGGGCACACACCACACTGACTATACTTCAGGACCACTATGAAAACATCATGAAAAGTGAAATAGAAAAACTTTATGAACTCTCACCTCATGATTGGAGCGGCCCCTTTGAAGTAGCCTCAGCCTGGGCGAAGAGAAGCTTCGGTAGCAGATTGGCACCCGACACACTGGCCGAGGCTAAAGGTGTTGTTGAAGACACACTGCTCATGTTTCATTCTCAAAATCCTCCACCGTTGACCGGAGTTGAAGCGGTCCAAAACGGCACCGTGTCGCACCCTGTGCTACAGGCGCGACCCCACGGAGCTACAAATGCATCAGTGGCTAACGTAACACGCTCAGTTACAGCGGAGGTACATAGGGCACCAACCAACACGGTCCTCCTAACGCCCGTTACACCGCCACACAGGGTGGTCTCATCCATCCAGGTAACACAGGCTCTCAGTAGACCTGCAACCAGCCTAACACAGGTGACTGACATGGCTCTTGACACTTCTGCTGTGCCCCTGTCAGGCATTTGGTCCCTCTCACAACACAGTGAGAGCACACAAAACATAGTTCCACCTACACCGACTCCTCAACAGCTCCAGCAACAACCACAAAGACCAAAAAGACTGTTTATCAGTAGGCCAGCTATTCCACGAGAGTCCCCCCCGGCCCCCCTGCTTCTTCTTCCGGCCCCCCTACACCACAATGGATGTTAGGGGTGGGAATCGCCAGAGATCCCGCGATACGATATTATCGCGATACTTAGGTCACGATACGATCTTATCGCGATACTGCGATATTATCACGATACTGCGATATGCTGAGTATTACTTTTTTCAACTTCAAATTATGTCCCCAAAGGAAAACTGTGTCAACATGTTTTATCTAATAAGATACAGTTTTCAGTCTGTTCATCTCACTTCAATAATTTTTATTGCAGCAAAATGGGATTGTCAAGCAGACAGACTGACCAACAATGTCATAAAAACCTGTACGATATAAGAGTTATATAACTCAGTATAACTTGCGATGCGTGGACGTCGAGGGCAGAGAGACAGTTATGCGCCGCACTCTCCCCATGAGCCTGGCTACTGTCGGCAGATTTAACCCCCGTTGTGAGGACAGATTGAGTGTGTGAGCGAAACACTTCACATGCAGGAATCCCGCTAACTGACCGGCAACACCCACGTTAGAAGCGCTGTCGGTTACAACCACCAGGTTTTTGTCGGCAATCCCCCATTCTTGTGCTGCATTAGCAGGAGGTCTGTCATGTTTGCCCCGGTGTGACTTACGTGTACGGCTCTAGTTTGGAGAACGTGAGACCTCTGAGATATTGTGCTGTTATAGTCACATAGGAATCCACTGCGCTTGACGTCCACGCTTAACTCTTTCTGCTGTACTCAAAGATTGCTCCACTTTAAGCTTCACTTCTCTGTAGAGCTTGGGCACGGCTGTGTTCGGTGAAAAAACGCCGCGACGGAGTCATATCCATGAGTCATCTCCATGAGTCATATCCATGAGTCATATCCATGAGTCATATCCATGAGTCATATCCATGAGTCATATCCATGAGTCATATCCATGTCCTTCTTCCCTTCCTTGTTAAAAAATCCACGTCTGATTTAAACGCGGACGGCGCATTTCTGACCCGGGACATCTGCTGACCTCACCAGAAAACAACTCAGCACCATCTAGTGGACTGAAAAAGCAATTGATTTAATTTTTCTAGTACCAAAAAGATTCTAGTTTATATAATAAAAGATCGATACTTGGCTTCCGTGTATCGATACAATATCGCCACGCAAAATATCGCGATACTATGCTGTATCGATTTTTTCCCCCACCCCTAATGGATGTGTGGCTTCCATAACGAGCTCTATCATGGAACTCTCACAACAGGAACTGGATCCACTCATGGGGGAGGAGGACAGAGAGCCACCCTCTCCGGTTCCGGACAGCGTGTGGTCCATCAGACTGACTCCCATCAGGACCGGCAGTCTTCAAACAGCGGTGCAGACCGACTGGATTCGACTCCAACAGCTACGGTCTTCACACCACAGACACCGATGCTACACCGACCTACGAAACATCTCACCACCTCAAGAAAATTGCAGGACTGGAGCCTCACGGTTGGCAAAAAATGGATAATCATGGGTGACTAACACCAACAGACTCCAACCACACAACAACCCAGATCTGCAGATTGATGCTTTCCCAGGGGCCACCTTCAGAAACGCGGAAGTGCTACTGGACAAAGCTAGATCCACGGTTACAGTGGAAAAAATCATCATGGCCTTTGGCCTAAACAACCGGGTCCAAAAGACCAAAGAGACAGATATCAAACAACTGCAGAGATCTCTGAAATTGGCCAAACACAAGTTTCCGTGGGTGAAAATTTTCATCCCTCAGGTCAACTTCTCCCCCAATCTTCCACCGAAAGAGAGACTGCGTCTCACACATCTGAACGCGTATATCTCTGATCTGAGTGAGTATATTCCGGCTTTACCAAGCACTGATTTTAAAACAGGACCAGATAACCTGCACTGGACTCATGACACAGCTCAGTGCATGCTGGATCATTGGTGCGCTTACTTAAACTAATGATCTTAAACTGAACTACATCTACTCTCACACTCTCTGGACCTCTCCAGGCAGCTGCCTGACATTAGATGGAAGGAGTCCACATCTGGTACTACAAGGAATAGTATCTTTTCCATTGTGACCTCTTTAGCTCATATGTATGATTACAGATCAAATGCATATAAGAAAAAAACTTAAATAACTTTGAGATATGACTCATTTTGAAGGTCAAAGGTCAAACGTATCTGATTCAAAATAATTCAACGTTCAATCCAGAATATCTAAAAAGTTATTACTTACTGAAAGTTTAATGTGACAGCCTTCACCACTACATGTGTAATCCTCAAAAAGCACTAACGGCAAAACCCTTAAATATGGTTGGATTATGACACATTTTGCAGATTAAAGTGTAAACTGATTAAATGACAAAACATCCAACATTCAATCCATAACAGAAAGCTTATACACGCTATTTGCTGAACCTGAAAAAGGGGCTTTAGAAAAACAATTTAATAAGTGTGAGATATGACATATTTGGGAGATTAAAAGTCTAAATTATCCAATTAAAAAGTATTCAACGTTCAATCCAGACCATCGACTATCCACTTGAGCTGGAGTGTAATGAAAAGGAGAAATAAGCAACTCCTCAGTACAATTCGCTTACTGAACCAGGACTAGGTTCCAGATCTGTTGAGGATGCTTTTAGTCACTTCTGTCCTGTTCTCTGGAACTTATTGCCTGACGAAGTAAGATCTGTGAAAACTGCGTCCTTGTTCAAAAGTACACACTGAACATTTGCCAAACACATTTCTCCAGCTGTTCAGGGGATTTAATCCACACGCTGAAAACAAACTCCATTCACCCACTTTTTCATCTGTACACATGTCCATATCAGAAAGGGGTGAGCTTTGTGTTACAACCTTGTTAACATACAGGAGACATTCCTGGATGAAGAAGTTAGCAGCTCCTTTAGAAGACCACAGGAGCTTGGTCAGCCCTGGCTGAATCTTTTTATTCATGACACCAATTCACTCCCGGAACAGACCCAACTCGTCGGGAGACAGCATTCCAATGATGCTGATACACGCACACACACATATATACAGTACACACACACACACACACCTACACACAAACAGGTGAGGTAAGTAATATTAGTGTGTTTTGTTTACTTCTGGAGTGGGCAAAATATCTAACAACTAGAAAACTAGTTTGTTTTGAGATTTTCACTATTTGTTTTCATTTTAAATACCCTGTGAAGTCCTATGTTACCAGCTAACAATCAAATATTCTAATGCTTGACAGACTTGGCTTTGTGATAAAACACACATCAGTGTTTGCAGTAGGCACAGTATCGTCCAAAAAAAGAAATCAGATGATTACCACATAACCATACACATCAGGCCCCTGATATCAGAAATCATTGTTCAGTGTTGCATGCATGTTTGTTCTCCTCTTCTCTCTCTCTGTGTGTTTGAGTGTGTGAGTGTGAGTGTGAGTCAGACCTGTTGTTTGTGACCAGAAGCAGTGCTCTCTCACGCAGGCATCTGATGTCCTCCCTGTCCTGAGAAATGTCAGACAGACACTGGGCGATCTCATACTTTAGTCATTACATTACATTACAGTCATTTAGCAGACGCTTTTATCCAAAGCGACTTACAGTAAGTGTATTCAACATAGGTATTCAAGAGAACTACTAGAACCAGAAGTCATAAGTACATCTCCTTTAAACAAGCATCTAAGAGCATAAACCAGAGCAAATGTCCAGTGCAGAAACAAACGAATGTAATAAGTGCAACAAACTAATGCTAATACAATAAGTGAAACTAGAAAATCCCTAAAGAAATTTTGACAGTGTGGCTTCTACTGCCCGAAGACGTCGCAATATATATACACTCCGATGTTACCGGTAGTGTCGTTCAGGTTCGATTGAGATAGCGCTTCTCTCTTTTCTGCATTTTAGATTCATACTCTTGGATTGAATCTTGTATTCTGTACGAACCTCATTCTGAGCTTCATGTTAAGATACGGTTACTCTATGGGGCTTTTATTTTGAAAGGGTGGGACTGGGTGGGTGAGAGAGGGGGAGAGGAGACATATTCATAATGTTTGACACACAAACACAGAGGTTATTAAATGACAGGCTTCATCACAAGCATTCCAGTTAGAATTCACTCTCTGGAGCTTTTATTTTGAAATGGGAGGGGGGGGGGGTTCTCTAAAAATATCTAAGACCTGAATGACTGCATGATAGAGAGAGCCAGAGAGAGACAGAGTGAGTGAGTGTGACAGGCAGACAAACAGGAGGTCTAACGATCTTTCCCTGAATATCGAATATCTCTAACTCATGCGTGTCTGTGTTCACTAATTAGCTGAATCACAAACACCTGTCCGTGAGAGAAATTTGACTCTACAAGTCTAACCATTCTTGGTTCAAGACTCTGATCTCTCTGGCAATCTTTCTCATTTGGAGATTGTCCCATGTTTTAACATTTTACAGCTTACCTAACTATTGTCCTGCTCTGCGATGTCTTTCCTCGTCTCGCCCTCTTGTGTCATGGTGTGTGTACATGTCACTCCAATCAGGAAACTTGTCAGAATACCCACATTTGATTGGCTGAGCTGCATCACGTATATCTCTAAGTCATGTGTGTGGGTGTGTCTGTGAGTCTGTGTGTTTATCAACATCAACAGCTCAATCAGAATCACCTGTGTGCCTGCAGCCTGTTCATGGAGAAAAAGCAGGGAAACAAATCTCAAACAAATCCTCAAAACCCCCATAACCGTAGCTCCTATTGCTCCGATATTAATAAATGAGAGGAAGGGTGAGTTGAAGAACAGATCATGTGAAAATTGTGTCTCTAGTGTAAAAAATGTGGCTGAACAGGCGATTTAGAAATGGGGTACCGTGTTCTGTGGAAGATGTTCTTGAAGCCAGATTTAACATTGGTCTCTATGGAGCAGAAAGTTGGTTTTCCTCTCAATTAAAGGCTACTGTGCCAAATGTGTAAATCTGTGGGATTCCACAGTCAGTTTTTTACGACAAGGACAAGATTAGCTACTTTTCCATCCAGAAATTATGCATGAAGACTGAAAATTGTGGAGTCAGTGGCAAAAGACAAATCTTTTTTTCACAAGAATTTGAAGCTCCTCTTCACTCTAGCGGTGACATCACGCACTCTAAGCTGCCCAATACACACCCATTATAAAGTCAGAAACAGACCCAAATTTTCCTGAAAATGAATCTGTGAGTTCATGAAAACTGTGCTAGCTATCAAAATGTCCATTTGGCTCAATAATGTCCAGCGTTTTGTCTACGTTTTAAACTTTGAATCATTCTTCTACGTTAAAGTATGTCTAGTCAATATGGACCCAAAGTTAAGAGTTGTTTTGCTCTCTTCACGCCGAAACCCCATTCAAGTGAATGGAGAAATTTTGCTCCGTTTTGGGGGATTTTCGGGAAAACCGCTGGGCGAATCTCTTATAAAAGTCATAGCACACTATTCCCGACCAGGCCGCACGTCTGGATGTATTTTTCGCGCCGCTGTTGGCAACGCTGTGTGAGGAGAAGCGCGCCAAACTTCCTGGATAATAATAATAATATTATTACTAGAAAATCCCAAAGAAATTTTGACAGTGTGGCTTCTACTGCCCGAAGACGTCGCAATAAATATACACGCCGATGTTACCGGTAGTGCCGTTCAGGTTCGATTGAGATAGCGCTTCTCTCTTTTCTGCATTTTAGATTCATACTCTTGGATTGAATCTTGTATTCTGTACGAACCTCATTCTGAGCTTCATGTTAAGATACGGTTACTCTATGGGGCTTTTATTTTGAAAGGGTGGGACTGGGTGGGTGAGAGAGGGGGAGAGGAGACATATTCATAATGTTTGACACACAAACACAGAGGTTATTAAATGACAGGCTTCATCACAAGCATTCCAGTTAGAATTCACTCTGTGGAGCTTTTATTTTGAAATGGGAGGGGGGGTTCTCTAAAAATATCTAAGACCTGAATGACTGCATGATAGAGAGAGCCAGAGACACAAAGTGAGAGAGAGAGAGAGAGAGACAGACAAACAGGAATTCTAACGATCTTTCCCTGAATATCTCTAACTCATGTGTGTCTGTGTTCACTAATTAGCTCAATCACAAACACCTGTCCGTGAGAGAAATTTGACTCTACCAGTCTAACCATTCTTGGTCAAAGACGCTGATGTCTCTGTCAATCTTTCTCATTTGGAGATTGTCCTATGTTTTAACATTTTACAGCTTACCTAACTATTGTCCTGCTCTGTGATGTCTTTCCTCGTCTCGCCCTCTTGTGTCATGGTGTGTGTACATGTCACTCCAATCAGGAAACTTGTCAGAATACCCACATTTGATTGGCTGAGCTGCATCACTATATCTCTAAGTCATGTGTGTGGGTGTGTCTGTGAGTCTGTGTGTTTATCAACATCAACAGCTCAATCAGAATCACCTGTGTGCCTGCAGCCTGTTCATGGAGAAAAAGCAGGGAAACAAATCTCAAACAAATCCTCAAAACCCCCATAACCGTAGCTCCTATTGCTCCGATATTAATAAATGAGAGGAAGGATGAGTTGAAGAACAGGTCATGTGAAAATTGTGTCTGTAGTGTAAAAAATGTGGCTGAACAGGCGATTTAGAAATGTGGTACCGTGTTCTGTCGAAGATGTTTTTGAAGCCAGATTTAACATTGGTCTCTATGGAGCAGAAAGTTGGTTTTCCTCTCAATTAAAGGATACTGTGCCAAATGTGTAAGTCGGTGGGATTCCACAGTCAGTTTTTTACGACAAGGACAAGATTACCTACTTTTCCATCCAGAAATTATGCATGAAGAGTGAAAATTGTGGAGTCAGTGGCAAAAGACAAATCTTTTTTTCACAAGAATTTGAAGCTCCTCTTCACTCTAGCGGTGACATCACGCACTCTAAGCTGCCCAATACACACCCATTATAAAGTCAGAAACAGACCCAAATGTTCCTGAAAATGAATCTGTGAGTTCATGAAAACTGTGCTAGCTATCAAAATGTCCATTTGGCTCAATAATGTCCAGCATTTTGTCTACGTTTTAAACTTTGAATAATTTTTCTACGTTAAAGTATGGCTCGTCAATATGGACCCAACGTTAAGAATTTTTTTTGCTCTCTTCACGCCGAAACCCCATTCAAGTGAATGGAGAAATTTTGCTCAGTTTTTGGGGATTTTCGGGAAAACCGCTGGGCGAATCTCTTATAAAAGTCATAGCACACTATTCCCGACCAGGCCGCACGTCTGGATGTATTTTTCGCGCCGCTGTTGGCAACGCTGTGTGAGGAGAAGCGCGCCAAACTTCCTGGATAATAATAATAATATTATTACTAGAAAATGCATTTCCTGCTGAAAATGCGTTGGAATGCTGAAAGCTGAAATTAATTGTAAAAAAATTGCTACAAATTAAGAAATGGGAGACTACCTGTCTGAAAAATGTTGAAGCCTGAAAGCATTTAAACTGCACTGCTGAAAACCCTTCTACTTGAAATGTCTAACTATGATGTCTGTAGCTGAAAGTATGAGGAAGAAGAAGGCTTTGAAAGTTGAAGAAGTTTAATCCATGAGGCTTTTTCATTTTGAAAGGGTGGGGCTGGGTAGGGGAGAGAGGAGACAGAATCAGAATGCATGAAACACACAGAGGTTATTAAATGACAGTCTTCATCACAAGCATTTCAGTTAGAATTCATTCTGTGGGGCTTTTATTTTAAAATGGTGTGTCTGTGTGTGTGTATGTGTGGTGGTGGGGGGGGGGGATAAAAAGTCCTCTAAGACCTGAATGACTGTATGAGAGAGAGACACACAGAGAGAGAGACAGAGACAGACACACAGAGAGACAGACAGAGACAGACAAACAGACACAGAGAGAGAGAGAGAGACAGAGAAAGACAGAAAGAGAGAGAGAGAGACAGAGAGAGAGAGAATGTTGAAGGCCGAAAGCATTTAAACTGCACTGCTGAAACCCCTTCTAGTTGAAATGTCTAACTATGGTGTCTGTAGCTGAAAGTATGAGGAAGAAGAAGGCTTTGAAAGTTCAAGTTTAACAGGATTTGAAGATTTTCTCCATAGACATCCCATTAAATAAAAATAGCTAAAAGCTTAATAATTCAAAGTTTAAAGATTAAAGATATGGAAAGTCATATCACCTCTCTCCTGAAAGCTGAACATTTTGATATTTGAACTGTTTCTGTAGCTTAAAAAAACTGTCAGCAGTAGTGATATTTGTAGTAGTAGAAGTTAGCATTTCAGTTAGAATTCATTCTGTGGGGCTTTTATTTTGAAATGAGGTGTGGGGGGGGGGGGGGCAGAAGGGGAGAGGAGACAGGATCATAATCTTAGATAAACACAAACAGGTTGCTAAATGACAGGTTTCATCACAAGCATTTCAGTTAGAATTCATTCTGTGGGGCTTTTATTTTAATATGGGGTGTGTGTGTGTGGGGGGGGGGGGGGGGGAGTCCTCTAAAGATCTCTAAGACCTGAATGAGAGAGAGACACAGAGAGATAGAGGGAGGAGTGTGTGTGAGTGTGTGTGTGTGTGTCTCAGTGCCTCTGTGTGTTTATCAACACTAATGAGCTCATATGAACACCTGTGTGAGAGATTAGAGTGAACAGTGATATTCAACAAAACTACCTGTCAAACATATGCCCTTCATACCAAAACCATGAGACTAATCAATAAAATATGGATACCGTGAGAGAGATAAGACTCTGCCAAACGCGGTAAAGTGATTTTTATGTTTGTGGTGTTAAAAATGTGAGCTACAGCGCAAGATACAAAACTGGTACCGTCTGCTTTCTTTGAGGAATTAGTGGTCAGATTTAACATGGAGTCTAATGGAGCAGTTGGTTGGAGTTCATGTCGCTCTAAGGCTCCCTGAGCCAAATGTGTAAATCTGTGGGATTCCACAGTCAGTTTTTTACGACAAGGACAAGATTAGCTACATTTCCATCCCAAAATTATGCATGAAGAGTGAAAATTGTGGAGTCGGTGGCAAAAGACAAATCTTTTTTTCATAAGAATCTTAAACTGCTCTTCACTCTAGCGCTGACATCACACACTCTAAGCTGCGCAATACACACCCATTATAAAGTCAGAAAAGGACTGAAAAATCATAAAAGTAAAAATGCTACAGTTCAAAAAGTATAAAAGATATCAACAAGCTGAATCATTCAGAAATAGTTAAGGATTTTCTCAACATTTGAAAGTTGAAATGGTTTCTGTAGCTGAAAGTATGAGGAAGTTGAAGGATTTGAAAGTTTAAAAAGTTTAAGAGGATTTGAACATTTTCTCCATAGAAACCCATTCAAAATAAAAATTGCAAAAAGCTTAATAATTCAAAAAGTTTAAAGATTATAAATATGAAGAGACATAGCACACATGAGCTGAAATAGCTGAACATTTTGATAGTTGAACGGTTTCTGTAGCTTAAAAATTGTGGAAGGAGAAGCGTTGCAAAATACGTACGGAAGAAATATAATAAGAAGAACTAGAAAATGCATTTCCTGCTGAAAATGCGTTGGAATGCTGAAAGCTGAAATTAATTGTAAAAAAATTGCTAAAAATTAAGAAATGGGAGACTACCTGTCTGAAAAATGTTGAAGCCTGAAAGCATTTAAACTGCACTGCTGAAACCCCTTCTAGTTGAAATGTCTAACTATGATGTCTGTCGCTGAAAGTATGAGGAAGAAGAAGGCTTTGAAAGTTGAAGAAGTTTAATCCATGAGGCTTTTATTTTGAAAGGGTGGGGCTGGGTGGGGGAGAGAGGAGACAGAATCAGAATGTATGAAACACACAGAGGTTATTAAATGACAGTCTTCATCACAAGCATTTCAGTTAGAATTCATTCTGTGGGGCTTTTATTTTAAAATGGTGTGTCTGTGTGTGTGTATGTGTGGTGGGGGGGGATAAAAAGTCCTCTAAGACCTCAATGACTGTATGAGAGAGAGACACACAGAGAGAGAGACAGAGACAGACACACAGAGAGACAGACAGAGATAGACAAACAGACACAGAGAGAGAGAGAGACAGAGAGAGAGAGAATGTTGAAGGCCGAAAGCATTTAAACTGCACTGCTGAAAACCCTTCTAGTTGAAATGTCTAACTATGGTGTCTGTAGCTGAAAGTATGAGGAAGAAGAAGGCTTTGAAAGTTCAAGTTTAACAGGATTTGAAGATGTTCTCCATAGACATCCCATTAAATAAAAATAGCTAAAAGCTTAATAATTCAAAGTTTAAAGATTAAAGATATGGAAAGTCATATCACCTCTCTCCTGAAAGCTGAACATTTTGATATATGAACGGTTTCTGTAGCTTAAAAAACTGTCAGCAGTAGTGATATTTGTAGTAGTAGTAGTAGTAGAAGTTAGCATTTCAGTTAGAATTCATTCTGTGGGGCTTTTATTTTGAAATGGGATGTGGGGGGGGGGGGCAGACGCGGAGAGGAGACAGGATCATAATCTTAGATAAACACAAACAGGTTGCTAAATGACAGGTTTCATCACAAGCATTTCAGTTAGAATTCATTCTGTGGGGCTTTTATTTTAATATGGTGTGTGTGTGTGTGGGGGGGGGGGGGGGAGTCCTCTAAAGATCTCTAAGACCTGAATGAGAGAGAGACACAGAGAGATAGAGGGAGAGCAGTGTGTGTGTGTGTGTGTGTGTCTCAGTGCCTCTGTGTGTTTATCAACACTAATGAGCTCATATGAACACCTGTGTGAGAGATTAGAGTGAACAGTGATTTTCAACAAAACTACCTGTCAAACATATGCCCTTCATACCAAAACCATGAGACTAATCAATAAAATATGGATACCGTGAGAGAGATAAGACTCTGCCAAACGCGGTAAAGTGATTTTTATGTTTGTGGTGTTAAAAATGTGAGCTACAGCGCAAGATACAAAACTGGTACCGTCTGCTTTCTTTGAGGAATTAGTGGTCAGATTTAACATGGAGTCTAATGGAGCAGTTGGTTGGAGTTCATGTCGCTCTAAGGCTCCCTGAGCCAAATGTGTAAGTCTGTGGGATTCCACAGTCAGTTTTTTACGACAAGGACAAGATTAGCTACATTTCCATCCAGAAATTATGCATGAAGAGTGAAAATTGTGGAGTC
The DNA here is from genome assembly GCA_032191485.1 of Leptoclinus maculatus. Taxonomy (NCBI): domain Eukaryota; kingdom Metazoa; phylum Chordata; class Actinopteri; order Perciformes; family Stichaeidae; genus Leptoclinus; species Leptoclinus maculatus. The sequence continues at coordinate 352,990 of JAVDOI010000139.1, forward strand.
GGTGGCAAAAGACAAATCTTTTTTTCATAAGAATTTATAGCTCCTCTTCACTCTAGCGCTGACATCACGCACTCTAAGCAGCGCAATACACACCCATTATAAAGTCAGAAAAGGACTGAAAAATCATAAAAGTAAAAATGCTACAGTTCAAAAAGTATAAAAGATATCAACAAGCTGAATCATTCAGCAATAGTTAAGGATTTTCTCAACATTTGAAAGTTGAAATGGTTTCTGTAGCTGAAAGTATGAGGAAGATGAAGGATTTGAAAGTTTAAAAAGTTTAAGAGGATTTGAACATTTTCTCCATAGAAACCCATTCAAAATAAAAATTGCAAAAAGCTTAATAATTCAAAAAGTTTAAAGATTATAAATATGAAGAGACATAGCACACATGAGCTGAAATAGCTGAACATTTTGATAGTTGAACGGTTTCTGTAGCTTAAAAATTGTGGAAGGAGAAGCGTTGCAAAATACGTACGGAAGAAATATAAAAAGAGGAACTAGAAAATGCATTTCCTGCTGAAAATGCGTTGGAATGCTGAAAGCTGAAATAAATTGCAAAAAAATTGCTGAAAATACAGAAATGGGAGACTACCTGTCTGAAAAATGTTGAAGCCCGAAAGCATTAAACTGTACTGCTGAAAACCCTTAGAAGAAAGAAGCTAAGAGCTGAATTACAATGCAGGAAAAGCTTGAAGCTAAACGATTTTATCGTCAAAGTAATAGTAGTAAAAGTAGTAGTAGCAGTTGTAGTAGTAATAATAGTAGTAGAAGTAGTATAACTATTAGGGGTCATCCAAAGTTATCAACATTTTCACAGTAGTACAAAGAGTACTACTTTTCCAGGCGTTAAAAAATGCAAGTTCCGTTCACCGAAAAATATCGACATTTTTACGAAACTTTAAAGTCGTACATGAGAAAACTCTGGACGGCCCCTTAGGAGTAGTAGTAATAGTAGTAATAGCAGTAGAAATAGTAGAAGTAATAGAACTATTTGTAGGAGTAATAGTAGTAATAGCAGTAGTAGTGATCATAGTAGTAGTTGCTGGAGTTGCAGTAGTAACAGTAGTAGTTCATTAGTAGTAGCAGCAGAAGCAGGTGTAGTCGCAAAAGTAGTAGTTGTCTCAATGTTATTGCAAGTATAAAGCAGACAGTGACATCATTACAAATATCTTTTATTTGTTTACATTTAGATTACCATTTTGTGAATTAATAATTTTGAAGTCATTTACACAGTAATTAGTATCAGCAGCAATAAATTACAAGAAATCATATCAAGACAAACAGACAAGCCTAATACATTGATCATACATGAATAGAAATCACTATATTTCAAAGAGAAATAAATTGTAAATATAAAGACGTGAATAAACAGTTGGTGTTATGTTCTGTATGCATATCTATTGTGAAATGGAAAGATTGTCTTACTGGCAATGTCAAAAAATCTTGTCTTTGCATATTTAATTGTCCAAGTAAGGATGACTTCTTTATTGAACTGCAATAATCTGAAATAAATCAAATTTAAATTAATTGATCATAATTGAAGTGAACTGAAGTGAATTAAAACTTTAAATTGAAAAAAAAAAACTCTGCAAAAAGCCTTACGGTTTTCCCGAAAGATCTCACAACATAGAGGCACTTTGGCCAACCAGAAGGAAACTTAAAGGGCCTTTTGTCTACACTTTGGTGGTCAATGCACTGACAAATGCATGTAGAAAGAGCAGAGATTTTTCAAAACCCTCTCAATCTAATTTGACTGAAAAAAACAAATGAGTTTTAAGACAGAAGTGAACCCAACATTTACTATCCCCATGGAAATTAAATACAATCCATAATGCCTTAACAGTAATTGTTTTCAAATAGATTCATAAGGCAGGCATGGCACAAGATTATATTGTCACTATCAGTAGTTGGAGGTGTGTGCTGTTTGTTCAAAATATGCATTTTTGGGTCACTGAAATCTGTCCACACAACCTTCTTTGACCCATCTTATATCTTTTTTGTTTTATGATAAGCACATTACACAATAACTGTTGTGTTGATCATGACCTTTAGTAAAGATTCATGGATAAATAGGAAAGGGATACATCGTTCTCGTTGGTAAATGACACAATTTTACATATTTCATGCCTAAAAAAACCATCATAGCAAGAGGGACACATTTGTCAACACAGAGCTTTCTGTACATTGGGCCCTTTGTTTGATATTGATAAACAAATATATCACAATTTCGTTCATTTCCTACAATCAAAGGCTTTTCACATCGTGCTTAGACCTAGCTTAATACTCCCAGTAGTTCAAGACTTCCAGTAGCCCTGGACTGCCAGTCTTGTCAACATTGACATTTAAATGATCTCAACATTAAGCTCAGTTTATGCTGGGTTTTCCTTACTTGTAAGGAACATTTGGTTAGAGTCACTAGTTTGACTCAAGGTTAGAAGACGAGCTTGGGAAGATTTGTTTTCCAATTAAATCTTTTGACAAGACTCTTTGAACCACGTCATGTGTTTTAGACATTCTGAAGACAATACCTTCAGCTTGGATTCCACAGTCTGACATTTTAACACTGGGCTTACATATATGTATTTTCAATAGGGTTTAGATTACCCTCAGGCTAGGTATACACATGTGAAAAACCTTGATTATACCTACCAGCTGAAACCCCATACTGATGACTCATGACATTAGGATAAAGATGTGTCCTTTCCTCCAGGTTAATTAGTTCATATGCATGTAGCAATTGAACTAACTGACACATTTTCATCCTTAATCTTTCATATATCTGTTAGAAAACTGATTAATAGGAAAAGGGAAGGATGACATGAATAAATAAATACAATAAAATAATGTAAAAGATATAAATTGTGATGAAACATTAAATAAACATACATTGTTGGACCAAATAAGGTAGAGATGAAACAAACAAAATAAACAGGTGTCCTGTTGTTTTGAGAGACAGTCATTCTGTCCATGTGTCAGTAGTGTATGTTGCTGTTTGTTGAATCTGTCTGTTCTTAACACAAACCAAACTGTGAACAGAGCTCAGTGTCAGTGTGATAATAGAAAGAGCTGAAACATTATGACCTTTGACCTGTCCAGTGGCTGTAGAAGCACTCTCTTTGTTGTGGTCAAAGAGAGATATTGTACTATGGAAGTAACACAAACTGTTACCTGTACAGCTTGTTTAGGGAGGAGCTTGATGCTGGACAAAGGAGGAAGTGTCACTGTGACAGTGATGACTGACTGATGATGGATCTGCAGCAGTTTGGTTCCCTGCAGCCGTACACCTGATCACTTGCTTAAAGATCAACTGTAGTTAGTCTCTACTGAACTGAACTGTGCACAGCAATGGATGCACAGATGGTGATGTTGAGGAAGGAGGACGGAGCTGGTCCTGAAAAGAGAAAACAAAGTTATTGTAATAAACTGAAGACATGTTACATAATTCACAATAATCAAATACCTTGAATTCTGCTGCAGGGCAGGACAACATGTATGTCCAGTGCCATTTCACACAGAGAAGTTTAGGAAGGCTGCATGATGTTCAGCTTCTTCTATATGTTTAGCTCTTTGTGCAGTCCTGAGTGTCTTCACTGTGAAGTGGAGGGATCACAGAGGAGGAAGACCTGAAGGAAGAAGTTTATATAAATTACAATGTTATACTAGCTGTAACATCAGTGTCATTTAAACTGTTGCATTAATACAAAGGGAATAAATGAATGAACACACAATTAAAGCAAAACATTGTAACATATGAAAACTATACCTTATGCTCTGTTGTGAAGAAACCTCGACACTGGCAGGGAGAACACGTGTCTCTGTGGTCCAGCAGTGGTGGGTCCACTGTTGATGAACAGTTGAGATGGTGCTGCAGCATCTGGTCTGTGGTGGCATGATGTCTTGGTTGTTATGAGCTGATCCAGTATCTCAGAGCCAGACAGAAGGTGAGGCAAAGGCAGGCAGGTGTTTTCTCATTCTCTGCTTGGAAGACTGACTGGGACAAGCAGGAAGTAAAATGTGTATCTATGTGATCCAACAGTGATAAGTCCTCCGTTGATTGACAGTTCAGTTAGTGCTGCAGTCTCTGGTCTTTTGCAGCATATCTTGGTTGCTGTGAGCTGATCCTGACAGTGCTGAAGGAGGTGAGGCCAAGGCTGGCAGGTGTCCTTACAGAGGACACAGGAGAACTGTGTCTTCTGTCCATCAGAAAGGAAACTTAGCATTACAGAGGACACAGGAGAACTGTGTCTCCAGTCCATCAGAAAGGAATCTTAGCATTACAGAGGACACGGGAGAACTGTGTCTTCTGTCCATCAGAAAGGAATCTTAGCATTACAGAGGACACAGGAGAACTGTGTCTTCTGTCCATCAGAAAGGAAACTTAGCATTACAGAGGACACAGGAGAACTGTGTCTCCGGTCCAGGGGAAAGAAAACCTAAATGAGTAACATTCTCTAGCAAGTCCACCCGCCCTGCTAGAGTGTGAAATTGATTGGGATCGAAATGTGGGGTTTCAGCTGGTAGGTATCAGTACACAAGAAAGTATGTGTTACATCTAGAACACATACTTTCTGATGTATGTTTGCTACGCTAAATGTTAGCAGCTGTGTACAATGTTGTATACAGCTGCTGAAAGAGTTTTGGCCTGTGCATTTATCAACCCTAACCCTAACCCACCCTGATAAATGCACAGGCCAAAATGTGTTGGCAATATAGCTTAAAACAATATGGTTACCTGGAAAGAATATTACCCATAATATTGTCCAATACTGTGAAAAGATGATTACCAAACAAAATTCCATTCAACTTACTAAATAAAGTCCAACATGTCTTGTGACCGCATAATTAGGTTTCCTTTACGTGAACATTACTCTTGATAAATTAAATCTCTGCAAGTCTGTTATATTCTATACATCATTCTCAGTAAACATAGTCATCACAATATACTCTTTTTGAATTTATCATTGTATCTTTGAATAATTTTGTAATCAGAATGTGTCATTAATACATATATCACTAACTTTGGTTCATCTCGATTAGTCTATACTTCATTGAGTTATGTTTTATCAACACACTGTTATGCTGTATTATTTATACACTACATTATAATAAACTATTTTCTTAATCTCTGCACCGAAAATATTAGTTTAAGTTTAGTTACAGGTACTTTGCATTTGTCTTGATCTTTAAAACTCAGCTGATACCTTTATGGACTGTTAGAGGACATGACACAGTAGACAGGGTTGTGATAACTGTAATAGGTTTTCATCACACCAGAGTGGAGACAATGTTGTGGCTGAGAGATGAAAATGAGGTCCAGCAGTGTGTTCTTCTCTGTGGTTGCAGTAGTGATGACTTGTGCATATCCCCTGGACTGAAAGAGCTCAAGTATTGGCTTACTTGTGTTGGATAAGAGATTCTCGTTGAAATCCCCACAGACAATGATGGGGTGACAGTCCATGATCTCCAATGAGTCCAGAAGGCTTCCCAGGTTTGACAGGAATGATCTCACACTGTAGTCTGGTGGTCTGTATACAGCTGCAATCAGTGCACTCACTGGGGCTTCAACCTTCAGAGCCACAAACTCAAGATCACTTACATTATGTATGTACTGTTTTTCACGCACTTGAATGTGGCTTTTCACATAAACAGCAACTCCACCACCACGTCTGTTGGCCATTTCTGGAACATTTGTGTAGGACAGGTGTCTGTTGCGTTTGAACATATTGTAGCCCTCTATATGGAGACTGTCTGCAACAAAGGAGCCTTGAAGGTGAGTTTCTGTGAGACACAAAACATCTGCAAGACACAGTTCATGATGGCTCCTGATGTCATTGACATGAGATGGCAAACCTTCTGTGTTATGGTGAACAATGGTCAGAGTGTCATGTCTGCTCGATGTCTGTTGGAGTTGAAGAAGAGGCATCATGTCGTCCAATCTGACTTGTCTCATGGTCTGTAGGGCTCCAGTGATTTCTGGGTTGGCATATATCTTACTCTCATCCAGATCCAGCATGTGCAGTCCACTGAGAGACGTCACTCTACTGACAGCTACATAAGCCATGCCAGGTTCAAAAATGTGTTTTAGTGAGACTACAGCTGATGTCCTTGTCATACCTTGAACCTTGTGTATTGTACAAGCAAAGGCAAGTCTAACAGGAAACTGTCTGCGTACCACTCCTTTCTGTTTCAGATTGTCCTCTGCTCTCTCTACGTACACTAGATCATCAGGTCTGCCTGGTGCTCTATTACGGTAATTCATTCCAGCGGTTTCATCATCCATCTTGAGCCCAAGCATAGTGACATGTGCAACACCACTTTGTTCTGAGGTTATTACCCTGACTAGTGTAGCAAACGATCCATTCACCAATCCTTGAGACACGTCTATGTTTCTGGTGAGCATGACTCGAGCACCTTCAGCTACATTCAGTGTATCTGGTAACTCATTTCTGTTTCCTTTGTATGGTTTGGTTTGTCGGGCCATTCTTCCAGTTCGTGGGTCCTTTTTGTAGTCATCTGCATCGATCTTGGTGATATGAGAATGGAGCAGAGCTAATGTTGCTGAGTTGTGTGAATCAACCTGTTTATTAGTTGCAAAGATGTGCAGGACATCAGTTGGACAAAGTGCTGGTTCAGTGATGGTCTGTGACAACAAAGCTCTGTCTGCTTCAGACAACTTATCTGACTTTCCTTTCACACGGATCCGGTTCAACATCTCTGCAAAGTTAACATCATCCTTCTGACGCATAATCTCAGTTAGAGTGATCATCTGAAAGTTTTCCTGCCATAGGTCAATCTCACATGGCTCATACATACAGAGGGTCTTGGACTGTCGCACTGGTGGAAGCTGATAAAAGTCTCCTACAGCTATTACTGACATTCCTCCAAAGGGTCTGTGACTGCCTTTGATCTGTTTCAGTCTCGCATCCACATAAGCAAACAGGGGCTTTGACACCATGGACACTTCATCAATGATGAGGATTTCAGCATTTAAAAGTTCTGATCGGACTTCATCCAGTTTGTTGCCAAGTCCTTGAAATGGAGGTTTCAGACTTCGTGGTAGCTTGAGCAGAGAGTGCAGTGTTGTACCTGATATATTAAATGCTGCAGTTCCAGTGAAAGCAGTCAACAGGACAGTGGGGTTTGATATGTCAGCCTCCTCAGAATGTCTCGGAAGTTTGCACAGTATCTTAGATGCCTCTGAGTAGATGCATTTAATGAGATGTGACTTTCCTGTTCCAGCACCACCATTGATGTAATAGAAAAACTGCTCAGAATTTAGGCCACAGACACGCTTTATGCACCAGTCTCTAACTGCATAGAATACACATGCTTGTTTCTGGTTCAGGTTCTGATACATCTGTCGTAACAGTGTGGGGTCTAAGACAGGGGGCTCTCTGACGGCTCTGACTTCTGTTACAGCATTATCCTGATTACTGTATTCTGGGACATTCTCTTGTACATTTTCATGATCTGGCTCTCGTGCCTCCAGTTCTTCTATACATTCCAACCTGACCACTTCAGATTCTGGCGCCAGATTACACCATTCATCAATCACGCCTCTGTTCTGTTCAAATTCTTCGACTGCATTCTCAATCTCCTCAGTGTTTTTCTCATATTTGTCTCTGTTTCGTTTCACAATGTGTTTGACATACTCAGGATGGTCAGAACCTCGTAGTTGAACAAGACAACTGTTGTAGAAGGACTCGTACGTGGGGAAATACGGTCTTTTCAGTTCCTGGTCTGATCGGTGAGGAAGGTACAGTTTCACTAATGTGCCATAGAACTTCTCAGGATATTTTTCCTGTGAGCAGCGGTAAAATCTGATGATAGCAGGTTTATCGTTTTTCCTCTTTTGCACAAATCCCATCTCATTGAGGAGAGGCAACACATCTTTACCTTTTGTCTGCTGTCCATAGACAATTCTGCAAGTAGCTGCAAAATCAGCCAAACACATCTCCTCAAACTCTGGTGTTTCAGGTCTGGCTTTGTATTTGTCAGTCAAAGATGTCATCCACACATTTACACTTTCTGATGTTGTGTTCTCTAGGTAAGACATGGGGCGACTCATTTTCAGTGCGTTGTCATCTGTCGGTATGAATATGACGCCACGTGAACACTTCTTCATTTTAATGCCACAGGCACGAGTCACACACTCCTGAGCACTGACCTCTCTCTTTTTAGAGTAAGCTTGCATGATTTCCCTCATTTCATCACATTCATTGACGTTGTCTCTGGTGGAGTTCTCAATGACTGTTTTGAGGTACTCAGAAAGTCCAGATTCCTTTTTGGTTATGTAGCCGGTGAGATACATGATGCATGAATATGCATTGAGAATATAACTAACATCAATATTGGCATCCCAGGCTTCAAGTAAATGTGGATTATATCCATTTACCCAGCAGTCTTTTGGCTCACGTTTCAGTATCACCGCACTGGATTTGTTGATCATATTGAGGCATCGTTGATACTCATGGAGTGTTAAGTCACATCGAGCTAGGAGCTGCTGCAAACTGAGTGAGGCAGTTTCAGGTTCATTCAGCAACAAGTTCAGTGGTTGGAGCTTTGACTTTGCCATTTGCACTTGCAGCGGATCAACGTTCTCACCAGGTCTCGTTATGATTGTGTTTCTGGCAGGTGGTTTGGGAAATCCAAATCTGCAACCAGAGCTGGGACTTCTGAAACATGTCCTTGAGTGGTTTTTGCTGTGTATTTGCACTTCTGTTACCTTCTTGTACAGTTCAGGTTGTGAATGTGGGTCAGGCAGCTGAGCTGTGATGTATTTGGACACAAAATCTGACACAATCTGATCATCATCCTTCTCAAACACAGGTGCACCTTCTACCCATATGAGACAGTGAATGTGTGGGCTTCCTCTGTGCTGAAACTCAACTCGGTAAAAATAGTCAACAACTTTGCCGAGAGGCTGTGCAGGAGATAAGAGCAAATCTCTGAATAACGCCTCAACACGCTTATCAAACATGCGCATTGTTGTCACTGGATTGCTTCTCAGTATGTCACACTTTGCTGACCAGTCGAGCCCTTCAACATTGACCTCTTCACCTTGCTGTCCTTTTATTGCCTCAATCACTTCAGGCCAACGCATCTCAGCTGCAGAAAATGTACAAAAGAATGTGGGGGTTCCCAACTGTCTGATCATGGCAAAAAGATCTCTTGTAGTTTTCTCCCAATAAGCTGGTGTTCCTCTCAGCGGCTGCATGAATCTGACTGCATCTTTATTTCTCACCAGTCTCTCGACCTCTCGTTTATTTTGCAGCATACCAGAAGTTATTCTTCGTCCATCTCTAGTCAGAGGCTTTCCTTTCCTCAACTGTATTGTCATGCTGGAGGTAGCCAAGTGTATTTCAGTCACAAACTGTGCGAAGAACAAATAATTTGTGTCTCTGGCAAAACGATCATCAGTACAGAAAAGCCTTGCTTTGAAATAACTGCTGGGTGTTACTTTAATACGTCTCATTTCATCCAGTGTGTTTTGACCTGTAGGAAATTGTACAGGGAACGCCATCGCCTCAAGTTTAGGTGTTTTAAAAAAGCCAACAGGACTGTTTCTTTCTGCAGGGGCAACAGAGTAGATTCCTTCACTGAAACATAAAATCTCCTCTGAAACATCACATGGCTGAAGACATGATTCTAGAGCAAAACCACCGTTAGGCATGTCACCTTCCTGTTCTGCATCATCTCTCTGCTCCTCTGGTTGTTCACCATCACATGACAACATGTCAATATCCTGCTCACCTTCAGCCTCAGTTTCTGCCTCACATAGTGCACTTTTCTCACACATGTCAATGTCCATTAAATCAGCTTCATCATAATCATTCTCATCCATTGTTTCATCCTCATCCTCATCATCGTCATCATCAGGAAGTGTTGGGTCACATAGCTCAGCCTCATCTCTGATAGTTATGTCCTGGTATTGTGGATGAATGTGTTTGAGTTTATGCAGCGCCTGCACTAGTTTAGACCAGGTGACAGTCTGGAACAGCTGATGACCTCTGTAACACAATCGTCTCTTCAGTTTCACTCTCATGACCTGGGACTCACTTCTCAGTCTGGGTAAGGCTTCCACTGTTTCCTGCACCTCAGACGGGACACAAACCACGTTACCATGTATTGATCTCTGTCTTCCTTTGGGAAGAGGAATACTTTTGTCAAAGGCTATGCACTTAGCTATGAGATGTCTCTCCAATATGTTGAGATCACACAGTTCAGGTGGAATGTCAGCGAGCTCCAAGTTGTTAGCTACAGCGAGTGTTGGCATGGCTCCATCTTTAAGATGATTATGGCAGGTGTGACAAATCCACTCTTCCTTCCTCTCATCAGGCACTTTGCACTGTTGTTCATCTCTGCACTCATCATCACAAACATGGACGTACTTTCCTGTCAGGCATGCTGCAACCATAACTGGATTTTGTACATAGTTTAACCTTTTACAGGGTCTCACTTGGTTTGGAAATGATGCTTTATGACAGACGGTGCAGACATAAGTGGGACCAGCCTTTATTTGTGACCTGAAAACAGATATAGCCTCTTTGATCAAACTGTTGTCACTTTCTTCTGTTTGTCTAATTGTCCGTCTGTATTTCCTTTTTATTTTCATGGCACATCTCACGTTATGCATACTCCTATATGTAGGATTGTTTTTATGTCTGTCTTGCATTATTTTTTTCATTAGTTGTCTGTGTCTTACCCTGAATGCTTGGTCATGAGCATAACGCTGAATGATATGAGATCTCTTCTTCTGTCTAAACTCTACGCTTTCTTTATATCGAGCAGTGAAGCACTGGTTTTTTTTCAATCTAAAATCAGTATCGTCTCGGTACCGGGCCATAAATTGCTGTTTAAGTTTCTGTCTCAAATCAGGATTGTCCTTGTAACGAGAGACCACGTACTGTTTTTGTTTCTGTCTAAAATCAGGATTGTCCTTGTAACGAGAGACCACGTACTGTTTTTGTTTCTGTCTAAAATCAGGATTGTCCTTGTAACGAGAGAGCACGTACTGTTTTTGTTTCTGTCTAAAATCAGGATTGTCTTTGTATCCAGAGACCACGTACTGTTTTTGTTTCTGTCTAAAATCAGGATTGTCCTTGTATCCAGAGACCACGTACTGTTTTTGTTTCTGTCTAAAATCAGGATTGTCCTTGTATCCAGAGACCACGTACTGTTTTTGTTTCTGTCTAAAATCATCATCGTTTCTGTAATGAGAGGAAATGTACTCTTTCCGTTTTTGCTGTAAGTCAACATTGTCTCTTGTATTATTTATTTTCATTTGTCTAAATTCAGGATTGTTTCGATAATTCCAGCTTGCTTGATATTTTTTCTTTGCTTTATATGCTTTATTTGAAGCATACTTTTCCCTTTCTTTCCTTTTCTGATTCTCTTTTCTTTGTGGAGTTTTTCCTGAGACCAATAGTCTTCTCTTCATTTTACTCCTTTGGTGTTTATTAAACTTTGACAATCTACAGATGGTTTCCTGCAAAACAGTATCAGAGAGATCACTGGCAACAGTATTTATTATTGAAGGAGAAATGTTTGATTCATTGACAGAAGCATCATGTGATGGAAGGAAACTGAATTCACTTGAGGGTTCTGGTTTATTTTGGGTATCAGGGAAGATGACCTCTTGTTGTCTCACAGATGATGTAAAAGTGACGTCGGTGGACTCTCCTGTCATTATGTTATCAGAGGGATCACTGAGAACAGGGTTTATCACTTCAGCAGTCAATTCTGATTCACTGTGAGGAGCATCATGTGATTGGAATGATGTGATGAGGACCTCTGGTTGTTTCACAGCTGTGGTGTGACGAGATATTTCAGGTAAAATGTTCTCAGGACGATCAGTGGCTGTGTTTGTCTTTAGAGTCGGTGAGTTTGATTCATCAACAGCTTCATCCAACAGAGTAGGTTCATCCTCAGTGACAGCTGTAGGTCTGCAGTCTGTGTTTGGGAGAGCATCATTCAGGTTGACTGTGTTCACATTGTACAACTCCACAGGCTTTAACTCATAGTTACAGGAGGACTGTGTGCCCATCATTCTGTAGGACTTCTTGAGCCTGTCAATCATATCACTGAGACGTGTGAATGTCACCATGACAGCGGTACCAGGAGTGCGTGAACCGGGGGGTAGGGGCAAACCTCTGGCTGTTCTGGAGTGTGGGTCAAAGAAACCATATCTGCCTGACCTGGTTCTGAATACTGCAATACACAACAGTCTCATCAACAGCAAAGCGTACTTCACATCTGACAACAAGCAGCTCAGTCCTGACTCCAGGTCCAGAAAGCTATCGACAGCTCCAGGTAAAGGTTCTCCTAATGTGCCGTACCTAGAAAGTTGTGTCATGTCCACATAATGTGTCAACCTGCGTGCAGGAACTTCATCAGGGAGCTCATCGGTAGTCAGATAGATGTGATCCACGACCCTTTTCCTGGTCTCTCTATACATCGTGTTACCTTTATCCAAAACAAGGTCGAGGTCTGCTCTGGTGATGTTTTCATTCTCATGAAGGACCGCAAGAAAGGTTAGTGAGTTACAGGTACACTGCTGATTTCTGGATCTGCCGTATTTAACAGAAGCCTGGCTGCGGGATGCACGGACATGTTGTTCATCTCCCAGGTTTACATAGTCTGCATGAGAAGGTCCAGCTGCAAATGCCTGTGGTACACATGACGCATAACTGTGACCTCTGTGGTTTACCTGCTTCACATTAGAAGGCCCTGCCTCACATGACTCATCACTGTGTTGTCCTCTCTTTACAACGTCTGCATAAGATACCTGTGGTACACGTGACCCATCACTTTGACCGCTGGAGTTTTCCTGGTTGACATTAGATAGTTCTGCTTCACATGCAGCATCACTGTGTTGTCCTCTCTTTACAACGTCTGCATAAGAAACCTCTGGTACACATGAAGCATCAGGCTGACCTCCCTGTTTCACACTTCCAGCATGAGACGCTGCAGACATCTTTACTTCTCCACTGCTCTGAGGACCACCACATTCTGCTTCTTCAGTCGTTGTTGCACAGTGAATCTCATCAGACCTCTGCCAGCGCAGCTTCTGAGCTTGTGACCTCTTACCTTTCCTTGGCATTGTTATTGTGTTTCAAAACCACAAATGTTATTGTTTTACTTTTATTGTACAAAATCAAGATATTAAACACAATATTAATGGTAAAATATTACTATAACGATTTAGGATCTGAAGATAGTAGTAACCTGTCTGCTTTTAGTAATCAAAAGCACTTAGGAATGATAAATTAACTCACAGAAGAGTTCGTGGTTAAATGGTTAAAAACTATTCAATTTATAATTATACACCAAAAGAAGAGACTTCACAGTATCCAAGCAAATGTTGATCCAGAAAATCCTAACCAAGTCTGTTTAAATAAACGGTGTTCAAAATGTAACACAAAGAGATCAATATTAATGCTCCAATGTTACTTTACTGAGACAATATGGTATTTGTATATTTTAGTGTTTGTGATACAAATTATTTGAATGTCAAATTCAGTGACAGTAACCTTAATTATATTCCTTAGTCTTAATATATTAAGGCTAATATATTTAGGTTAATATCTAAACACCAAAATCAAAGAATACAGTTGTTTGACTTATTACAGCAAATGAAGGTTTAAACAGCAAAGCACTTCTACACACTGATTTAAATAGTGTGATCAGGTCTTTACTTGGTCTGTATACGTGTATAAGGGACTGTGTACTAAAGGAACAGATTGTATTTAATATGTAAAAGAAATCTGTGGAAATATATATTCAATGTAAAACCTGAAGTTTAACACTGACACACAACTGAAGACAAATGATGCTACTTCAAATACTGTTGACTGAAGCCACCTAAATCTCAATAAATGTTTTTGTAGTAATACAATACACTTGAACTTGTTAATTGAAACTGTAAAGACTTCAGTGAGATTTCAAAAAGCCTCAATTTATAGCTCGTTAGTATAACTACTACTAAGGAAACAGTATTTAAAGTGTACGACCCAGAATGTATTTAAATTACACACAGAATACACAATTTAAATATTTACCACCAACACAACCAGTAGCCCAATATCAGCTCTGATCTGTTCTGACCCTAAACTGTTTGCACTCACCAGCAGAGAATAAGTTAATACTACTACACTATACTATGGTTTATGTTCAGAATCAGGAAGAGTTGTCGTGGCAGTGAGATGACAGATGAATGCTTCTGAAGAACGTTGGGTCTGCAGACAGGAAACAGACGCTCCAAATAAATGCACTTCCTCCTGATAGATGTCTGGATTTTATTTCAGTAGGAACAGGTTAGACAACAAAACACTTCTACACACTGAATGATTCAAACAATGGATGTTTAGATGGAAAATAATTTAAATAATAGTGAATACAATGTATGTAGTAGTATTACTTTTACTCGTATGTAGACTAGTCAAGTGAACAGTTTGAGTGTGAAATATCTGTTACCAAAACAAACCTCTGGGTACAAACCAACAGAGCTCCTCAGCAACAAAGATCAGGAACAACTGGACTTATTCTCTAATGTGGATCTAATGTTTATGTATATTAACTAGAATGCAGTTCTTTAATTATGATCATTTAATCATGCACAAGAATTTATATACTTAGAAATGTACCAGATTTAATTCTAAATTATAATTTATTTTACCAAATGTTTGTGATAGAAGTGTAACTTTTTCAATTACACCTAAATGATGTGTATGTCTTTATCAATTATATGTTCAAACTCATTTTGTTGAAAAAATCTCAAATAGTATATTTCAAATGTGTTGTTCAATTTGTACAAACAGTAATAGTATTCTATAGATGTCTATGATGTAGATAGAAGATTGAAAGAGGTGAGCGTGAGAGGAGAATCTCTCAGATCATTCAAAAAGATAGATCAGGTACCAGTAACCCGAGGATTGTGAGTGGATCAGAGGATCAGTGGAGAGACAGAGAGTGGGTGAGATGAGAGAATCTCAGGTTTCATATAACAGACAGGTTCTTGTTAACCATGGATAACCAAGCAATATGGTTCAGTACAAGGAATTCAGAATTCAGTTTTCATCAAGCTTTGTTCAGAAGGTTTTCGGTAGGTTCAGTAGGTTCAGTAACAGATAGAGTGGGATAGAAGAGGGATACAAAGAATGAATTCAAAATCAGACAGAGCGGTAGATTGACAGGAAAGATAGAGGAACCAATGCTTAGACAGAGTGGATACAAGGTATAGGAAAGACAGAGAGCCAATATGATAGAGGAGAGGGGAGACAGCTGGACAGCAGGACACCTGTAAGACACAATAAAGACACACATTAGACAGCAGTCTGAAAAACAAACTAAGTAACTTCTACCCTAAGCTAACAGATCAGTGAAGTGTCTGCTCACATGAACAGAATGTAAACCAGTAAACCCCAGGTAATACTGCAAATATTGATATGAAAAACGTTCCTATCAATTAAGTAGGGCTGGTTTAGACGTCTCATGGCACACTGCCTGTGTCTCTCACACGAGTAGTTTCCACACAGTGTTGTTGCTGCTGCCAGCGCTTCTTTCTACATGGTGTGCCTTTCATAATTGCCATACTGTTTCATTTCATTTTAAATGGAATTTTTATTTATTTTCAACAGAAAAGGGTGAAGAAGCCTGTGTGCTTTCATAAATAATATTAATAATCCACAATTAAAATGGAGGTGTGCAAGTCATTGCATTTTCCCACACTGTCCTGTAAATATTTCAGAATAAAAGCCTTGTGTTAACAAATGATGAGATTCTGTTAGCAGAAAGATGCTAGCAGGCTTTTATTTTTATATTAAGTCTATTTTAACTGTGAAACCCATGGCACACTTAACAAAATAGGCGAGACCTCGAATCTCTAAGCTCGTCTCTAGCTGAGACGCTGGCGAGCCACGCTGCTAACGTATGCACCAAAATAAAAAGCAAGAGGTTCAGTGTTTCATTACATCACTACGTGTGTTAAGAAACTGCATTCAGTTCTCATTCATATGTGTGAACTTACTGTCAAATCACCACGGAGTCGCCAACACTGATAGTCTACAGTTAGAGACAGGAAGGAGGAGGCCAGAAGGAATGAGGAGAGAGAAATAAATCATGTTTCCATTCTTTTCAGAAAACCAGTGTATCACATCTCATTTTACTGTAGAACAAACTGTTGTTAATGTTGGATAATTTATTGTTGAGGATGTAATGTAGGAATGTATTCCTGTCGAGACAGATTATTATGATGCTACGGTATTCTACACTGTAAACCAATGTAATATCAGTTTAGTTATAGCAAAACCATTATTAATGTGTGAACTTACACTTCAGAGTCGGAGAGGAGTCACCAGCAGTAATGGCCTGGAGTTTAAGACAGAAAGGAGGAGTCCGGGAGGAGTGGAAGGAGGGTGAGGGGTAAAGAGAGGGAGAGAAAAAAAGACATTTTCAGTTCACTTCAGAAAACCAACCTCATAGTCTTTGGGATGATCAACATTTTCCCCAATTTTCTAACATTATAAAGACCAACTATTCAATTAATAGAGAAAACAAACAACAAATCAATCAACGATTGAAAAAAATGATATGTTGCGGCCCTACACAAAATAGTGTATAATGTCATTGTTTCTTTTTAACAAAATGAAAAGAACAGATGCTAAACAGTTATTCACATTGAAGTTATGTGGTCTGTTGTCAATTTCAGTTACAGTACTTTTTTTACTTACCAACCAAAGTGCAGATATGGATTGATGTTCTGTTGTCTAAGAGAGGAAACAATATGACAAACTGACAGTAAGTGGAGTGGGTTCAAACTTGCAGCCTTTAAACTAAACAAAACAACAAAAATTACATGCATTACAGAAGTAGATTACTGCTGTTAATTACTACCAGCATAATATGAGAAATCAAGATTTAATTCAACCTCAGTCATAAATTAAGCTTGTTTATGATGAAGTTTCATTAGTAACTTATATGAGTGTAACCACTGGTTAAAACAAACTAGCCAGAATGTCAATTGCAATATATCCAGCATTCTGCTAATCATATTTAACACTATTCTTGCTTTAATGTTACCGAACTGAATGTAGTTAACAGCTAAAACTGCTGGTAAAAGAAATAAGCCTGAGACAAGCATCAACAGTATTAACGTTATAAATTAGCTTGTTGTTACTGAAGTCAAGGATTAGCGCTAGCCCTTGTCTAGCATTCAGCAACTGACATTGATGGTTTATTTATTTGCATTTTGTAAATTTCCCAGCTTGATATTGCCGCATTGAGTTAATGGCAATAAACTGCTAACTAACGTTAATTCGTTAGCAGCGATTTTTAGCGTTTTAAAAATGCATTGACATTGGTTTGTAACTCATATATAATTTAAACATGAATGGATAAGTATAACTATGCTAACGCATGGCTAACACTAGCATACCGGCTAACGCTGGCTTTAGCCATGTTAACTGACAAACTAATGTCAGTTACCTAACGAACTAACGTTAGTTGGCTATATAACAAAGTAGTTTAGCCATCCTAACTTATTTGTCAATTAACATGGCTAAAGTCAGCATTAACCGTGTTGCATTGAAATTGGTTAGCTTCTCATACAGAATTCCAAAACGAATGGAAGAGCGAAATATTTTCCCTTTATGGCCTTACGCTAAAGCGAACCCGTGATGAACACTAGTATAGCGGCTAACGCAGACTTTAGGCATGTTGACTGACAAATTGGTTAGTTAACTAGTTTGCTAACTAAATAGTTAATTGGTTTGAAACAGTTACCAATCATACAATACACAGAAATTAGTTTAGCCATATTAACTAGCTAATTTGTCAGTTAATATGGCCACTATGCTAGTGTTAGCTAACGTTAACGTTATACGTTGGCGTTAGTGTATGCCGTACAGGGGAAATATTTCGCCCTTCCATTCATGTTTAAATTCAGTATGAGTTACACACCAATTACAATGCCTTTTTAAAACGCTAAAACTGTATTTATACCATTCAAATTATTAGCCGTTAGACGAGGGATTCATGCTACTTACCAGAAAAGACTTCAGGACAAATTAGCGGAGCTGCGGTGTTGTATTTACATTTCATTGAGGCGTTCAGGAGCAATCGGAAATCATGCTGTCAAACGCAAAAGAAGATCATGAATCCTGTCTTAGATAGTGTACATACACCACACCAACCACAAATGTGACAAACGCATTCTGCCGGTAGAAATCGACACCGTTTGTTAAAGAGTTAACAGAGTACAGAGAGAAAACCTTTCCTTGCAATTTCGACCTCCCGTCCGAAATTGCGGCCAGTACGTTGTTTTTGGTTGACGCTGGTCAAACTCACAGGCCACCACCCTGGGCTGCTCTATATGGTATAACCACCTCCACACATAAGTGGATTGGCGAGGGTTTAAAATAGCTTTGGAGGCTTCCTCAGCAGTGATGAAATAATACACATACCACATAGAAACTATGCCTATAGGATGAGCCCTATGGGTTTACCATTAGACTTTTTTCCCTGTAATGTTTATTCATTATTATATGTGTATCCTACTTTATTCGGCGTATTAATATTATAAACTGTTTGTTTCTATTAAAGTGTGCTTTCAGTTCACCGGAAGAGGGATGACTTCTGTTTGGAAATACCGATTGCTAAGCAAGATATATAGCCATAATGTTTCAAAAAATGTTGGCACTTTCATTCATTTTTAAACTCTGAGACGTAGGCTAATTTGTGACATGCTTTCTTAATATCACTCGATCATTTATAGGTTAGCTTACGATTTGAATCATCACATTCAACTCAGTCTGGACAAATAATTGTTATCAGCCATTGTACCACAGAGAACACCTGCGCTCATTGAGCGCTTCTCATCTCACCGCTTTGGACCTTGTGTGTGTGTGTGTGTGTGTTTTGTTTTTGTTTGTTCACCAATCACTGTCTGTATTGTGTATTTCTCTCCATTAAAAAGTATTCATTCCTTGGTTATTATGTCTAAAGCGTTGAGATGAAACGAATTTACTGAGGCTCAGAAGATCTCCGACATTATAGCAGTGACTGATTTTCACTAAAGTCTTCTGTCCTGCCTGAAAAGTCGAGAGAGAGAGAGAGGTAAGTGTTGTTCCTCTTAAATGTGTTAATAATTTGAATGATATTAAGAATACCTGACATGAATTGAGTCCAGTTTTTTTTAATATATATATATATATATATATATATATTCTTAATGAAATTAAATTTCTATTTTTTAAACATTGATAGCTATCGTAATTTCCAAATAGCGGGCATCTATCTCTTGTTTTAGGTAAACTGTACACAGTCTTTAATACGAAATACTCTCGTTTCTAATAATAATTTGCTAAAGAGGCAACACACTGTGAAATAAAAGAAACGTTACAGATAAAATGTGTACTGGCCTACTATAACTTATCCTATAACTTCGTGTTTATTCTATTATTTCAGAATGGCTCTCTGCTGACCCCAGTCAGTAGCTGCAGTGAGGCAAAGGGCCTCGTGACCGTGGAGGGGGAGGTGGGCGAAGTGAGTTCAGTTTTAACCTATGGTGGTATTTATAAGACAACAAAGTATAAAATGTGAATTAACTCACAATTCCATCTTTCTCAGCTGTCCACGCTCAAAAAGATCACCAAGGGCAAAGAAATATTTCCCATGCGAAATATTAAACTGCAGCAGGTAGGCACCTCTCCCTCTCTCTCTCTCTCTCTCTCAATTATTAATAATGTAATTATAGAATTAGAAATTAAAATATGATTTCACATGACTTTCTACAGGGGGATACACAGCTGTCGCTGTGCCTCTGGAGGGAGGTGTCGGTGGACAAAAAGCTGCAGATTGGGGCACGGATGAAAGTGTCCCACCTGAAAGCTCCTCAGTCGGACTACGGGCTGCAGCTGCAGTCCACCAACTTCACAACAATCGAGGTCGCCCTACTTGGTTGTTGCTGTTGTATTCATTATTACATTTTTAAAAAGATTGACATTCATTTTTTAGACTAATTTCTTTACATAATCTTCAAAATACAAACAGCGAAGTCTGCTGAAGTGATGTTGTGAATTTATTCTATGTAAATAAAATATATTTGAAGTGACATTAAAAAAACAAATATGAACAAAGTGAATAAGCAACGCACGGGCTAGGTAGATTATTTGGATTTTTAAAAAATGTGAAGGAGTAGCTACATTGATGTTTGGGTGATTTGTGACAGAGGATATCTAACAGAAGGTAACGTGATGTCTGTTTCTCTCGACAGGAGGTCAGCTCAGATGACGTGGTGGGCGCTTTCGGGGTGATGGACGTTGAGGGTGAGCCAGGCAGCCTGAACCTCCTGCTGGATGACGGCCGGACCGTCATCATTACAGAGGCTCTGTGGACCCCCATAGAACCCTTACTACTCAATCCCCTACTCGGGGAACCACGTCACTAAAGTAACTGTACAATAGTTCACTGTTGTTCACATGTTTCTTTATTTGTATTCATATTTGTAATGTATTTGTTATTTTGTATTCAGGGTTTCATTATGTTGTTATTTTTGACGGTTCATATTCAAATGTTTTGATGTGGTTAAGTGTTTTATGTTAAATTGCATTAAATTACTCTGCCTTTGTAATGGTGTGCATTGTTTCACGTAAACTTCATTTTTGATTTTAAATGCTGTGACTTATTTTCTAAAGATGTTTATTATATGCGTCTGAGTCAAGCCGGGTCCGCAGAGCATGTTGGAGAACCAAGAGGAGGGCAGGAGGTCTGCGGGGTCCGTGCCCACGGCAGAGTGCCAGCCATCGGCAAAATACATCCAAGCAACACATTAATATAATAATACACACATGTAATTATAGTCAGATCTATCGTGCTCTAGATAGGACCTGTTCATTTGGACATTCACACAGTCGATGATTTATAGCCATTATAATGGTAATACATCGTAAATAATAGTACTTTCTGCATTCGGCAGCTTCAAGGTGTTTCTTTTAGCCTAGATTAGGCTACGTGTTTTACTTCTTCGTAGGCTGTCATACTCTCCGTTTGTAAAACGAGACTGTGATTCACTGAACCTATATCGCCTACATACAGATTTCACCACTTATGTATCATAGTTGTCAGTTATTCTGCCTCTGTTTATTCTCTGTTTAGGATTAACGAACAATCCAATTTGCTCGGTTTTTTGGTTGATTCTCTCTGTTGTGTCAAGTAGTTTTCTTTTATTTCATTTAGTTTAATCCACATATCGGCCGCAGGGCGCTGGGCAACGCTTCAGCAGCGTTTAAACGGAAAAGCGCTCCGAGCTCCGAGGGCTGTTTTCTAATGTTTCTATGACAACAATATCTTGACAACATGTCGCCACTCTAACCACAGTTGTATGATAGACTAGCATCGCTCCTTTGCTTTGTATGATCTATTTGGGCCACTATCTATTTGTTTTACATTGTTGCTTCACCGTTAGCTTTAAACGGAGGAATCTCTGCTTCATATGGACGATAGATGAGCTCGTCACCTCTCTGAAAGCCGTAACGTTAGAGTAAGGCGAGACAAGGGTTACGGTAATAAAAACACAACAATCAATGGCAATATTCAAAGTCCGTCCAGACAATCTGCTCCTACAAATAGGGGTTTCTGTCTTTGTTATGATAGTTTATCCCGAAAAATAAAGTTTAGGGTCACAATATCAGTCATCGCTAGCACTACTAATATGAGTCCTGCAGCGACAACAAGCAGTCAATTACAGGATCAAAGGTGTTGAGTGAAACAAATTCCTAATCAACTTCGGTTAATATGACAATAAATTATTAAATAATGATGAAACTATTGGTAAACCATTTTTAACTATGCATTATTATTTGCATTGCTGCAACTATCACAGAAGCAATAGGCATTTAAGCTTAAAGCAGAATATGACAACAAACTCAGGACAATATTTGATCATGTTCAAAAAACAGGAATACATAATAATTTAGCTATTATGTGGAATTTAAATTGATTTATTAATTAAAATACACTTCTTTTTGTCAAGTCCAAGGTTTGTTTTGTCTTCTGGAAGGTGCTTCCTTCTTAATGACGAAACAGACAGAGTTACATTAAATAGCCAAACAAAGCTGTATGATTGAGTGTACTTGCTTTTTGCATTGCTTATGCAATTTGAGAGTCTAAGGACAGAGGGTGTAATTTGTTGTACAGATAATAAATAAAAAAGATTTGAGACAGACAGAGACAGACAGAGAGAGAGAGACAAAGAAATAAAGAAAGACAGAGAGGGAGAGAGACAGAATGAGAGACAGAGAGCGAGACAAGGAGAGAGAGGTACAGACAGATAAAGAGAGAGAGCCAGAATGACAGACAAAAAGAGAGATAAATAGAGACAGAAGAGCGAGAAGGAATGAGAGACAGAAAGATACAGAGGAGAGAGAGAGAGAGAGACAGACAGACAGACAGACAGAGAGAGAGAGACAGAGAGAGAGAAAGACAGAAAGAGAGAGAGAGACAGACAGAGAGAGAATGTTGAAGCCTGTCAGCAGTAGTGATATTTGTAGTCGTAGTAGTAGAAGTTGTAGTTGTATTAGAAGTATTATTAGGAGTAGAAGTATTAGTAGCATTAGAATAAGTACTTGTAGTAGCAGTAGTGATATTTGTAGTAGCAGTAGTAGTAGAAGTTAGCATTTCAGTTAGAATTCATTCTATGGGGCTTTTATTTTGAAATGGGGTGTGGGGGGGGGGGGGGCAGAAGGGGAGAGGAGACAGGATCATAATGTTAGATAAACACAAACAGGTTGCTAAATGACAGGTTTCATCACAAGCATTTCAGTTAGAATTCATTCTGTGGGGCTTTTATTTTAATATGGGGTGTGTGTGTGTGTGTGTGTGTGTGTGTGTGTGGGGGGGAGGGGGGGGTCCTCTAAAGATCTCTAAGACCTGAATGAGAGAGAGAGACAGAGAGATAGAGGGAGAGGAGTGTGTGTGTGGGGGGGAGTCCTCTAAAGATCTCTAAAACCTGAATGAGAGAGAGACACAGAGAGATAGAGGGAGAGCAGTGTGTGTGTGGGGGGGGGGGGGAGTCCTCTAAAGATCTCTAAGACCTGAATGAGAGAGAGACACAGAGAGATAGAGGGAGAGGAGTGTGTGTGTGGGGGGGGGGGAGTCCTCTAAAGATCTCTAAAACCTGAATGAGAGAGAGAGACACAGAGAGATAGAGGGAGAGGAGTGTGTGTGTGGGGGGGGGAGTCCTCTAAAGATCTCTAAGACCTGAATGAGAGAGAGACACAGAGAGATAGAGGGAGAGGAGTGTGTGTGGCGGGGGGGGAGTCCTCTAAATATCTCTAAGACCTGAATGAGAGAGAGAGACACAGAGAGATAGAGGGAGAGGAGTGTGTGTGTGGGGGGGAGTCCTCTAAAGATCTCTAAAACCTGAATGAGAGAGAGACACAGAGAGATAGAGGGAGAGCAGTGTGTGTGTGGGGGGGGGGGAGTCCTCTAAAGATCTCTAAGACCTGAATGAGAGAGAGACACAGAGAGATAGAGGGAGAGCAGTGTGTGTGTGTGTGTGTGTGCGCGTTTGTGTCTCAGTGCCTCTGTGTGTTTATCAACACTAATGAGCTCATATGAACACCTGTGTGAGAGATTAGAGTGAACAGTGATTTTCAACAAAACTACCTGTCAAACATATGCCCTTCATACCAAAACCATGAGACTAATCAATAAAATATGGATACCGTGAGAGAGATAAGACTCTGCCAAACGCGGTAAAGTGATTTTTATGTTTGTGGTATTAAAAATGTGAGCTACAGCGCAAGATACAAAACTGGTACCGTCTGCTTTCTTTGAGGAATTAGTGGTCAGATTTAACATGGAGTCTAATGGAGCAGTTGGTTGGAGTTCATGTCACTCTAAGGCTCCCTGAACCAAATGTGTAAGTCTGTGGGATTCCACAGTCAGTTTTTTAGGACAAGGACAAGATTAGCTACTTTTACATCCAGAAATTATGCATGAAGAGTGAAAATTGTGGAGTCGGTGGCAAAAGACAAATCTTTTTTTCATAAGAATTTATAGCTCCTCTTCACTCTAGCGCTGACATCACGCACTCTAAGCAGCGCAATACACACCCATTATAAAGTTAGAAAAGGACTGAAAAATCATAAAAGTAAAAATGCTACAGTTCAAAAAGTATAAAAGATATCAACAAGCTGAATCATTCAGCAATAGTTAAGGATGTTCTCAACATTTGAAAGTTGAAATGGTTTCTGTAGCTGAAAGTATGAGGAAGATGAAGGATTTGAAAGTTTAAAAAGTTTAAGAGGATTTGAACATTTTCTCCATAGAAACCCATTCAAAATAAAAATTGCAAACAGCTTAATAATTCAAAAAGTTTAAAGATTATAAATATGAAGAGACATAGCACACATGAGCTGAAATAGCTGAACATTTTGATAGTTGAACGGTTTCTGTAGCTTAAAAATTGTGGAAGGAGAAGCGTTGCAAAATACGTACGGAAGAAATATAATAAGAAGAACTAGAAAATGCATTTCCTGCTGAAAATGCGTTGGAATGCTGAAAGCTGAAATTAATTGTAAAAAAATTGCTAAAAATTAAGAAATGGGAGACTACCTGTCTGAAAAATGTTGAAGCCTGAAAGCATTTAAACTGCACTGCTGAAAACCCTTCTAGTTGAAATGTCTAACTATGATGTCTGTAGCTGAAAGTATGAGGAAGAAGAAGGCTTTGAAAGTTGAAGAAGTTTAATCCATGAGGCTTTTTCATTTTGAAAGGGTGGGGCTGGGTGGGGGAGAGAGGAGACAGAATCAGAATGTATGAAACACACAGAGGTTATTAAATGACAGTCTTCATCACAAGCATTTCAGTTAGAATACATTCTGTGGGGCTTTTATTTTAAAATGGTGTGTGTGTGTGTATGTGTGGTGGGGGGGGGGATAAAAAGTCCTCTAAGACCTCAATGACTGTATGAGAGAGAGACACACAGAGAGAGAGAAAGAGACAGACACACAGAGAGACAGACAGACAGAGACAGACAAACAGACAGAGAGAGAGAGAGAGACAGAGAAAGACAGAAAGAGAGAGAGAGAGACAGAGAGAGAGAGAATGTTGAAGCCTGAAAGCATTTAAACTGCACTGCTGAAAACCCTTCTAGTTGAAATGTCTAACTATGGTGTCTGTAGCTGAAAGTATGAGGAAGAAGAAGGCTTTGAAAGTTCAAGTTTAACAGGATTTGAAGATTTTCTCCATAGACATCACATTAAATAAAAATAGCTAAAAGCTTAATAATTCAAAGTTTAAAGATTAAAGATATGAAAAGTCATATCACCCCTCTCCTGAAAGCTGAACATTTTGATATTTGAACGGTTTCTATAGCTTAAAAAAACTGTCAGCAGTAGTGATATTTGTAGTAGTAGAAGTTAGCACTTCAGTCAGAATTTATTATATGGGGCTTTTATTTTGAAATGGTATGTGGGGGGGGGGGGGGGCAGACGGGGAGAGGAGACAGGATCATAATCTTAGATAAACACAAACAGGTTGCTAAATGACAGGTTTCATCACAAGCATTTCAGTTAGAATTCATTCTGTGGGGCTTTCATTTTAATATGGGGTGTGTGTGTGTGGGGGGGGTGGTGGGGAGTCCTCTAAAGATCTCTAAGACCTGAATGAGAGAGAGACACAGAGAGATAGAGGGAGGAGTGTGTGTGTGTGTGTGGGGGGGGGGGGGTCCTCTAAAGATCTCTAAGACCTGAATGAGAGAGAGACACAGAGAGATAGAGGGAGAGGAGTGTGTGTGTGTGTGTGGGGGGGGGGGGGTCCTCTAAAGATCTCTAAGACCTGAATGAGAGAGAGACACAGAGAGATAGAGGGAGAGCAGTGTGTGTGTGTGTGTGTGTGTGTCTCAGTGCCTCTGTGTGTTTATCAACACTAATGAGCTCATATGAACACCTGTGTGAGAGATTAGAGTGAACAGTGATTTTCAACAAAACTACCTGTCAAACATATGCCCTTCATACCAAAACCATGAGACTAATCAATAAAATATGGATACCGTGAGAGAGATAAGACTCTGCCAAACGCGGTAAAGTGATTTTTATGTTTGTGGTGTTAAAAATGTGAGCTACAGCGCAAGATACAAAACTGGTACCGTCTGCTTTCTTTGAGGAATTAGTGGTCAGATTTAACATGGAGTCTAATGGAGCAGTTGGTTGGAGTTCATGTCGCTCTAAGGCTCCCTGAGCCAAATGTGTAAATCTGTGGGATTCCACAGTCAGTTTTTTACGACAAGGACAAGATTAGCTACTTTTCCATCCAGAAATTATGCATGAAGAGTGAAAATTGTGGAGACAGTGGCAAAAGACAAATCTTTTTTTCATAAGAATCTTAAACTGCTCTTCACTCTAGCGCTGACATCACGCACTCTAAGCAGCGCAATACACACACATTATAAAGTCAGAAAAGGACTGAAAAATCATAAAAGTAAAAATGCTACAGTTCAAAAAGTATAAAAGATATCAACAAGCTGAATCATTCAGCAATAGTTAAGGATTTTCTCAACATTTGAAAGTTGAAATGGTTTCTGTAGCTGAAAGTATGAAGAAGTTGAAGGATTTGAAAGTTTAAAAAGTTTAAGAGGATTTGAACATTTTCTCCATAGAAACCCATTCAAAATAAAAATTGCAGAAAGCTTAATAATTCAAAAAGTTTAAAGATTATAAATATGAAGAGACATAGCACACATGAGCTGAAAGAGCTGAACATTTTGATAGTTGAACGGTTTCTGTAGCTTAAAAATTGTGGAAGGAGAAGCGTTGCAAAATACGTACGGAAGAAATATAATAAAAAGAGGAATAAAGATTTGAAGAACAATACTTGGAATGCTTAAAAGCATTCCAACAATAAAGATTTGAAGAACAATACTTGGAATGCTTAAAAGCATTCCAACAACTAGAAAATGCATTTCCTGCTGAAAATGCGTTGGAATGCTGAAAGCTGAAATTAATTGTAAAAAAATTGGTAAAAATTAAGAAATGGGAGACTACCTGTCTGAAAAATGTTGAAGCCTGAAAGCATTTAAACTGCACTGCTGAAAACCCTTCTAGTTGAAATGTCTAACTATGATGTCTGTAGCTGAAAGTATGAGGAAGAAGAAGGCTTTGAAAGTTGAAGAAGTTTAATCCATGAGGCTTTTATTTTGAAAGGGTGGGGCTGGGTGGGGAGAGAGGAGACAGAATCAGAATGTATGAAACACACAGAGGTTATTAAATGACAGTCTTCATCACAAGCATTTCAGTTAGAATTCATTCTGTGGGGCTTTTATTTTAAAATGGTGTGTCTGTGTGTGTGTATGTGTGGTGGGGGGGGGGGGATAAAAAGTCCTCTAAGACCTCAATGACTGTATGAGAGAGAGACACACAGAGAGAGAGACAGAGACAGACACACAGAGAGACAGACAGAGAGAGACAAACAGACACACAGAGAGAGAGAGACAGACAAACAGACACAGAGAGAGAGAGAGAGAGACAGAGAAACAGTAAGAGAGAGAGAGACAGAAGCTGTGTCCCAATTCAGGGTCTGCATCCTTCGGAGGCTGCATTCGTAGACCGGTTGCGTCACAGCGCTGCGACTAGGCTGTCCCAATTCGCATGTTTGTTGAAGACTCCTTCAAATTCAGCCGACGAACGCAGCCTTCTGCACCCATTTTCGGAGGATACATCTGATGGAGACTTCGTGGCCCAGCATATCCCAAGATGCATTGCGTGCCGGTGAAGATTTTATTTGAACCAACATGGCGGCGATTGATGCGAGAGCTGGAGAAGCGGCAGGATTCACTTTTAAATGTAAGTATTGAGTTTCAACTCACTCGAATGTCACCGATACTAATGTTAAAGCAAAATAAGAGATCTTATAACATCACATGTGTGTTAAAGTGATCCGTTAAGTTACGTGACGTTCGTAGCTTACAAGCTAACTAGCGTTAGCCGCAGCGCTATTAGCTGCAGCTCAGCTGTCTGCATCCGACTGTAGTGAGACTTAAAGTAACTTTTAATAACTTCACTTTCAAACCTCAGAGGTTGAATAATATCTTACTGATGTTGTGATGGTTTTACAGATGATTTATACTTCATATCATGTACATAAACGGACCAACGTGAGCTCAGGTAGACAGGTTGTGAACCTGAAATATCACTTTAAGTCCGGTAACGTTAAGATTAATTACACGAATACACTGAATTTGAGTATTTTGCTGATTCTGTTCTTGTTGTGTTACAGAGAGCCAGGAGCTGAGGGGAGAACGATGGACAAACATTCAGCAACCGTAGCTTTGAATTAAGACATTAGTCCATTTGTAATGTCTCCATTTCACCATCCTGTACTTGAGGTTACAGTTACATTAGCTCTCATCCTGTACAAAGCCTTCACTAATAAGACAACCAGTAGATCCTTCTGATGTGTTAATATTGCTGTCACAGAGATGAAACTGATTTAAAAAATATAAAGAATATGCACATGTTACTGCAAGTTAATAAACACGTTTGCTGACATTTGTTTTGCTGTTAATATTAACTGTCTTGATTGATTTCCTCTGCCTTAGGATTGATATATATGTATATATATATGTACATGTAAATATGTATGTGTGAATGAAATAAAGTTATTGATAAATACATTGTTTTAATTGCAAGAACTATAACTGAAAATGTGTTATTTAACATAGTAACTGATTTAATTAACTGATTATTAATTTAGAAAAACAATATGAAAATAAACTATGAATGAATTTTTTAATATATGATTAAAAACACTAAACTAAAAACTTCAAAGTATATATACTGAAAATATTTTAGTTTAATGTATTTATGTGTATATATTTATAATCCTGAGCAGGGATTATATATATATATACACACACTATAAATATATATACATATATAATCCTGCTGAGCAGGTATTATATATATATATATATATATACACACACTATAAATATATATACAGGTATATACACTATAAAAAAAAAGATATATATATATATATATATATATATATATATAATCCTATTGAGCAGGGCGATGGGAGCAGCAAGAGGGGGCGGGGCGAGAACAGCTGTTGACGCAAACAGGAAGTCCTCTGTAGCGTAGGCCGTCTCATTTCGGAGACCACACGGTCTAGCCTTTGCGGTTTTCAAAGGACGTGGCCCACGTAGACCGTGAAGGCTGGGTCCTCCGAAGGATGCAGACCCTGAATTGGGACACAGCTAGAGACAGAGAGAGAGAGAATGTTGAAGGCCGAAAGCATTTAAACTGCACTGCTGAAACCCCTTCTAGTTGAAATGTCTAACTATGGTGTCTGTAGCTGAAAGTATGAGGAAGAAGAAGGCTTTGAAAGTTCAAGTTTAACAGGATTTGAAGATTTTCTCCATAGACATCCCATTAAATAAAAATAGCTAAAAGCTTAATAATTCAAAGTTTAAAGATTAAAGATATGGAAAGTCATATCACCTCTCTACTGAAAGCTGAACATTTTGATATTTGAACTGTTTCTGTAGCTTAAAGAAACTGTCAGCAGTAGTGATATTTGTAGTAGTAGTAGTAGAAGTTAGCATTTCAGTTAGAATTCATTCTGTGGGGCTTTTATTTTGAAATGAGGTGTGGGGGGGGGGGGGCAGAAGGGGAGAGGAGACAGGATCATGATCTTAGATAAACACAAACAGGTTGCTAAATGACAGGTTTCATCACAAGCATTTCAGTTAGAATTCATTCTGTGGGGCTTTTATTTTAATATGGGGTGTGTGTGTGTGGGGGGGGGGGGGGGGGAGTCCTCTAAAGATCTCTAAGACCTGAATGAGAGAGAGACACAGAGAGATAGAGGGAGAGGAGTGTGTGTGTGTGTGTGGGGGGGAGTCCTCTAAAGATCTCTAAGACCTGAATGAGAGAGAGACACAGAGAGATAGAGGGAGAGGAGTGTGTGTGTGTGTGTGTGTGTGTGTGTCTCAGTGCCTCTGTGTGTTTATCAACACTAATGAGCTCATATGAACACCTGTGTGAGAGATTAGAGTGAACAGTGATTTTCAACAAAACTACCTGTCAAACATATGCCCTTCATACCAAAACCATGAGACTAATCAATAAAATATGGATACCGTGAGAGAGATAAGACTCTGCCAAACGCGGTAAAGTGATTTTTATGTTTGTGGTGTTAAAAATGTGAGCTACAGCGCAAGATACAAAACTGGTACCGTCTGCTTTCTTTGAGGAATTAGTGGTCAGATTTAACATGGAGTCTAATGGAGCAGTTGGTTGGAGTTCATGTCGCTCTAAGGCTCCCTGAGCCAAATGTGTAAATCTGTGGGATTCCACAGTCAGTTTTTTACGACAAGGACAAGATTAGCTACTTTTCCATCCAGAAATTATGCATGAAGAGTGAAAATTGTGGAGACAGTGGCAAAAGACAAATCTTTTTTTCATAAGAATCTTAAACTGCTCTTCACTCTAGCGCTGACATCACACACTCTAAGCAGCGCAATACACACCCATTATAAAGTCAGAAAAGGACTGAAAAATCATAAAAGTAAAAATGCTACATTTCAAAAAGTATAAAAGATATCAACAAGCTGAATCATTCAGCAATATTTAAGGATTTTCTCAACATTTGAAAGTTGAAATGGTTTCTGTAGCTGAAAGTATGAGGAAGTTGAAGGATTTGAAAGTTTAAAAAGTTTAAGAGGATTTGAACATTTTCTCCATAGAAACCCATTCAAAATAAAAATTTCCAAAACTTAATAATTCAAAAAGTTTAAAGATTAGAAATATGAAGATACATAGCACACATGAGCTGAAAGAGCTGAACATTTTGATAGTTGAACGGTTTCTGTAGCTTAAAAATTGTGGAAGGAGAAGCGTTGCAAAATACGTACAGAAGAAATATAATAAAAAGAGGAATAAAGATTTGAAGAACAATACTTGGAATGCTTAAAAGCATTCCAACAATTAGTCCCGCAGGATTACAGTCAGTGTGCTTTGGCACAGGCAGTTTTACTGCCTTTGTGCCACAAAGCCACACTGAATTACTAGAAAATGCATTTCCTGCTGAAAATGCGTTGGAATGCTGAAAGCTGAAATAAATTGCAAAAAAATTGCTGAAAATACAGAAATGGGAGACTACCTGTCTGAAAAATGTTGAAGCCCGAAAGCATTAAACTGTACTGCTGAAAACCCTTAGAAGAAAGAAGCTAAGAGCTGAATTACAATGCAGGAAAAGCTTGAAGCTAAACGATTTTATCGTCAAAGTAATAGTAGTAAAAGTAGTAGTAGCAGTTGTAGTAGTAATAATAGTAGTAGAAGTAGTATAACGATTAGGGGTCATCCAAAGTTATCAACATTTTCACAGTAGTACAAAGAGTACTACTTTTCCAGGCGTTAAAAAATGCAAGTTCCGTTCACCGAAAAATATCGACATTTTTACGAAACTTTAAAGTCGTACATGAGAAAACTCTGGACGGCCCCTTAGGAGTAGTAGTAATAGTAGTAATAGCAGTAGAAATAGTAGAAGTAATAGAACTATTTGTAGGAGTAATAGTAGTAATAGCAGTAGTAGTGATCATAGTAGTAGTTGCTGGAGTTGCAGTAGTAACAGTAGTAGTTCATTAGTAGTAGCAGCAGAAGCAGGTGTAGTCGCAAAAGTAGTAGTTGTCTCAATGTTATTGCAAGTATAAAGCAGACAGTGACATCATTACAAATATCTTTTATTTGTTTACATTTAGATTACCATTTTGTGAATTAATAATTTTGAAGTCATTTACACAGTAATTAGTATCAGCAGCAATAAATTACAAGAAATCATATCAAGACAAACAGACAAGCCTAATACATTGATCATACATGAATAGAAATCACTATATTTCAAAGAGAAATAAATTGTAAATATAAAGACGTGAATAAACAGTTGGTGTTATGTTCTGTATGCATATCTATTGTGAAATGGAAAGATTGTCTTACTGGCAATGTCAAAAAATCTTGTCTTTGCATATTTAATTGTCCAAGTAAGGATGACTTCTTTATTGAACTGCAATAATCTGAAATAAATCAAATTTAAATTAATTGATCATAATTGAAGTGAACTGAAGTGAATTAAAACTTTAAATTGAAAAAAAAAAACTCTGCAAAAAGCCTTACGGTTTTCCCGAAAGATCTCACAACATAGAGGCACTTTGGCCAACCAGAAGGAAACTTAAAGGGCCTTTTGTCTACACTTTGGTGGTCAATGCACTGACAAATGCATGTAGAAAGAGCAGAGATTTTTCAAAACCCTCTCAATCTAATTTGACTGAAAAAAACTAAAACAAATGAGTTTTAAGACAGAAGTGAACCCAACATTTACTATCCCCATGGAAATTAAATACAATCCATAATGCCTTAACAGTAATTGTTTTCAAATAGATTCATAAGGCAGGCATGGCACAAGATTATATTGTCACTATCAGTAGTTGGAGGTGTGTGCTGTTTGTTCAAAATATGCATTTTTGGGTCACTGAAATCTGTCCACACAACCTTCTTTGACCCATCTTATATCTTTTTTGTTTTATGATAAGCACATTACACAATAACTGTTGTGTTGATCATGACCTTTAGTAAAGATTCATGGATAAATAGGAAAGGGATACATCGTTCTCGTTGGTAAATGACACAATTTTACATATTTCATGCCTAAAAAAACCATCATAGCAAGAGGGACACATTTGTCAACACAGAGCTTTCTGTACATTGGGCCCTTTGTTTGATATTGATAAACAAATATATCACAATTTCGTTCATTTCCTACAATCAAAGGCTTTTCACATCGTGCTTAGACCTAGCTTAATACTCCCAGTAGTTCAAGACTTCCAGTAGCCCTGGACTGCCAGTCTTGTCAACATTGACATTTAAATGATCTCAACATTAAGCTCAGTTTATGCTGGGTTTTCCTTACTTGTAAGGAACATTTGGTTAGAGTCACTAGTTTGACTCAAGGTTAGAAGACGAGCTTGGGAAGATTTGTTTTCCAATTAAATCTTTTGACAAGACTCTTTGAACCACGGCATGTGTTTTAGACATTCTGAAGACAATACCTTCAGCTTGGATTCCACAGTCTGACATTTTAACACTGGGCTTACATATATGTATTTTCAATAGGGTTTAGATTACCCTCAGGCTAGGTATACACATGTGAAAAACCTTGATTATACCTACCAGCTGAAACCCCATACTGATGACTCATGACATTAGGATAAAGATGTGTCCTTTCCTCCAGGTTAATTAGTTCATATGCATGTAGCAATTGAACTAACTGACACATTTTCATCCTTAATCTTTCATATATCTGTTAGAAAACTGATTAATAGGAAAAGGGAAGGATGACATGAATAAATAAATACAATAAAATAATGTAAAAGATATAAATTGTGATGAAACATTAAATAAACATACATTGTCGGACCAAATAAGGTAGAGATGAAACAAACAAAATAAACAGGTGTCCTGTTGTTTTGAGAGACAGTCATTCTGTCCATGTGTCAGTAGTGTATGTTGCTGTTTGTTGAATCTGTCTGTTCTTAACACAAACCAAACTGTGAACAGAGCTCAGTGTCAGTGTGATAATAGAAAGAGCTGAAACATTATGACCTTTGACCTGTCCAGTGGCTGTAGAAGCACTCTCTTTGTTGTGGTCAAAGAGAGATATTGTACTATGGAAGTAACACAAACTGTTACCTGTACAGCTTGTTTAGGGAGGAGCTTGATGCTGGACAAAGGAGGAAGTGTCACTGTGACAGTGATGACTGACTGATGATGGATCTGCAGCAGTTTGGTTCCCTGCAGCCGTACACCTGATCACTTGCTTAAAGATCAACTGTAGTTAGTCTCTACTGAACTGAACTGTGCACAGCAATGGATGCACAGATGGTGATGTTGAGGAAGGAGGACGGAGCTGGTCCTGAAAAGAGAAAACAAAGTTATTGTAATAAACTGAAGACATGTTACATAATTCACAATAATCAAATACCTTGAATTCTGCTGCAGGGCAGGACAACATGTATGTCCAGTGCCATTTCACACAGAGAAGTTTAGGAAGGCTGCATGATGTTCAGCTTCTTCTATATGTTTAGCTCTTTGTGCAGTCCTGAGTGTCTTCACTGTGAAGTGGAGGGATCACAGAGGAGGAAGACCTGAAGGAAGAAGTTTATATAAATTACAATGTTATACTAGCTGTAACATCAGTGTCATTTAAACTGTTGCATTAATACAAAGGGAATAAATGAATGAACACACAATTAAAGCAAAACATTGTAACATATGAAAACTATACCTTATGCTCTGTTGTGAAGAAACCTCGACACTGGCAGGGAGAACACGTGTCTCTGTGGTCCAGCAGTGGTGGGTCCACTGTTGATGAACAGTTGAGATGGTGCTGCAGCATCTGGTCTGTGGTGACATGATGTCTTGGTTGTTATGAGCTGATCCAGTATCTCAGAGCCAGACAGAAGGTGAGGCAAAGGCAGGCAGGTGTTTTCTCATTCTCTGCTTGGAAGACTGACTGGGACAAGCAGGAAGTAAAATGTGTATCTATGTGATCCAACAGTGATAAGTCCTCCGTTGATTGACAGTTCAGTTAGTGCTGCAGTCTCTGGTCTTTTGCAGCATATCTTGGTTGCTGTGAGCTGATCCTGACAGTGCTGAAGGAGGTGAGGCCAAGGCTGGCAGGTGTCCTTACAGAGGACACAGGAGAACTGTGTCTCCGGTCCATCAGAAAGGAAACTTAGCATTACAGAGGACACAGGAGAACTGTGTCTCCAGTCCATCAGAAAGGAATCTTAGCATTACAGAGGACACGGGAGAACTGTGTCTTCTGTCCATCAGAAAGGAAACTTAGCATTACAGAGGACACAGGAGAACTGTGTCTCCGGTCCATCAGAAAGGAAACTTAGCATTACAGAGGACACGGGAGAACTGTGTCTCCGGTCCATCAGAAAGGAAACTTAGCATTACAGAGGACACAGGAGAACTGTGTCTCCGGTCCATCAGAAAGGAATCTTAGCATTACAGAGGACACAGGAGAACTGTGTCTCCGGTCCATCAGAAAGGAAACTTAGCATTACAGAGGACACAGGAGAACTGTGTCTCCAGTCCATCAGAAAGGAATCTTAGCATTACAGAGGACACAGGAGAACTGTGTCTCCGGTCCATCAGAAAGGAAACTTAGCATTACAGAGGACACAGGAGAACTGTGTCTCCGGTCCAGGGGAAAGAAAACCTAAATGAGTAACAGTCTCTAGCAAGTCCACCCGCCCTGCTAGAGTGTGAAATTGATTGGGATCGAAATGTGGGGTTTCAGCTGGTAGGTACACCAGAAAGTATGTGTTACATCTAGAACACATACTTTGTGATGTATGTTTGCTACGCTAAATGTTAGCAGCTGTGTACAATGTTGTATACAGCTGCTGAAAGAGTTTTGGCCTGTGCATTTATCAACCCTAACCCTAACCCACCCTGATAAATGCACAGGCCAAAATGTGTTGGAAATATAGCTTAAAACAATATGGTTACCTGGAAAGAATATTAACCATAATATTGTCCAATACTGTGAAAAGATGATTACCAAACAAAATTCCATTCAACTTACTAAATAAAGTCCAACATGTCTTGTGACCGCATAATTAGGTTTCCTTTACGTGAACATTACTCTTGATAAATTAAATCTCTGCAAGTCTGTTATATTCTATACATCATCCTCAGTAAACAGTCATCACAATATACTCTTTTTGAATTTATCATTGTATCTTTGAATCATTTTGTAATCAGAATGTGTCATTAATACATATATCACTAACTTTGGTTCATCTCGATTAGTCTATACTTCATTGAGTTATGTTTTATCAACACACTGTTATGCTGTATTATTTATACACTACATTATAATAAACTATTTTCTTAATCTCTGCACCGAAAATATTAGTTTAAGTTTAGTTACAGGTACTTTGCATTTGTCTTGATCTTTAAAACTCAGCTGATACCTTTATGGACTGTTAGAGGACATGACACAGTAGACAGGGTTGTGATAACTGTAATAGGTTTTCATCACACCAGAGTGGAGACAATGTTGTGGCTGAGAGATGAAAATGAGGTCCAGCAGTGTGTTCTTCTCTGTGGTTGCAGTAGTGATGACTTGTGCATATCCCCTGGACTGAAAGAGCTCAAGTATTGGCTTACTTGTGTTGGATAAGAGATTCTCGTTGAAATCCCCACAGACAATGATGGGGTGACAGTCCATGATCTCCAATGAGTCCAGAAGGCTTCCCAGGTTTGACAGGAATGATCTCACACTGTAGTCTGGTGGTCTGTATACAGCTGCAATCAGTGCACTCACTGGGGCTTCAACCTTCAGAGCCACAAACTCAAGATCACTTACATTATGTATGTACTGTTTTTCACGCACTTGAATGTGGCTTTTCACATAAACAGCAACTCCACCACCACGTCTGTTGGCCATTTCTGGAACATTTGTGTAGGACAGGTGTCTGTTGCGTTTGAACATATTGTAGCCCTCTATATGGAGACTGTCTGCAACAAAGGAGCCTTGAAGGTGAGTTTCTGTGAGACACAAAACATCTGCAAGACACAGTTCATGATGGCTCCTGATGTCATTGACATGAGATGGCAAACCTTCTGTGTTATGGTGAACAATGGTCAGAGTGTCATGTCTGCTCGATGTCTGTTGGAGTTGAAGAAGAGGCATCATGTCGTCCAATCTGACTTGTCTCATGGTCTGTAGGGCTCCAGTGATTTCTGGGTTGGCATATATCTTACTCTCATCCAGATCCAGCATGTGCAGTCCACTGAGAGACGTCACTCTACTGACAGCTACATAAGCCATGCCAGGTTCAAAAATGTGTTTTAGTGAGACTACAGCTGATGTCCTTGTCATACCTTGAACCTTGTGTATTGTACAAGCAAAGGCAAGTCTAACAGGAAACTGTCTGCGTACCACTCCTTTCTGTTTCAGATTGTCCTCTGCTCTCTCTACGTACACTAGATCATCAGGTCTGCCTGGTGCTCTATTACGGTAATTCATTCCAGCGGTTTCATCATCCATCTTGAGCCCAAGCATAGTGACATGTGCAACACCACTTTGTTCTGAGGTTATTACCCTGACTAGTGTAGCAAACAATCCATTCACCAATCCTTGAGACACGTCTATGTTTCTGGTGAGCATGACTCGAGCACCTTCAGCTACATTCAGTGTATCTGGTAACTCATTTCTGTTTCCTTTGTATGGTTTGGTTTGTCGGGCCATTCTTCCAGTTCGTGGGTCCTTTTTGTAGTCATCTGCATCGATCTTGGTGATATGAGAATGGAGCAGAGCTAATGTTGCTGAGTTGTGTGAATCAACCTGTTTATTAGTTGCAAAGATGTGCAGGACATCAGTTGGACAAAGTGCTGGTTCAGTGATGCTCTGTGACAACAAAGCTCTGTCTGCTTCAGACAACTTATCTGACTTTCCTTTCACACGGATCCGGTTCAACATCTCTGCAAAGTTAACATCATCCTTCTGACGCATTATCTCAGTTAGAGTGATCATCTGAAAGTTTTCCTGCCATAGGTCAATCTCACATGGCTCATACATACAGAGGGTCTTGGACTGTCGCACTGGTGGAAGCTGATAAAAGTCTCCTACAGCTATTACTGACATTCCTCCAAAGGGTCTGTGACTGCCTTTGATCTGTTTCAGTCTCGCATCCACATAAGCAAACAGGGGCTTTGACACCATGGACACTTCATCAATGATGAGGATTTCAGCATTTAAAAGTTCTGATCGGACTTCATCCAGTTTGTTGCCAAGTCCTTGAAATGGAGGTTTCAGACTTCGTGGTAGCTTGAGCAGAGAGTGCAGTGTTGTACCTGATATATTAAATGCTGCAGTTCCAGTGAAAGCAGTCAACAGGACAGTGGGGTTTGATATGTCAGCCTCCTCAGAATGTCTCGGAAGTTTGCACAGTATCTTAGATGCCTCTGAGTAGATGCATTTAATGAGATGTGACTTTCCTGTTCCAGCACCACCATTGATGTAATAGAAAAACTGCTCAGAATTTAGGCCACAGACACGCTTTATGCACCAGTCTCTAACTGCATAGAATACACATGCTTGTTTCTGGTTCAGGTTCTGATACATCTGTCGTAACAGTGTGGGGTCTAAGACAGGGGGCTCTCTGACGGCTCTGACTTCTGTTACAGCATTATCCTGATTACTGTATTCTGGGACATTCTCTTGTACATTTTCATGATCTGGCTCTCGTGCCTCCAGTTCTTCTATACATTCCAACCTGACCACTTCAGATTCTGGCGCCAGATTACACCATTCATCAATCACGCCTCTGTTCTGTTCAAATTCTTCGACTGCATTCTCAATCTCCTCAGTGTTTTTCTCATATTTGTCTCTGTTTCGTTTCACAATGTGTTTGACATACTCAGGATGGTCAGAACCTCGTAGTTGAACAAGACAACTGTTGTAGAAGGACTCGTACGTGGGGAAATACGGTCTTTTCAGTTCCTGGTCTGATCGGTGAGGAAGGTACAGTTTCACTAATGTGCCATAGAACTTCTCAGGATATTTTTCCTGTGAGCAGCGGTAAAATCTGATGATAGCAGGTTTATCGTTTTTCCTCTTTTGCACAAATCCCATCTCATTGAGGAGAGGCAACACATCTTTACCTTTTGTCTGCTGTCCATAGACAATTCTGCAAGTAGCTGCAAAATCAGCCAAACACATCTCCTCAAACTCTGGTGTTTCAGGTCTGGCTTTGTATTTGTCAGTCAAAGATGTCATCCACACATTTACACTTTCTGATGTTGTGTTCTCTAGGTAAGACATGGGGCGACTCATTTTCAGTGCGTTGTCATCTGTCGGTATGAATATGACGCCACGTGAACACTTCTTCATTTTAATGCCACAGGCACGAGTCACACACTCCTGAGCACTGACCTCTCTCTTTTTAGAGTAAGCTTGCATGATTTCCCTCATTTCATCACATTCATTGACGTTGTCTCTGGTGGAGTTCTCAATGACTGTTTTGAGGTACTCAGAAAGTCCAGATTCCTTTTTGGTTATGTAGCCGGTGAGATACATGATGCATGAATATGCATTGAGAATATAACTAACATCAATATTGGCATCCCAGGCTTCAAGTAAATGTGGATTATATCCATTTACCCAGCAGTCTTTTGGCTCACGTTTCAGTATCACCGCACTGGATTTGTTGATCATATTGAGGCATCGTTGATACTCATGGAGTGTTAAGTCACATCGAGCTAGGAGCTGCTGCAAACTGAGTGAGGCAGTTTCAGGTTCATTCAGCAACAAGTTCAGTGGTTGGAGCTTTGACTTTGCCATTTGCACTTGCAGCGGATCAACGTTCTCACCAGGTCTCGTTATGATTGTGTTTCTGGCAGGTGGTTTGGGAAATCCAAATCTGCAACCAGAGCTGGGACTTCTGAAACATGTCCTTGAGTGGTTTTTGCTGTGTATTTGCACTTCTGTTACCTTCTTGTACAGTTCAGGTTGTGAATGTGGGTCAGGCAGCTGAGCTGTGATGTATTTGGACACAAAATCTGACACAATCTGATCATCATCCTTCTCAAACACAGGTGCACCTTCTACCCATATGAGACAGTGAATGTGTGGGCTTCCTCTGTGCTGAAACTCAACTCGGTAAAAATAGTCAACAACTTTGCCGAGAGGCTGTGCAGGAGATAAGAGCAAATCTCTGAATAACGCCTCAACACGCTTATCAAACATGCGCATTGTTGTCACTGGATTGCTTCTCAGTATGTCACACTTTGCTGACCAGTCGAGCCCTTCAACATTGACCTCTTCACCTTGCTGTCCTTTTATTGCCTCAATCACTTCAGGCCAACGCATCTCAGCTGCAGAAAATGTACAAAAGAATGTGGGGGTTCCCAACTGTCTGATCATGGCAAAAAGATCTCTTGTAGTTTTCTCCCAATAAGCTGGTGTTCCTCTCAGCGGCTGCATGAATCTGACTGCATCTTTATTTCTCACCAGTCTCTCGACCTCTCGTTTATTTTGCAGCATACCAGAAGTTATTCTTCGTCCATCTCTAGTCAGAGGCTTTCCTTTCCTCAACTGTATTGTCATGCTGGAGGTAGCCAAGTGTATTTCAGTCACAAACTGTGCGAAGAACAAATAATTTGTGTCTCTGGCAAAACGATCATCAGTACAGAAAAGCCTTGCTTTGAAATAACTGCTGGGTGTTACTTTAATACGTCTCATTTCATCCAGTGTGTTTTGACCTGTAGGAAATTGTACAGGGAACGCCATCGCCTCAAGTTTAGGTGTTTTAAAAAAGCCAACAGGACTGTTTCTTTCTGCAGGGGCAACAGAGTAGATTCCTTCACTGAAACATAAAATCTCCTCTGAAACATCACATGGCTGAAGACATGATTCTAGAGCAAAACCACCGTTAGGCATGTCACCTTCCTGTTCTGCATCATCTCTCTGCTCCTCTGGTTGTTCACCATCACATGACAACATGTCAATATCCTGCTCACCTTCAGCCTCAGTTTCTGCCTCACATAGTGCACTTTTCTCACACATGTCAATGTCCATTAAATCAGCTTCATCATAATCATTCTCATCCATTGTTTCATCCTCATCATCATCATCGTCATCATCAGGAAGTGTTGGGTCACATAGCTCAGCCTCATCTCTGATAGTTATGTCCTGGTATTGTGGATGAATGTGTTTGAGTTTATGCAGCGCCTGCACTAGTTTAGACCAGGTGACAGTCTGGAACAGCTGATGACCTCTGTAACACAATCGTCTCTTCAGTTTCACTCTCATGACCTGGGACTCACTTCTCAGTCTGGGTAAGGCTTCCACTGTTTCCTGCACCTCAGACGGGACACAAACCACGTTACCATGTATTGATCTCTGTCTTCCTTTGGGAAGAGGAATACTTTTGTCAAAGGCTATGCACTTAGCTATGAGATGTCTCTCCAATATGTTGAGATCACACAGTTCAGGTGGAATGTCAGCGAGCTCCAAGTTGTTAGCTACAGCGAGTGTTGGCATGGCTCCATCTTTAAGATGATTATGGCAGGTGTGACAAATCCACTCTTCCTTCCTCTCATCAGGCACTTTGCACTGTTGTTCATCTCTGCACTCATCATCACAAACATGGACGTACTTTCCTGTCAGGCATGCTGCAACCATAACTGGATTTTGTACATAGTTTAACCTTTTACAGGGTCTCACTTGGTTTGGAAATGATGCTTTATGACAGACGGTGCAGACATAAGTGGGACCAGCCTTTATTTGTGACCTGAAAACAGATATAGCCTCTTTGATCAAACTGTTGTCACTTTCTTCTGTTTGTCTAATTGTCCGTCTGTATTTCCTTTTTATTTTCATGGCACATCTCACGTTATGCATACTCCTATATGTAGGATTGTTTTTATGTCTGTCTTGCATTATTTTTTTCATTAGTTGTCTGTGTCTTACCCTGAATGCTTGGTCATGAGCATAACGCTGAATGATATGAGATCTCTTCTTC
This sequence comes from Leptoclinus maculatus, assembly GCA_032191485.1. Taxonomy (NCBI): domain Eukaryota; kingdom Metazoa; phylum Chordata; class Actinopteri; order Perciformes; family Stichaeidae; genus Leptoclinus; species Leptoclinus maculatus. The sequence continues at coordinate 394,598 of JAVDOI010000139.1, forward strand.
TGTCTAAACTCTACGCTTTCTTTATATCGAGCAGTGAAGCACTGGTTTTTTTTCAATCTAAAATCAGTATCGTCTCGGTACCGGGCCATAAATTGCTGTTTAAGTTTCTGTCTCAAATCAGGATTGTCCTTGTAACGAGAGACCACGTACTGTTTTTGTTTCTGTCTAAAATCAGGATTGTCCTTGTAACGAGAGACCACGTACTGTTTTTGTTTCTGTCTAAAATCAGGATTGTCCTTGTAACGAGAGACCACGTACTGTTTTTGTTTCTGTCTAAAATCAGGATTGTCCTTGTATCCAGAGACCACGTACTGTTTTTGTTTCTGTCTAAAATCAGGATTGTCCTTGTAACGAGAGACCACGTACTGTTTTTGTTTCTGTCTAAAATCAGGATTGTCCTTGTAACGAGAGAGCACGTACTGTTTTTGTTTCTGTCTAAAATCAGGATTGTCTTTGTATCCAGAGACCACGTACTGTTTTTGTTTCTGTCTGAAATCAGGATTGTCTTTGTATCCAGAGACCACGTACTGTTTTTGTTTCTGTCTAAAATCAGGATTGTCCTTGTATCCAGAGACCACGTACTGTTTTTGTTTCTGTCTAAAATCATCATCGTTTCTGTAATGAGAGGAAATGTACTCTTTCCGTTTTTGCTGTAAGTCAACATTGTCTCTTGTATTATTTATTTTCATTTGTCTAAATTCAGGATTGTTTCGATAATTCCAGCTTGCTTGATATTTTTTCTTTGCTTTATATGCTTTATTTGAAGCATACTTTTCCCTTTCTTTCCTTTTCTGATTCTCTTTTCTTTGTGGAGTTTTTCCTGAGACCAATAGTCTTCTCTTCATTTTACTCCTTTGGTGTTTATTAAACTTTGACAATCTACAGATGGTTTCCTGCAAAACAGTATCAGAGAGATCACTGGCAACAGTATTTATTATTGAAGGAGAAATGTTTGATTCATTGACAGAAGCATCATGTGATGGAAGGAAACTGAATTCACTTGAGGGTTCTGGTTTATTTTGGGTATCAGGGAAGATGACCTCTTGTTGTCTCACAGATGATGTAAAAGTGACGTCGGTGGACTCTCCTGTCATTATGTTATCAGAGGGATCACTGAGAACAGGGTTTATCACTTCAGCAGTCAATTCTGATTCACTGTGAGGAGCATCATGTGATTGGAATGATGTGATGAGGACCTCTGGTTGTTTCACAGCTGTGGTGTGAGGAGACATTTCAGGTAAAATGTTCTCAGGACGATCAGTGGCTGTGTTTGTCTTTAGAGTCGGTGAGTTTGATTCATCAACAGCTTCATCCAACAGAGTAGGTTCATCCTCAGTGACAGCTGTAGGTCTGCAGTCTGTGTTTGGGAGAGCATCATTCAGGTTGACTGTGTTCACATTGTACAACTCCACAGGCTTTAACTCATAGTTACAGGAGGACTGTGTGCCCATCATTCTGTAGGACTTCTTGAGCCTGTCAATCATATCACTGAGACGTGTGAATGTCACCATGACAGCGGTACCAGGAGTGCGTGAACCGGGGGGTAGGGGCAAACCTCTGGCTGTTCTGGAGTGTGGGTCAAAGAAACCATATCTGCCTGACCTGGTTCTGAATACTGCAATACACAACAGTCTCATCAACAGCAAAGCGTACTTCACATCTGACAACAAGCAGCTCAGTCCTGACTCCAGGTCCAGAAAGCTATCGACAGCTCCAGGTAAAGGTTCTCCTAATGTGCCGTACCTAGAAAGTTGTGTCATGTCCACATAATGTGTCAACCTGCGTGCAGGAACTTCATCAGGGAGCTCATCGGTAGTCAGATAGATGTGATCCACGACCCTTTTCCTGGTCTCTCTATACATCGTGTTACCTTTATCCAAAACAAGGTCGAGGTCTGCTCTGGTGATGTTTTCATTCTCATGAAGGACCGCAAGAAAGGTTAGTGAGTTACAGGTACACTGCTGATTTCTGGATCTGCCGTATTTAACAGAAGCCTGGCTGCGGGATGCACGGACATGTTGTTCATCTCCCAGGTTTACATAGTCTGCATGAGAAGGTCCAGCTGCAAATGCCTGTGGTACACATGACGCATAACTGTGACCTCTGTGGTTTACCTGCTTCACATTAGAAGGCCCTGCCTCACATGACTCATCACTGTGTTGTCCTCTCTTTACAACGTCTGCATAAGATACCTGTGGTACACGTGACCCATCACTTTGACCGCTGGAGTTTTCCTGGTTGACATTAGATAGTTCTGCTTCACATGCAGCATCACTGTGTTGTCCTCTCTTTACAACGTCTGCATAAGAAACCTCTGGTACACATGAAGCATCAGGCTGACCTCCCTGTTTCACACTTCCAGCATGAGACGCTGCAGACATCTTTACTTCTCCACTGCTCTGAGGACCACCACATTCTGCTTCTTCAGTCGTTGTTGCACAGTGAATCTCATCAGACCTCTGCCAGCGCAGCTTCTGAGCTTGTGACCTCTTACCTTTCCTTGGCATTGTTATTGTGTTTCAAAACCACAAATGTTATTGTTTTACTTTTATTGTACAAAATCAAGATATTAAACACAATATTAATGGTAAAATATTACTATAACGATTTAGGATCTGAAGATAGTAGTAACCTGTCTGCTTTTAGTAATCAAAAGCACTTAGGAATGATAAATTAACTCACAGAAGAGTTCGTGGTTAAATGGTTAAAAACTATTCAATTTATAATTATACACCAAAAGAAGAGACTTCACAGTATCCAAGCAAATGTTGATCCAGAAAATCCTAACCAAGTCTGTTTAAATAAACGGTGTTCAAAATGTAACACAAAGAGATCAATATTAATGCTCCAATGTTACTTTACTGAGACAATATGGTATTTGTATATTTTAGTGTTTGTGATACAAATTATTTGAATGTCAAATTCAGTGACAGTAACCTTAATTATATTCCTTAGTCTTAATATATTAAGGCTAATATATTTAGGTTAATATCTAAACACCAAAATCAAAGAATACAGTTGTTTGACTTATTACAGCAAATGAAGGTTTAAACAGCAAAGCACTTCTACACACTGATTTAAATAGTGTGATCAGGTCTTTACTTGGTCTGTATACGTGTATAAGGGACTGTGTACTAAAGGAACAGATTGTATTTAATATGTAAAAGAAATCTGTGGAAATATATATTCAATGTAAAACCTGAAGTTTAACACTGACACACAACTGAAGACAAATGATGCTACTTCAAATACTGTTGACTGAAGCCACCTAAATCTCAATAAATGTTTTTGTAGTAATACAATACACTTGAACTTGTTAATTGAAACTGTAAAGACTTCAGTGAGATTTCAAAAAGCCTCAATTTATAGCTCGTTAGTATAACTACTACTAAGGAAACAGTATTTAAAGTGTACGACCCAGAATGTATTTAAATTACACACAGAATACACAATTTAAATATTTACCACCAACACAACCAGTAGCCCAATATCAGCTCTGATCTGTTCTGACCCTAAACTGTTTGCACTCACCAGCAGAGAATAAGTTAATACTACTACACTATACTATGGTTTATGTTCAGAATCAGGAAGAGTTGTCGTGGCAGTGAGATGACAGATGAATGCTTCTGAAGAACGTTGGGTCTGCAGACAGGAAACAGACGCTCCAAATAAATGCACTTCCTCCTGATAGATGTCTGGATTTTATTTCAGTAGGAACAGGTTAGACAACAAAACACTTCTACACACTGAATGATTCAAACAATGGATGTTTAGATGGAAAATAATTTAAATAATAGTGAATACAATGTATGTAGTAGTATTACTTTTACTCGTATGTAGACTAGTCAAGTGAACAGTTTGAGTGTGAAATATCTGTTACCAAAACAAACCTCTGGGTACAAACCAACAGAGCTCCTCAGCAACAAAGATCAGGAACAACTGGACTTATTCTCTAATGTGGATCTAATGTTTATGTATATTAACTAGAATGCAGTTCTTTAATTATGATCATTTAATCATGCACAAGAATTTATATACTTAGAAATGTACCAGATTTAATTCTAAATTATAATTTATTTTACCAAATGTTTGTGATAGAAGTGTAACTTTTTCAATTACACCTAAATGATGTGTATGTCTTTATCAATTATATGTTCAAACTCATTTTGTTGAAAAAATCTCAAATAGTATATTTCAAATGTGTTGTTCAATTTGTACAAACAGTAATAGTATTCTATAGATGTCTATGATGTAGATAGAAGATTGAAAGAGGTGAGCGTGAGAGGAGAATCTCTCAGATCATTCAAAAAGATAGATCAGGTACCAGTAACCCGAGGATTGTGAGTGGATCAGAGGATCAGTGGAGAGACAGAGAGTGGGTGAGATGAGAGAATCTCAGGTTTCATATAACAGACAGGTTCTTGTTAACCATGGATAACCAAGCAATATGGTTCAGTACAAGGAATTCAGAATTCAGTTTTCATCAAGCTTTGTTCAGAAGGTTTTCGGTAGGTTCAGTAGGTTCAGTAACAGATAGAGTGGGATAGAAGAGGGATACAAAGAATGAATTCAAAATCAGACAGAGCGGTAGATTGACAGGAAAGATAGAGGAACCAATGCTTAGACAGAGTGGATACAAGGTATAGGAAAGACAGAGAGCCAATATGATAGAGGAGAGGGGAGACAGCTGGACAGCAGGACACCTGTAAGACACAATAAAGACACACATTAGACAGCAGTCTGAAAAACAAACTAAGTAACTTCTACCCTAAGCTAACAGATCAGTGAAGTGTCTGCTCACATGAACAGAATGTAAACCAGTAAACCCCAGGTAATACTGCAAATATTGATATGAAAAACGTTCCTATCAATTAAGTAGGGCTGGTTTAGACGTCTCATGGCACACTGCCTGTGTCTCTCACACGAGTAGTTTCCACACAGTGTTGTTGCTGCTGCCAGCGCTTCTTTCTACATGGTGTGCCTTTCATAATTGCCATACTGTTTCATTTCATTTTAAATGGAATTTTTATTTATTTTCAACAGAAAAGGGTGAAGAAGCCTGTGTGCTTTCATAAATAATATTAATAATCCACAATTAAAATGGAGGTGTGCAAGTCATTGCATTTTCCCACACTGTCCTGTAAATATTTCAGAATAAAAGCCTTGTGTTAACAAATGATGAGATTCTGTTAGCAGAAAGATGCTAGCAGGCTTTTATTTTTATATTAAGTCTATTTTAACTGTGAAACCCATGGCACACTTAACAAAATAGGCGAGACCTCGAATCTCTAAGCTCGTCTCTAGCTGAGACGCTGGCGAGCCACGCTGCTAACGTATGCACCAAAATAAAAAGCAAGAGGTTCAGTGTTTCATTACATCACTACGTGTGTTAAGAAACTGCATTCAGTTCTCATTCATATGTGTGAACTTACTGTCAAATCACCACGGAGTCGCCAACACTGATAGTCTACAGTTAGAGACAGGAAGGAGGAGGCCAGAAGGAATGAGGAGAGAGAAATAAATCATGTTTCCATTCTTTTCAGAAAACCAGTGTATCACATCTCATTTTACTGTAGAACAAACTGTTGTTAATGTTGGATAATTTATTGTTGAGGATGTAATGTAGGAATGTATTCCTGTCGAGACAGATTATTATGATGCTACGGTATTCTACACTGTAAACCAATGTAATATCAGTTTAGTTATAGCAAAACCATTATTAATGTGTGAACTTACACTTCAGAGTCGGAGAGGAGTCACCAGCAGTAATGGCCTGGAGTTTAAGACAGAAAGGAGGAGTCCGGGAGGAGTGGAAGGAGGGTGAGGGGTAAAGAGAGGGAGAGAAAAAAAGACATTTTCAGTTCACTTCAGAAAACCAACCTCATAGTCTTTGGGATGATCAACATTTTCCCCAATTTTCTAACATTATAAAGACCAACTATTCAATTAATAGAGAAAACAAACAACAAATCAATCAACGATTGAAAAAAATGATATGTTGCGGCCCTACACAAAATAGTGTATAATGTCATTGTTTCTTTTTAACAAAATGAAAAGAACAGATGCTAAACAGTTATTCACATTGAAGTTATGTGGTCTGTTGTCAATTTCAGTTACAGTACTTTTTTTACTTACCAACCAAAGTGCAGATATGGATTGATGTTCTGTTGTCTAAGAGAGGAAACAATATGACAAACTGACAGTAAGTGGAGTGGGTTCAAACTTGCAGCCTTTAAACTAAACAAAACAACAAAAATTACATGCATTACAGAAGTAGATTACTGCTGTTAATTACTACCAGCATAATATGAGAAATCAAGATTTAATTCAACCTCAGTCATAAATTAAGCTTGTTTATGATGAAGTTTCATTAGTAACTTATATGAGTGTAACCACTGGTTAAAACAAACTAGCCAGAATGTCAATTGCAATATATCCAGCATTCTGCTAATCATATTTAACACTATTCTTGCTTTAATGTTACCGAACTGAATGTAGTTAACAGCTAAAACTGCTGGTAAAAGAAATAAGCCTGAGACAAGCATCAACAGTATTAACGTTATAAATTAGCTTGTTGTTACTGAAGTCAAGGATTAGCGCTAGCCCTTGTCTAGCATTCAGCAACTGACATTGATGGTTTATTTATTTGCATTTTGTAAATTTCCCAGCTTGATATTGCCGCATTGAGTTAATGGCAATAAACTGCTAACTAACGTTAATTCGTTAGCAGCGATTTTTAGCGTTTTAAAAATGCATTGACATTGGTTTGTAACTCATATATAATTTAAACATGAATGGATAAGTATAACTATGCTAACGCATGGCTAACACTAGCATACCGGCTAACGCTGGCTTTAGCCATGTTAACTGACAAACTAATGTCAGTTACCTAACGAACTAACGTTAGTTGGCTATATAACAAAGTAGTTTAGCCATCCTAACTTATTTGTCAATTAACATGGCTAAAGTCAGCATTAACCGTGTTGCATTGAAATTGGTTAGCTTCTCATACAGAATTCCAAAACGAATGGAAGAGCGAAATATTTTCCCTTTATGGCCTTACGCTAAAGCGAACCCGTGATGAACACTAGTATAGCGGCTAACGCAGACTTTAGGCATGTTGACTGACAAATTGGTTAGTTAACTAGTTTGCTAACTAAATAGTTAATTGGTTTGAAACAGTTACCAATCATACAATACACAGAAATTAGTTTAGCCATATTAACTAGCTAATTTGTCAGTTAATATGGCCACTATGCTAGTGTTAGCTAACGTTAACGTTATACGTTGGCGTTAGTGTATGCCGTACAGGGGAAATATTTCGCCCTTCCATTCATGTTTAAATTCAGTATGAGTTACACACCAATTACAATGCCTTTTTAAAACGCTAAAACTGTATTTATACCATTCAAATTATTAGCCGTTAGACGAGGGATTCATGCTACTTACCAGAAAAGACTTCAGGACAAATTAGCGGAGCTGCGGTGTTGTATTTACATTTCATTGAGGCGTTCAGGAGCAATCGGAAATCATGCTGTCAAACGCAAAAGAAGATCATGAATCCTGTCTTAGATAGTGTACATACACCACACCAACCACAAATGTGACAAACGCATTCTGCCGGTAGAAATCGACACCGTTTGTTAAAGAGTTAACAGAGTACAGAGAGAAAACCTTTCCTTGCAATTTCGACCTCCCGTCCGAAATTGCGGCCAGTACGTTGTTTTTGGTTGACGCTGGTCAAACTCACAGGCCACCACCCTGGGCTGCTCTATATGGTATAACCACCTCCACACATAAGTGGATTGGCGAGGGTTTAAAATAGCTTTGGAGGCTTCCTCAGCAGTGATGAAATAATACACATACCACATAGAAACTATGCCTATAGGATGAGCCCTATGGGTTTACCATTAGACTTTTTTCCCTGTAATGTTTATTCATTATTATATGTGTATCCTACTTTATTCGGCGTATTAATATTATAAACTGTTTGTTTCTATTAAAGTGTGCTTTCAGTTCACCGGAAGAGGGATGACTTCTGTTTGGAAATACCGATTGCTAAGCAAGATATATAGCCATAATGTTTCAAAAAATGTTGGCACTTTCATTCATTTTTAAACTCTGAGACGTAGGCTAATTTGTGACATGCTTTCTTAATATCACTCGATCATTTATAGGTTAGCTTACGATTTGAATCATCACATTCAACTCAGTCTGGACAAATAATTGTTATCAGCCATTGTACCACAGAGAACACCTGCGCTCATTGAGCGCTTCTCATCTCACCGCTTTGGACCTTGTGTGTGTGTGTGTGTGTGTTTTGTTTTTGTTTGTTCACCAATCACTGTCTGTATTGTGTATTTCTCTCCATTAAAAAGTATTCATTCCTTGGTTATTATGTCTAAAGCGTTGAGATGAAACGAATTTACTGAGGCTCAGAAGATCTCCGACATTATAGCAGTGACTGATTTTCACTAAAGTCTTCTGTCCTGCCTGAAAAGTCGAGAGAGAGAGAGAGGTAAGTGTTGTTCCTCTTAAATGTGTTAATAATTTGAATGATATTAAGAATACCTGACATGAATTGAGTCCAGTTTTTTTTAATATATATATATATATATATATATATATTCTTAATGAAATTAAATTTCTATTTTTTAAACATTGATAGCTATCGTAATTTCCAAATAGCGGGCATCTATCTCTTGTTTTAGGTAAACTGTACACAGTCTTTAATACGAAATACTCTCGTTTCTAATAATAATTTGCTAAAGAGGCAACACACTGTGAAATAAAAGAAACGTTACAGATAAAATGTGTACTGGCCTACTATAACTTATCCTATAACTTCGTGTTTATTCTATTATTTCAGAATGGCTCTCTGCTGACCCCAGTCAGTAGCTGCAGTGAGGCAAAGGGCCTCGTGACCGTGGAGGGGGAGGTGGGCGAAGTGAGTTCAGTTTTAACCTATGGTGGTATTTATAAGACAACAAAGTATAAAATGTGAATTAACTCACAATTCCATCTTTCTCAGCTGTCCACGCTCAAAAAGATCACCAAGGGCAAAGAAATATTTCCCATGCGAAATATTAAACTGCAGCAGGTAGGCACCTCTCCCTCTCTCTCTCTCTCTCTCTCAATTATTAATAATGTAATTATAGAATTAGAAATTAAAATATGATTTCACATGACTTTCTACAGGGGGATACACAGCTGTCGCTGTGCCTCTGGAGGGAGGTGTCGGTGGACAAAAAGCTGCAGATTGGGGCACGGATGAAAGTGTCCCACCTGAAAGCTCCTCAGTCGGACTACGGGCTGCAGCTGCAGTCCACCAACTTCACAACAATCGAGGTCGCCCTACTTGGTTGTTGCTGTTGTATTCATTATTACATTTTTAAAAAGATTGACATTCATTTTTTAGACTAATTTCTTTACATAATCTTCAAAATACAAACAGCGAAGTCTGCTGAAGTGATGTTGTGAATTTATTCTATGTAAATAAAATATATTTGAAGTGACATTAAAAAAACAAATATGAACAAAGTGAATAAGCAACGCACGGGCTAGGTAGATTATTTGGATTTTTAAAAAATGTGAAGGAGTAGCTACATTGATGTTTGGGTGATTTGTGACAGAGGATATCTAACAGAAGGTAACGTGATGTCTGTTTCTCTCGACAGGAGGTCAGCTCAGATGACGTGGTGGGCGCTTTCGGGGTGATGGACGTTGAGGGTGAGCCAGGCAGCCTGAACCTCCTGCTGGATGACGGCCGGACCGTCATCATTACAGAGGCTCTGTGGACCCCCATAGAACCCTTACTACTCAATCCCCTACTCGGGGAACCACGTCACTAAAGTAACTGTACAATAGTTCACTGTTGTTCACATGTTTCTTTATTTGTATTCATATTTGTAATGTATTTGTTATTTTGTATTCAGGGTTTCATTATGTTGTTATTTTTGACGGTTCATATTCAAATGTTTTGATGTGGTTAAGTGTTTTATGTTAAATTGCATTAAATTACTCTGCCTTTGTAATGGTGTGCATTGTTTCACGTAAACTTCATTTTTGATTTTAAATGCTGTGACTTATTTTCTAAAGATGTTTATTATATGCGTCTGAGTCAAGCCGGGTCCGCAGAGCATGTTGGAGAACCAAGAGGAGGGCAGGAGGTCTGCGGGGTCCGTGCCCACGGCAGAGTGCCAGCCATCGGCAAAATACATCCAAGCAACACATTAATATAATAATACACACATGTAATTATAGTCAGATCTATCGTGCTCTAGATAGGACCTGTTCATTTGGACATTCACACAGTCGATGATTTATAGCCATTATAATGGTAATACATCGTAAATAATAGTACTTTCTGCATTCGGCAGCTTCAAGGTGTTTCTTTTAGCCTAGATTAGGCTACGTGTTTTACTTCTTCGTAGGCTGTCATACTCTCCGTTTGTAAAACGAGACTGTGATTCACTGAACCTATATCGCCTACATACAGATTTCACCACTTATGTATCATAGTTGTCAGTTATTCTGCCTCTGTTTATTCTCTGTTTAGGATTAACGAACAATCCAATTTGCTCGGTTTTTTGGTTGATTCTCTCTGTTGTGTCAAGTAGTTTTCTTTTATTTCATTTAGTTTAATCCACATATCGGCCGCAGGGCGCTGGGCAACGCTTCAGCAGCGTTTAAACGGAAAAGCGCTCCGAGCTCCGAGGGCTGTTTTCTAATGTTTCTATGACAACAATATCTTGACAACATGTCGCCACTCTAACCACAGTTGTATGATAGACTAGCATCGCTCCTTTGCTTTGTATGATCTATTTGGGCCACTATCTATTTGTTTTACATTGTTGCTTCACCGTTAGCTTTAAACGGAGGAATCTCTGCTTCATATGGACGATAGATGAGCTCGTCACCTCTCTGAAAGCCGTAACGTTAGAGTAAGGCGAGACAAGGGTTACGGTAATAAAAACACAACAATCAATGGCAATATTCAAAGTCCGTCCAGACAATCTGCTCCTACAAATAGGGGTTTCTGTCTTTGTTATGATAGTTTATCCCGAAAAATAAAGTTTAGGGTCACAATATCAGTCATCGCTAGCACTACTAATATGAGTCCTGCAGCGACAACAAGCAGTCAATTACAGGATCAAAGGTGTTGAGTGAAACAAATTCCTAATCAACTTCGGTTAATATGACAATAAATTATTAAATAATGATGAAACTATTGGTAAACCATTTTTAACTATGCATTATTATTTGCATTGCTGCAACTATCACAGAAGCAATAGGCATTTAAGCTTAAAGCAGAATATGACAACAAACTCAGGACAATATTTGATCATGTTCAAAAAACAGGAATACATAATAATTTAGCTATTATGTGGAATTTAAATTGATTTATTAATTAAAATACACTTCTTTTTGTCAAGTCCAAGGTTTGTTTTGTCTTCTGGAAGGTGCTTCCTTCTTAATGACGAAACAGACAGAGTTACATTAAATAGCCAAACAAAGCTATATGATTGAGTGTACTTGCTTTTTGCATTGCTTATGCTATTTGAGAGTCCAAGGACAGAGGGTGTAATTTGTTGTAATTATAAATAAAAAATATTTGAGACAGACGGAGACAGACAGAGAGAGAGAGACAGAATGACAGACAGAGAGAGATATACATGGAGAGAGAAGTGAAAGAAGGAATGAGAGTAAAAAAATAGAGAGGAGAGAGAGAGACAGACAGACAGAGAGAGACAGCTATACAGATATAGATAGAGACAGAATGACTGATAGACAGAGAGAGAGACAAAAGACAGTGACAAAGAGACAGACAGACAGAGAGAGAGAGAAAGAGAGACAGATAGAGAAAGATAGAGAAAGAGACAGACAAACAGACAGAGAGAGAGACAAGGGGACAGCTAGAGAGAGACACAGACAGACAGAGAGAGAAAGAGAAAGAGAGAGAGATATATAGAGATAAAGAGAGAAAGACAGAGACAAAGAAACAAAGAAAGACAGAGAGGGAGAGAGACAGAGAATGAGAGACAGAGAGCGAGACAAGGAGAGAGAGGGACAGACAGATAAAGAGAGAGAGCCAGAATGACAGACAAAAAGAGAGATAAATAGAGACAGAAGAGCGAGAAGGAATGAGAGACAGAAAGATACAGAGGAGAGAGAGAGAGAGAGACAGACAGACAGACAGACAGAGAGAGAGAAAGACAGAAAGAGAGAGAGAGACAGACAGAGAGAGAATGTTGAAGCCTGTCAGCAGTAGTGATATTTGTAGTAGTAGTAGTAGAAGTTGTAGTTGTATTAGAAGTATTATTAGGAGTAGAAGTATTAGTAGCATTAGAATAAGTACTTGTAGTAGCAGTAGTGATATTTGTAGTAGTAGTATTAGTAGAAGTTATAGTTATAGTAGAAGTATTATTAGTAGTAGAAGTATTAGTAATTAGAAGTAGTAGTATCAGTAGTTGTAGTAATAGCTGTAGTAATGGTCGTAGTACTTAATATAACAGTAGTAGTAGTAGAATAAGTAGTAGTAGTAGTAGTAATAGTAATTGCAGTATTTGAAGTAGCAGTAATAGCAGTAGTAGTAGTACTAGTAGCAGTAGTAGTAGTAGTAATACTATAAATATTAGCAGCAGTAGTAATAGTTGTCGCAGTATTAGTAAGAGCATTCATTATTTCAACAAAAAAGCCTAATTTTGAGCTTAATGTTTAAATAGTTAATCCATGAGGCTTTTATTTTGAAAGGGTGGGGCTGGGTGGGGGAGAGAGGAGACAGAATCATAATGTTAGATAAATGACAGGTTTCATCACAAGCATTTCAGTTAGAATTCATTCTGTGGGGCTTTTATTTTAATATGGGGTGTGTGTGTGTGTGTGTGGGGGGAAAAGTCCTCTAAGACCTGAATGATTGTATGAGAGAGAGACACACACAGAGAGAGACAGACAGACAGACAGACAGACAGACAGACAGACAGACAGACAGACAGACAGACAGACAGACAGAGAGAAAGACAGACAGGAAGAGAGAGACAGACAGAGAGAGAGAGAATGTTGAAGCTTGAAAGCATTTAAACTGCACTGCTGAAACCCTTCTAGTTGAAATGTCTAACTATGGTGTCTGTAGCTGAAAGTATGAGGAAGAAGAAGGCTTTGAAAGTTGAAGAAGTTTAATCCATGAGGCTTTTATTTTGAAAGGGTGGGGCTGGGTAGTGGAGAGAGGAGACAGAATCAGAATGTATTCAATTCAAATTTATTTTGTATAGCCCAAAATCACAAATTACAAATTTGCCTCAGAGGGCTTTACAATATGTACACATGACATCATCTTGTCCCGGAACCCTCACATCGGAACAGGAAGAACTCCCCCAAAAACCCCTTTAACGGGGAGAAAAGAGGAAGAGACCTTAGGGAGAGCAACAGAGGAGGGATCCTCTATCAGGATGGACAGAAGTGCAATAGATGTCAAGTGTTGAACAGCATAACAAAATTACAACACATGCAATGTAATTTCAACACATTCAATGTATGACAGAACCACGGCAGGTGGAAAGACCAGGTCCAGGTACAACCCGGATCCAGAGGTACCTGTGAGGCGATAAAGCACAGATACTCTGGTGAAGAAGCTGGTCAATAATGTGCATTAATGGGACCGGTAATATGAAATAGTAATGTAAGTAATAATAAGAGTGTTATTTATTAGTGGGAGTCAGCAGGGTTAAGGCGGGAGGAAGGACCAGGGTCCACATGACACCACGATACATGGAAACCTGTGAGGAGAGAAAGCACAGGGACTCCGGGGAAGAAACAAAGTCAGTAATGTGCATTTAGTGGCAACGGTAATGTGGTTAATAATGTTAATAATAAAATAGGTAGTAGGTGTAAGCAGGGCCATGGCGGGTGGAAGGACCAGGGTCCAGATGAAACCACGATCCATGGGAACCTGTGAGGCGAGAAAGCACAAAGACTCCGTCTGCGCCAACGAGCAGGTGCGAAGGGTAGAGGAAGCCTGGGGGGATCCTCCTGAGCGTCTGACCACAGCCTCCTTCAGAAACGTACGGCGGTCCTTCCCGGTGGCGGAGCGGCGAGTCGTCAGATCAGCGCTGGCCACAGGTGAGACAGACGTGGCGGGAGTGGTTGGAAGTGGTTGGAGGTGGTTAGCGTATGTATGAAGCGTAATGTATGAAACACACAGAGGTTATTAAATGACAGTCTTCATCACAAGCATTTCAGGTAAAATTCATTCTGTGGGGCTTTTATTTTAAAATGCTGTGTCTGTGTGTGTGTATGTGTGGTGGGGGGGGGGGATAAAAAGTCCTCTAAGACCTGAATGACTGTATGAGAGAGAGAAGCTATTTCTTTAAAAGTTTAAAGATTAAAGATATGGAAAGTCATATCACCTCTCTCCTGAAAGCTGAACATTTTGATATTTGAACGGTTTCTGTAGCTTAAAGAAACTGTCAGCAGTAGTGATATTTGTAGTAGTAGTATTAGAAGTTGTAGTTGTATTAGAAGTATTATTAGGAGTAGAAGTATTAGTAGCATTAGAATAAGTACTAGTTGTAGCAGTAGTGATATTTGTAGTAGCAGTAGTAGTAGAAGTTAGCATTTCAGTTAGAATTCATTCTGTGGGGCTTTTATTTTGAAATGGGGTGTGGGGGGGGGGGGCAGACGGGGAGAGGAGACAGGATCATAATCTTAGATAAACACAAACAGGTTGCTAAATGACAGGTTTCATCACAAGCATTTCAGTTAGAATTCATTCTGTGGGGCTTTTATTTTAATATGGTGTGTGTGTGTGTGTGTGTGTGTGTGTGTGTGTGTGTGTGTGTGTGTGTGTGTGTGTGTGTGTGGTGGTGGGGGGGGGGGGTGGAGGGGAAAAAGTCCTCTAAGAATGAATATGACTGGATGACTGTATGAGAGAGAGACACACAGAGAGAGAGAGAGGGAGAGGAGTGTATGTGCATGTGTGTCTGAGTCTGTGTTTATAAACATCACTAATTACAAACACCTGTGTGCCTGCAGTCTTTAAATGGAGATAAAACTGTGAAACACCTCTCAAACAAATCCTCAAAAGTCCCATAACCGTAGCTCCTATTGCTCCAATATTGGCTCCACCCAGGTGAGGCAAACCAGAGTGTTTGTCAGCCTAAAGAACCCAGCTAAAACCATTAAGAGTAACACAAGTATAAAGTATAAACGAAGAGCACTGGCCGGACAGAGTTGGATGTAAGTCTATGTTGTATGTGTGTCTAAAGTCTACTATGGTATGTGTACATGTCTCACCATGGTGCACAAAGAGAGGATGAGTGGGATCCATGCATGTTGAATATGTTCATAGTGTGTTGGCTTGTTGTCTGTCTTGTATTCCTGGGAGGATTAATCTGGACAGCAGTACATGCCTCTATGCAAGATAAACCTTGAGCAAGATTTAGTGTAGAACATATAGAGGGTTTATGAGGAAAGGTCATATTTGAAAGCGGTGAAGACAGATCATATTAGAATAGTGGCGTACATAGTGTGACGACCCTCCTCCTCCATACACTAGGGGTCCCTGTTGTGTTTGATTATCTGTTGCAGGTGCTGATTGGAGGGTCGTCAGCAGGCTGAGCCTCACCTGAGCCGGCTCTGCCTTCAATACGTCTTCATTTGGCAGCCTCGCTCTCTGGGCGAGGACGTCCTTTAAGCCACCAGCATTACACTGTTCTTTGGGTTTATCTTCTGTTTATCGCGATACACTGCCACACGCATCCATACATGCTCTTCAGAACTGACAACTGATACCTACCGTTAGCATTTGTTTCATTTGTTAATGAGTTAATAAAATGCTTTTGTTAGCAGCCAGCTCGCTTGTCTCCCTTTAGTCTCAGTCTGTGAGCCGGGCTGTGACAGTAGATAAAGGTGTGTAGTTGTCAAAATGTGTGAGTTCCTTATGAATGTTGGAGGAAAGTGAAGCCGGCAGGAGTCCTTTTTCTTTTTCGTCTCTCGCTCTAGACATAGAGGAAAGAGGTGGGGGCTGAAGCAGTACAGAGCTCTTTTTTCTTCTCTCTTCACAGGGAGGAGAGAGGAGAGGAGGTCTGAAGGCTGAAGCAGCAGTTTTACATCAGCATTCATGCTTTCTGTTCACCCATCTACATTGTGAAAAAATGTGTTTAAATTGACAGGAGAGCAAAGTTTCTGTTCAGTTACATTATGATGCGTTGAAATGAGTATTAGGGGGAGGTAAATTATAACATCATCACGAGGTGTTCACATGTAAATTGTAGTGTTTGAGAAATGTGACACAACATAAATAGATATTACCTGTTTACACCACCCCTAGAACATCATTTAAAACTACTAGTGAAAGATTTGCTTTAATCCATAAAATTACGGTTGGGACAACAAGATGCCTCGCTAAGGGGCCCAGTTTGGGACAACAAGATGCCTCGCTAAGGGGCCCAGTTTGGGACAACAAGATGCCTCGCTAAGGGGCCCAGTTTGGGACAACAAGATGCCTCGCTAAGGGGCCCAGTTTGGGACAACAAGATGCCTCGCTAAGGGGCCCAGTTTGGGACAACAAGATGCCTCGCTAAGGGGCCTTTAAGATGGCGAGAGCGCGCGCTTTAGTGTAAATAACTGCATGTAAATACTGCTAATAGAAAGTAAGTGACTGTATTAATAAAATCAATATTGTAGACAAAATTGAGAACTCTCAGGAGTTGGATGATTTGAGACAACAGATGAAAGTTGGTCATACTGTGTGTGGTGTAATAATTACGATAGCATCATTAGTATTTCTAGCAGGTATACTGTGGAGATTAGCAGAGCGTCTTCAAGGAATTTAAAATTGTAATATTATGAAAATTGTACATATAGTAAAGTAAAATAAACTGACACAGATGAACGAGGGAGACAGCAGTGAGGATGAGGTGTTTTAACTAGAACACTGAGAATAAGAGTAGAAATAAGACAACACTTCTGGTTGGAGCGAACTCATAAAATAAGGAGAGGCTTGGAGCAGCGGCAGGACGAGCTGGAAATGAATCAAAAACTTTGGTAGATCACAAAATTCACAAATCTAAAACAAACACCTGAAGAGTTTCCACAAGTACTGTGGCAGAGACTCATACGTGGATGGTGGACTGCTTTGACATTTTCACCAGTGCTGGAGCATTTGTGCAACGATCCTAGTGCAGTAGCAACACTCCCTCTAAATCCAGCACTAGGACTATCTGAAGGGTTTGGGATAGCAGGAGAGAATCGGGTGACGGCAGACCCATGACAGTCTTCCCCGGAAGAGTGAGGTGAGAAACAGGCAAGTTCCAGAATATTGTTAAAACTACGGAGGACAAAACGGAAAAGATTGTAATCTGACCCAGTGAGAGGAAGGAAAATAAGCCAGCTGTGGGTAAGATATTAGTACTGATAGGAACCAAAAGCTCAGACGAAGAGCAAGTAACGAATACATGGGGTCCAAAGGGACAAAAGGAGGTGTGTTAGCACCGGCAGAGTGAATCATGAAGCAGCACCCAGATCATAAAAAACAGATCAATTATACCAGGCCTCAGGGGCCCCCCCATTATAGGCTTCAATTGACCCCTGTCGATACAGCAGTGATGGGACCAGGCATAGGATACACACCTCAAGGACCCTATAGTGCAGGTCCAGCTGTCAACTCATGGCACCGGATGGAGAGAGCCCCCATCCCTACCAATGAGAGATTTCCCCAGTACATCGCACCGGAACCAAAGGAGCCAGACTGGGTGATGCCTCAAGCAGGACCTCCAGGCCTTGCAGCACCTCCCCAGGGAGAACCCATCGCAGAAGTCCTCCGACCACCAATGACCCCACCGCAACCCACCTTCCTGCCCTATCTGCTTCAGGACAATGGATCGGACCAGCAACCCCTTTCACTG
>JAVDOI010000139.1:417500-439313 GCA_032191485.1 Leptoclinus maculatus
TTATTATTATTATTCAGTGAGGCTGTTTGTTATCTGATATCAGCCTCATTGGGTACATCACAAGTCTCTTAAATGCATCCTCGTTTTCCTCACTTGTGTCCTTTCCTTGCGTCTTAGTCCCTCCCACCAGGGATGCATGGAGAGATGCAAGGAAACCATGTGAGGAGAGAGGAAACGAGGAAATATGTTTTAAGAGACATGAGACGTCCTTTCCTCTGTAGCGTCACGTGAAGCGACGTCTGTTTCTGATGACGGAGGATCAGCTGATCAGCTGTCAGTCGGCTTTAACAGCTGGAGAGACTTTAGAGAAGTTTGTGTCTGTTCACATGATCACTGTACTTAATAATAGTAACTAATAATACTAATAACTAATAAAGACACACAGTTATCATCACTGTACTTAATAATAGTAACTAATAATAATAATAACTAATAAAGACACAGTTATCATCACTGTACTTAATAATAGTAACTAATAATAATAATAACTAATAAATACACACAGTCATCATCACTGTACTTAATAATAGTAACTAATAATACTAATAACTAATAAAGACACAGTTATCATCACTGTACTTAATAATAGTAACTAATAATACTAATAACTAATAAAGACACACAGTTATCATCACTGTACTTAATAATAGTAACTAACAATACTAATAACTAATAAAGACACACAGTTATCATCACTGTACTTAATAATAGTAACTAATAATACTAATAACTAATAAAGACACAGTTATCATCACTGTACTTAATAATAATAACTAATAATACTAATAACTAATAAAGACACAGTTATCATCACTGTACTTAATAATAGTAACTAATAATACTAATAACTAATAAAGACACAGTTATCATCACTGTACTTAATAATAGTAACTAATAATAGTAATAACTAATAAAGACACACAGTTATCATCACTGTACTTAATAATAGTAACTAATAATACTAATAACTAATAAAGACACACAGTTATCATCACTGTACTTAATAATAGTAACTAATAATACTAATGACTAATAAAGACACAGTAATCATCACTGTACTTAATAATAGTAACTAATAATACTAATAACTAATAAAGACACACAGTTATCATCACTGTACTTAATAATAGTAACTAATAATACTAATAACTAATAAAGACACAGTTATCATCACTGTACTTAATAATAGTAACTAATAATACTAATAACTAATAAAGACACACAGTTATCATCACTGTACTTAATAATAGTAACTAATAATACTAATAACTAATAAAGACACAGTAATCATCACTGTACTTAATAATAGTAACTAATAATACTAATAACTAATAAAGACACACAGTCATCATCACTGCACTTAATAATAGTAACTAATAATACTAATAACTAATAAAGACACAGTTATCATCACTGTACTTAATAATAGTAACTAATAATACTTATAACTAATAAAGACACAGTTATCATCACTGTACTTAATAATAGTAACTAATAATACTAATAACTAATAAAGACACACAGTTATCATCACTGTACTTAATAATAATAACTAATAATACTAATAACTAATAAAGACACAGTTATCATCACTGTACTTAATAATAGTATCTAATAATACTAATAACTAATAAAGACACAGTTATCATCACTGTACTTAATAATAGTAACTAATAATACTAATAACTAATAAAGACACAGTTATCATCACTGTACTTAATAATAGTAACTAATAATACTAATAACTAATAAAGACACAGTTATCATCACTGTACTTAATAATAGTAACTAATAATACTAATAACTAATAAAGACACACAGTTATCATCACTGTACTTAATAATAGTAACTAATAATAATAATAACTAATAAAGACACAGTTATCATCACTGTACTTAATAATAGTAGATAATAATACTAATAACTAATAAAGACACACAGTTATCATCACTGTACTTAATAATAGTAACTAATAATACTAATAACTAATAAAGACACAGTTATCATCACTGTACTTAATAATAGTAACTAATAATACTAATAACTAATAAAGACACACAGTTATCATCACTGTACTTAATAATAGTAACTAATAATACTAATAACTAATAAAGACACAGTCATCATCACTGCACTTAATAATAGTAACTAATAATACTAATTACTAATAAAGACACATAGTTATCATCACTGTACTTAATAATAGTAACTAATAATACTAATAACTAATAAAGACACAGTAATCATCACTGTACTTAATAATAGTAACTAATAATACTAATAACTAATAAAGACACACAGTAATCATCACTTTTCCTAATAATAGTAACTAATAATACTAATAACTAATAAAGACACAAAGTAATCATCACTGTACTTAATAATAGTAACTAATAATACTAATAACTAATAAAGACACAGTAATCATCACTGTACTTAATAATAGTAACTAATAATACTAATAACTAATAAAGACACAGTTATCATCACTGTACTTAATAATAGTGACTAATAATACTAATAACTAATAAAGACACAGTTATCATCACTGTACTTAATAATAGTAACTAATAATACTAATAACTAATAAAGACACAGTTATCTTCACTTTTCCTAATAATAGTAACTAATAATACTAATAACTAATAAAGACACACAGTAATCATCACTGTACTTAATAATAGTAACTAATAATACTAATAACTAATAAAGACACAGTAATCATCACTGTACTTAATAATAGTAACTAATAATACTAATAACTAATAAAGACACAGTAATCATCACTGTACTTAATAATAGTAACTAATAATACTAATAACTAATAAAGACACACAGTAATCATCACTGTACTTAATAATAGTAACTAATAATACTAATAACTAATAAAGACACAGTAATCATCACTGTACTTAATAATAGTAACTAATAATACTAATAACTAATAAAGACACAGTAATCATCACTGTACTTAATAATAGTAACTAATAATAATAATAACTAATAAATACACACAGTCATCATCACTGTACTTAATAATAGTAACTAATAATACTAATAAGTAATAAAGACACAGTTATCATCACTGTACTTAATAATAGTAACTAATAATACTAATAACTAATAAAGACACACAGTTATCATCACTGTACTTAATAATAGTAACTAACAATACTAATAACTAATAAAGACACACAGTTATCATCACTGTACTTAATAATAGTAACTAATAATACTAATAACTAATAAAGACACAGTTATCATCACTGTACTTAATAATAATAACTAATAATACTAATAACTAATAAAGACACAGTTATCATCACTGTACTTAATAATAGTAACTAATAATACTAATAACTAATAAAGACACAGTTATCATCACTGTACTTAATAATAGTAACTAATAATAGTAATAACTAATAAAGACACACAGTTATCATCACTGTACTTAATAATAGTAACTAATAATACTAATAACTAATAAAGACACACAGTTATCATCACTGTACTTAATAATAGTAACTAATAATACTAATGACTAATAAAGACACAGTAATCATCACTGTACTTAATAATAGTAACTAATAATACTAATAACTAATAAAGACACACAGTTATCATCACTGTACTTAATAATAGTAACTAATAATACTAATAACTAATAAAGACACAGTTATCATCACTGTACTTAATAATAGTAACTAATAATACTAATAACTAATAAAGACACACAGTTATCATCACTGTACTTAATAATAGTAACTAATAATACTAATAACTAATAAAGACACAGTTATCATCACTGTACTTAATAATAGTAACTAATAATACTAATAACTAATAAAGACAGTTATCATCACTGTACTTAATAATAGTAACTAATAATACTAATAACTAATAAAGACACACAGTTATCATCACTGTACTTAATAATAGTAACTAATAATACTAATAACTAATAAAGACACAGTCATCATCACTGCACTTAATAATAGTAACTAATAATACTAATTACTAATAAAGACACATAGTTATCATCACTGTACTTAATAATAGTAACTAATAATACTAATAACTAATAAAGACACAGTAATCATCACTGTACTTAATAATAGTAACTAATAATACTAATAACTAATAAAGACACACAGTAATCATCACTTTTCCTAATAATAGTAACTAATAATACTAATAACTAATAAAGACACAAAGTAATCATCACTGTACTTAATAATAGTAACTAATAATACTAATAACTAATAAAGACACAGTAATCATCACTGTACTTAATAATAGTAACTAATAATACTAATAACTAATAAAGACACAGTTATCATCACTGTACTTAATAATAGTGACTAATAATACTAATAACTAATAAAGACACAGTTATCATCACTGTACTTAATAATAGTAACTAATAATACTAATAACTAATAAAGACACAGTTATCTTCACTTTTCCTAATAATAGTAACTAATAATACTAATAACTAATAAAGACACACAGTAATCATCACTGTACTTAATAATAGTAACTAATAATACTAATAACTAATAAAGACACAGTAATCATCACTGTACTTAATAATAGTAACTAATAATACTAATAACTAATAAAGACACAGTAATCATCACTGTACTTAATAATAGTAACTAATAATACTAATAACTAATAAAGACACACAGTAATCATCACTGTACTTAATAATAGTAACTAATAATACTAATAACTAATAAAGACACAGTAATCATCACTGTACTTAATAATAGTAACTAATAATACTAATAACTAATAAAGACACAGTAATCATCACTGTACTTAATAATAGTAACTAATAATAATAATAACTAATAAATACACACAGTCATCATCACTGTACTTAATAATAGTAACTAATAATACTAATAAGTAATAAAGACACAGTTATCATCACTGTACTTAATAATAGTAACTAATAATACTAATAACTAATAAAGACACACAGTTATCATCACTGTACTTAATAATAGTAACTAACAATACTAATAACTAATAAAGACACACAGTTATCATCACTGTACTTAATAATAGTAACTAATAATACTAATAACTAATAAAGACACAGTTATCATCACTGTACTTAATAATAATAACTAATAATACTAATAACTAATAAAGACACAGTTATCATCACTGTACTTAATAATAGTAACTAATAATACTAATAACTAATAAAGACACAGTTATCATCACTGTACTTAATAATAGTAACTAATAATAGTAATAACTAATAAAGACACACAGTTATCATCACTGTACTTAATAATAGTAACTAATAATACTAATAACTAATAAAGACACACAGTTATCATCACTGTACTTAATAATAGTAACTAATAATACTAATGACTAATAAAGACACAGTAATCATCACTGTACTTAATAATAGTAACTAATAATACTAATAACTAATAAAGACACACAGTTATCATCACTGTACTTAATAATAGTAACTAATAATACTAATAACTAATAAAGACACAGTTATCATCACTGTACTTAATAATAGTAACTAATAATACTAATAACTAATAAAGACACACAGTTATCATCACTGTACTTAATAATAGTAACTAATAATACTAATAACTAATAAAGACACAGTAATCATCACTGTACTTAATAATAGTAACTAATAATACTAATAACTAATAAAGACACACAGTTATCATCACTGTACTTAATAATAGTAACTAATAATACTAATAACTAATAAAGACACAGTTATCATCACTGCACTTAATAATAGTAACTAATAATACTAATAACTAATAAAGACACAGTAATCATCACTGTACTTAATAATAGTAACTAATAATACTAATAACTAATAAAGACACACAGTCATCATCACTGCACTTAATAATAGTAACTAATAATACTAATAACTAATAAAGACACAGTTATCATCACTGTACTTAATAATAGTAACTAATAATACTTATAACTAATAAAGACACAGTTATCATCACTGTACTTAATAATAGTAACTAATAATAGTAATAACTAATAAAGACACACAGTTATCATCACTGTACTTAATAATAGTAACTAATAATACTAATAACTAATAAAGACACACAGTTATCATCACTGTACTTAATAATAGTAACTAATAATACTAATGACTAATAAAGACACAGTAATCATCACTGTACTTAATAATAGTAACTAATAATACTAATAACTAATAAAGACACACAGTTATCATCACTGTACTTAATAATAGTAACTAATAATACTAATAACTAATAAAGACACAGTTATCATCACTGTACTTAATAATAGTAACTAATAATACTAATAACTAATAAAGACACACAGTTATCATCACTGTACTTAATAATAGTAACTAATAATACTAATAACTAATAAAGACACAGTAATCATCACTGTACTTAATAATAGTAACTAATAATACTAATAACTAATAAAGACACACAGTTATCATCACTGTACTTAATAATAGTAACTAATAATACTAATAACTAATAAAGACACAGTTATCATCACTGCACTTAATAATAGTAACTAATAATACTAATAACTAATAAAGACACAGTAATCATCACTGTACTTAATAATAGTAACTAATAATACTAATAACTAATAAAGACACACAGTCATCATCACTGCACTTAATAATAGTAACTAATAATACTAATAACTAATAAAGACACAGTTATCATCACTGTACTTAATAATAGTAACTAATAATACTTATAACTAATAAAGACACAGTTATCATCACTGTACTTAATAATAGTAACTAATAATACTAATAACTAATAAAGACACACAGTTATCATCACTGTACTTAATAATAATAACTAATAATACTAATAACTAATAAAGACACAGTTATCATCACTGTACTTAATAATAGTATCTAATAATACTAATAACTAATAAAGACACAGTTATCATCACTGTACTTAATAATAGTAACTAATAATACTAATAACTAATAAAGACACAGTTATCATCACTGTACTTAATAATAGTAACTAATAATACTAATAACTAATAAAGACACAGTTATCATCACTGTACTTAATAATAGTAACTAATAATACTAATAACTAATAAAGACACACAGTTATCATCACTGTACTTAATAATAGTAACTAATAATACTAATAACTAATAAAGACACAGTTATCATCACTGTACTTAATAATAGTAACTAATAATACTAATAACTAATAAAGACAGTTATCATCACTGTACTTAATAATAGTAACTAATAATACTAATAACTAATAAAGACACACAGTTATCATCACTGTACTTAATAATAGTAACTAATAATACTAATAACTAATAAAGACACAGTCATCATCACTGCACTTAATAATAGTAACTAATAATACTAATAACTAATAAAGACACACAGTAATCATCACTTTTCCTAATAATAGTAACTAATAATACTAATAACTAATAAAGACACAAAGTAATCATCACTGTACTTAATAATAGTAACTAATAATACTAATAACTAATAAAGACACAGTAATCATCACTGTACTTAATAATAGTAACTAATAATACTAATAACTAATAAAGACACACAGTAATCATCACTTTTCCTAATAATAGTAACTAATAATACTAATAACTAATAAAGACACACAGTAATCATCACTGTACTTAATAATAGTAACTAATAATACTAATAACTAATAAAGACACAGTAATCATCACTGTACTTAATAATAGTAACTAATAATACTAATAACTAATAAAGACACAGTTATCATCACTGTACTTAATAATAGTAACTAATAATACTAATAACTAATAAAGACACACAGTAATCATCACTGTACTTAATAATAGTAACTAATAATACTAATAACTAATAAAGACACAGTTATCATCACTGTACTTAATAATAGTAACTAATAATACTAATAACTAATAAAGACACAGTTATCATCACTGTACTTAATAATAGTAACTAATAATACTAATAACTAATAAAGACACACAGTTATCATCACTGTACTTAATAATAGTAACTAATAATACTAATAACTAATAAAGACACAGTTATCATCACTGTACTTAATAATAGTAACTAATAATACTAATAACTAATAAAGACACAGTTATCATCACTGTACTTAATAATAGTAACTAATAATACTAATAACTAATAAAGACACACAGTTATCATCACTGTACTTAATAATAGTAACTAATTATACTAATAACTAATAAAGACACAGTAATCATCACTGTACTTAATAATAGTAACTAATTATACTAATAACTAATAAAGACACACAGTAATCATCACTGTACTTAATAATAGTAACTAATAATACTAATAACTAATAAAGACAGTTATCATCACTGTACTTAATAATATTAATTAATAATACTAATGACTAATAAAGACACACAGTTATCATCACTGCACTTAATAATAGTAACTAATAATACTAATAACTAATAAAGAGACAGTTATCATCACTGTACTTAATAATAGTAACTAATAATACTAATAACTAATAAAGACATACAGTTATCATCACTGTACTAATAATAGTAACTAATAATACTAATAACTAATAAAGACACACAGTTATCATCACTGTACTAATAATAGTAACTAATAATACTAATGACTAATAAAGACACACAATTATCATCACTGTACTTAATAATAGTGACTAATAATAATAATAACTAATAAAGACAGTAATCATCACTGTACTTAATAAT
Source organism: Leptoclinus maculatus (assembly GCA_032191485.1). Lineage (NCBI taxonomy): Eukaryota > Metazoa > Chordata > Actinopteri > Perciformes > Stichaeidae > Leptoclinus > Leptoclinus maculatus. Next base: position 426,279 of record JAVDOI010000139.1, read on the forward strand.
AGTAACTAATAATACTAATAACTAATAAAGACACACAGTTATCATCACTGTACTTAATAATAGTAACTAATAATAATAATAACTAATAAAGACAGTTATCATCACTGTACTAATAATAGTAACTAATAATAATAATAACTAATAAAGACAGTAATCATCACTGTACTTAATAATAGTAACTAATAATACTAATAACTAATAAAGACACACAGTAATCATCAGTGTACTTAATAATAGTAACTAATAATAATAATAACTAATAAAGACAGTTATCATCACTGTACTTAATAATAGTAACTAATAATACTAATAACTAATAAAGACACACAGTTATCATCACTGTACTTAATAATAGTAACTAATAATACTAATAACTAATAAAGACACACAGTTATCATCACTGTACTTAATAATAGTAACTAATAATACTAATAACTAATAAAGACACACAGTTATCATCACTGTACTTAATAATAGTAACTAATAATACTAATAACTAATAAAGACACAGTTATCATCACTGTACTTAATAATATTAACTAATAATACTAATAACTAATAAAGACACAGAGTTATCATCACTGTACTAATAATAGTAACTAATAATACTAATAACTAATAAAGACACAGTTATCATCACTTTACTTAATAATAGTAACTAATAATACTAATAACTAATAAAGACACACAGTAATCATCACTGTACTTAATAATAGTAACTAATAATACTAATAACTAATAAAGACACAGTTATCATCACTGTACTTAATAATATTAACTAATAATACTAATAACTAATAAAGACACACAGTTATCATCACTGTACTTAATAATAGTAACTAATAATACTAATAACTAATAAAGACACACAGTTATCATCACTGTACTAATAATAGTAACTAATAATACTAATAACTAATAAAGACACACAGTTATCATCACTGTACTTAATAATAGTAACTAATAATACTAATAACTAATAAAGACACACAGTTATCATCACTGTACTAATAATAGTAACTAATAATACTAATAACTAATAAAGACACAGTTATCATCACTGTACTTAATAATAGTAACTAATAATACTAATAACTAATAAAGACACACAGTTATCATCACTGTACTTAATAATAGTAACTAATAATACTAATAACTAATAAAGACACACAGTTATCATCACTGTACTTAATAATATTAACTAATAATACTAATAACTAATAAAGACACAGTTATCATCACTGTACTTAATAATATTAACTAATAATACTAATAACTAATAAAGACACAGAGTTATCATCACTGTACTAATAATAGTAACTAATAATACTAATAACTAATAAAGACACAGTTATCATCACTTTACTTAATAATAGTAACTAATAATACTAATAACTAATAAAGACACACAGTAATCATCACTGTACTTAATAATAGTAACTAATAATACTAATAACTAATAAAGACACAGTTATCATCACTGTACTTAATAATATTAACTAATAATACTAATAACTAATAAAGACACACAGTTATCATCACTGTACTTAATAATAGTAACTAATAATACTAATAACTAATAAAGACACACAGTTATCATCACTGTACTAATAATAGTAACTAATAATACTAATAACTAATAAAGACACACAGTTATCATCACTGTACTTAATAATAGTAACTAATAATACTAATAACTAATAAAGACACACAGTTATCATCACTGTACTAATAATAGTAACTAATAATACTAATAACTAATAAAGACACAGTTATCATCACTGTACTTAATAATAGTAACTAATAATACTAATAACTAATAAAGACACACAATTATCATCACTGTACTTAATAATAGTGACTAATAATAATAATAACTAATAAAGACAGTAATCATCACTGTACTTAATAATAGTAACTAATAATAATAATAACTAATAAAGACACACAGTTATCATCACTCTACTAATAATAGTAACTAATAATACTAATAACTAATAAAGACACACAGTTATCATCACTGTACTTAATAATAGTAACTAATAATACTAATAACTAATAAAGACACAGTCATCATCACTGCACTTAATAATAGTAACTAATAATACTAATAACTAATAAAGACACACAGTAATCATCACTTTTCCTAATAATAGTAACTAATAATACTAATAACTAATAAAGACACAAAGTAATCATCACTGTACTTAATAATAGTAACTAATAATACTAATAACTAATAAAGACACAGTAATCATCACTGTACTTAATAATAGTAACTAATAATACTAATAACTAATAAAGACACACAGTAATCATCACTTTTCCTAATAATAGTAACTAATAATACTAATAACTAATAAAGACACACAGTAATCATCACTGTACTTAATAATAGTAACTAATAATACTAATAACTAATAAAGACACAGTAATCATCACTGTACTTAATAATAGTAACTAATAATACTAATAACTAATAAAGACACAGTTATCATCACTGTACTTAATAATAGTAACTAATAATACTAATAACTAATAAAGACACACAGTAATCATCACTGTACTTAATAATAGTAACTAATAATACTAATAACTAATAAAGACACAGTTATCATCACTGTACTTAATAATAGTAACTAATAATACTAATAACTAATAAAGACACAGTTATCATCACTGTACTTAATAATAGTAACTAATAATACTAATAACTAATAAAGACACACAGTTATCATCACTGTACTTAATAATAGTAACTAATAATACTAATAACTAATAAAGACACAGTTATCATCACTGTACTTAATAATAGTAACTAATAATACTAATAACTAATAAAGACACAGTTATCATCACTGTACTTAATAATAGTAACTAATAATACTAATAACTAATAAAGACACACAGTTATCATCACTGTACTTAATAATAGTAACTAATTATACTAATAACTAATAAAGACACAGTAATCATCACTGTACTTAATAATAGTAACTAATAATACTAATAACTAATAAAGACACACAGTAATCATCACTGTACTTAATAATAGTAACTAATAATACTAATAACTAATAAAGACAGTTATCATCACTGTACTTAATAATAGTAATTAATAATACTAATGACTAATAAAGACACACAGTTATCATCACTGCACTTAATAATAGTAACTAATAATACTAATAACTAATAAAGACATACAGTTATCATCACTGTACTAATAATAGTAACTAATAATACTAATAACTAATAAAGACACACAGTTATCATCACTGTACTAATAATAGTAACTAATAATACTAATGACTAATAAAGACACACAATTATCATCACTGTACTTAATAATAGTGACTAATAATAATAATAACTAATAAAGACAGTAATCATCACTGTACTTAATAATAGTAACTAATAATACTAATAACTAATAAAGACACACAGTTATCATCACTGTACTTAATAATAGTAACTAATAATAATAATAACTAATAAAGACAGTTATCATCACTGTACTAATAATAGTAACTAATAATAATAATAACTAATAAAGACAGTAATCATCACTGTACTTAATAATAGTAACTAATAATACTAATAACTAATAAAGACACACAGTAATCATCAGTGTACTTAATAATAGTAACTAATAATAATAATAACTAATAAAGACAGTTATCATCACTGTACTTAATAATAGTAACTAATAATACTAATAACTAATAAAGACACACAGTTATCATCACTGTACTTAATAATAGTAACTAATAATACTAATAACTAATAAAGACACACAGTTATCATCACTGTACTTAATAATAGTAACTAATAATACTAATAACTAATAAAGACACAGTTATCATCACTGTACTTAATAATATTAACTAATAATACTAATAACTAATAAAGACACAGAGTTATCATCACTGTACTAATAATAGTAACTAATAATACTAATAACTAATAAAGACACAGTTATCATCACTTTACTTAATAATAGTAACTAATAATACTAATAACTAATAAAGACACACAGTAATCATCACTGTACTTAATAATAGTAACTAATAATACTAATAACTAATAAAGACACAGTTATCATCACTGTACTTAATAATATTAACTAATAATACTAATAACTAATAAAGACACACAGTTATCATCACTGTACTTAATAATAGTAACTAATAATACTAATAACTAATAAAGACACACAGTTATCATCACTGTACTAATAATAGTAACTAATAATACTAATAACTAATAAAGACACACAGTTATCATCACTGTACTTAATAATAGTAACTAATAATACTAATAACTAATAAAGACACACAGTTATCATCACTGTACTAATAATAGTAACTAATAATACTAATAACTAATAAAGACACAGTTATCATCACTGTACTTAATAATAGTAACTAATAATACTAATAACTAATAAAGACACACAGTTATCATCACTGTACTTAATAATAGTAACTAATAATACTAATAACTAATAAAGACACACAGTTATCATCACTGTACTTAATAATAGTAACTAATAATACTAATAACTAATAAAGACACAGTTATCATCACTGTACTTAATAATATTAACTAATAATACTAATAACTAATAAAGACACAGAGTTATCATCACTGTACTAATAATAGTAACTAATAATACTAATAACTAATAAAGACACAGTTATCATCACTTTACTTAATAATAGTAACTAATAATACTAATAACTAATAAAGACACACAGTAATCATCACTGTACTTAATAATAGTAACTAATAATACTAATAACTAATAAAGACACAGTTATCATCACTGTACTTAATAATATTAACTAATAATACTAATAACTAATAAAGACACACAGTTATCATCACTGTACTTAATAATAGTAACTAATAATACTAATAACTAATAAAGACACAGTTATCATCACTGTACTTAATAATAGTAACTAATAATACTAATAACTAATAAAGACACACAGTAATCATCACTGTACTTAATAATAGTAACTAATAATACTAATAACTAATAAAGACACACAGTTATCATCACTGTACTAATAATAGTAACTAATAATACTAATAACTAATAAAGACACACAGTTATCATCACTGTACTTAATAATAGTAACTAATAATACTAATAACTAATAAAGACACAGTTATCATCACTGTACTTAATAATATTAACTAATAATACTAATAACTAATAAAGACACAGAGTTATCATCACTGTACTAATAATAGTAACTAATAATACTAATAACTAATAAAGACACAGTTATCATCACTTTACTTAATAATAGTAACTAATAATACTAATAACTAATAAAGACACACAGTAATCATCACTGTACTTAATAATAGTAACTAATAATACTAATAACTAATAAAGACACAGTTATCATCACTGTACTTAATAATATTAACTAATAATACTAATAACTAATAAAGACACACAGTAATCATCACTGTACTTAATAATAGTAACTAATAATACTAATAACTAATAAAGACACAGTTATCATCACTGTACTTAATAATAGTAACTAATAATACTAATAACTAATAAAGACACACAGTAATCATCACTGTACTTAATAATAGTAACTAATAATACTAATAACTAATAAAGACACACAGTTATCATCACTGTACTAATAATAGTAACTAATAATACTAATAACTAATAAAGACACACAGTTATCATCACTGTACTTAATAATAGTAACTAATAATACTAATAACTAATAAAGACACACAGTTATCATCACTGTACTAATAATAGTAACTAATAATACTAATAACTAATAAAGACACAGTTATCATCACTGTACTTAATAATAGTAACTAATAATACTAATAACTAATAAAGACACACAATTATCATCACTGTACTTAATAATAGTGACTAATAATAATAATAACTAATAAAGACAGTAATCATCACTGTACTTAATAATAGTAACTAATAATACTAATAACTAATAAAGACACACAGTTATCATCACTCTACTAATAATAGTAACTAATAATACTAATAACTAATAAAGACACAGTTATCATCACTGTACTTAATAATAGTAACTAATAATACTAATAACTAATAAAGACACACAGTAATCATCACTGTACTTAATAATAGTAACTAATAATACTAATAACTAATAAAGACAGTTATCATCACTGTACTTAATAATATTAATTAATAATACTAATAACTAATAAAGACACACAGTTATCATCACTGTACTTAATAATAGTAACTAATAATACTAATAACTAATAAAGACACACAGTTATCATCACTGTACTTAATAATAGTAACTAATAATACTAATAACTAATAAAGACACAGTTATCATCACTGTACTTAATAATAGTAACTAATAATACTAATAACTAATAAAGACACAGTTATCATCACTGTACTTAATAATATTAACTAATAATACTAATAACTAATAAAGACACACAGTTATCATCACTGTACTAATAATAGTAACTAATAATACTAATAACTAATAAAGACACAGTTATCATCACTTTACTTAATAATAGTAACTAATAATACTAATAACTAATAAAGACACACAGTAATCATCACTGTACTTAATAATAGTAACTAATAATACTAATAACTAATAAAGACACAGTTATCATCACTGTACTTAATAATATTAACTAATAATACTAATAACTAATAAAGACACACAGTTATCATCACTGTACTAATAATAGTAACTAATAATACTAATAACTAATAAAGACACAGTTATCATCACTGTACTTAATAATAGTAACTAATAATACTAATAACTAATAAAGACACACAGTTATCATCACTGTACTTAATAATAGTAACTAATAATACTAATAACTAATAAAGACACAGTTATCATCACTGTACTTAATAATATTAACTAATAATACTAATAACTAATAAAGACACAGAGTTATCATCACTGTACTAATAATAGTAACTAATAATACTAATAACTAATAAAGACACAGTTATCATCACTTTACTTAATAATAGTAACTAATAATACTAATAACTAATAAAGACACACAGTAATCATCACTGTACTTAATAATAGTAACTAATAATACTAATAACTAATAAAGACACAGTTATCATCACTGTACTTAATAATATTAACTAATAATACTAATAACTAATAAAGACACACAGTTATCATCACTGTACTTAATAATAGTAACTAATAATACTAATAACTAATAAAGACACAGTTATCATCACTGTACTTAATAATAGTAACTAATAATACTAATAACTAATAAAGACACACAGTAATCATCACTGTACTTAATAATAGTAACTAATAATACTAATAACTAATAAAGACACACAGTTATCATCACTGTACTAATAATAGTAACTAATAATACTAATAACTAATAAAGACACACAGTTATCATCACTGTACTTAATAATAGTAACTAATAATACTAATAACTAATAAAGACACAGTTATCATCACTGTACTTAATAATATTAACTAATAATACTAATAACTAATAAAGACACAGAGTTATCATCACTGTACTAATAATAGTAACTAATAATACTAATAACTAATAAAGACACAGTTATCATCACTTTACTTAATAATAGTAACTAATAATACTAATAACTAATAAAGACACACAGTAATCATCACTGTACTTAATAATAGTAACTAATAATACTAATAACTAATAAAGACACAGTTATCATCACTGTACTTAATAATATTAACTAATAATACTAATAACTAATAAAGACACACAGTAATCATCACTGTACTTAATAATAGTAACTAATAATACTAATAACTAATAAAGACACAGTTATCATCACTGTACTTAATAATAGTAACTAATAATACTAATAACTAATAAAGACACACAGTAATCATCACTGTACTTAATAATAGTAACTAATAATACTAATAACTAATAAAGACACACAGTTATCATCACTGTACTAATAATAGTAACTAATAATACTAATAACTAATAAAGACACACAGTTATCATCACTGTACTTAATAATAGTAACTAATAATACTAATAACTAATAAAGACACACAGTTATCATCACTGTACTAATAATAGTAACTAATAATACTAATAACTAATAAAGACACAGTTATCATCACTGTACTTAATAATAGTAACTAATAATACTAATAACTAATAAAGACACACAATTATCATCACTGTACTTAATAATAGTGACTAATAATAATAATAACTAATAAAGACAGTAATCATCACTGTACTTAATAATAGTAACTAATAATACTAATAACTAATAAAGACACACAGTTATCATCACTCTACTAATAATAGTAACTAATAATACTAATAACTAATAAAGACACAGTTATCATCACTGTACTTAATAATAGTAACTAATAATACTAATAACTAATAAAGACACACAGTAATCATCACTGTACTTAATAATAGTAACTAATAATACTAATAACTAATAAAGACAGTTATCATCACTGTACTTAATAATATTAATTAATAATACTAATAACTAATAAAGACACACAGTTATCATCACTGTACTTAATAATAGTAACTAATAATACTAATAACTAATAAAGACACACAGTTATCATCACTGTACTTAATAATAGTAACTAATAATACTAATAACTAATAAAGACACAGTTATCATCACTGTACTTAATAATAGTAACTAATAATACTAATAACTAATAAAGACACAGTTATCATCACTGTACTTAATAATATTAACTAATAATACTAATAACTAATAAAGACACACAGTTATCATCACTGTACTAATAATAGTAACTAATAATACTAATAACTAATAAAGACACAGTTATCATCACTTTACTTAATAATAGTAACTAATAATACTAATAACTAATAAAGACACACAGTAATCATCACTGTACTTAATAATAGTAACTAATAATACTAATAACTAATAAAGACACAGTTATCATCACTGTACTTAATAATATTAACTAATAATACTAATAACTAATAAAGACACACAGTTATCATCACTGTACTAATAATAGTAACTAATAATACTAATAACTAATAAAGACACAGTTATCATCACTGTACTTAATAATAGTAACTAATAATACTTATAACTAATAAAGACAGAGTTATCATCACTGTACTTAATAATAGTAACTAATAATACTAATAACTAATAAAGACACAGTTATCTTCACTGTACTTAATAATAGTAACTAATAATACTAATAACTAATAAAGACACACAGTAATCATCACTGTACTTAATAATAGTAACTAATAATACTAATAACTAATAAAGACACAGTTATCATCACTGTACTTAATAATAGTAACTAATAATACTAATAACTAATAAAGACACACAATTATCATCACTGTACTTAATAATAGTGACTAATAATAATAATAACTAATAAAGACAGTAATCATCACTGTACTTAATAATAGTAACTAATAATACTAATAACTAATAAAGACACACAGTTATCATCACTGTACTAATAATAGTAACTAATAATACTAATAACTAATAAAGACACAGTTATCATCACTGTACTTAATAATAGTAACTAATAATACTAATAACTAATAAAGACACACAGTAATCATCACTGTACTTAATAATAGTAACTAATAATACTAATAACTAATAAAGACACAGTTATCATCACTGTACTTAATAATAGTAACTAATAATACTAATAACTAATAAAGACACACAATTATCATCACTGTACTTAATAATAGTGACTAATAATAATAATAACTAATAAAGACAGTAATCATCACTGTACTTAATAATAGTAACTAATAATACTAATAACTAATAAAGACACACAGTTATCATCACTCTACTAATAATAGTAACTAATAATACTAATAACTAATAAAGACAGACAGTAATCATCACTGTACTTAATAATATTAACTAATAATACTAATAACTAATAAAGACAGTTATCATCACTGTACTTAATAATATTAATTAATAATACTAATGACTAATAAAGACACACAGTTATCATCACTGCACTTAATAATAGTAACTCATAATACTAATAACTAATAAAGACAGTTATCATCACTGTACTTAATAATATTAATTAATAATACTAATGACTAATAAAGACACACAGTTATCATCACTGCACTTAATAATAGTAACTAATAATACTAATAACTAATAAAGAGACAGTTATCATCACTGTACTTAATAATAGTAACTAATAATACTAATAACTAATAAAGACACAGTTATCATCACTGTACTTAATAATAGTAACTAATAATACTAATAACTAATAAAGACACAGTTATCATCACTGTACTTAATAATAGTAACTAATAATACTAATAACTAATAAAGAGACAGTTATCATCACTGTACTTAATAATAGTAACTAATAATACTAATAACTAATAAAGACACAGTTATCATCACTGTACTAATAATAGTAACTAATAATACTAATAACTAATAAAGACACACAGTTATCATCACTGTACTAATAATAGTAACTAATAATACTAATGACTAATAAAGACACACAATTATCATCACTGTACTTAATAATAGTGACTAATAATAATAATAACTAATAAAGACAGTCATCATCACTGTACTTAATAATAGTAACTAATAATACTAATAACTAATAAAGACACACAGTTATCATCACTGTACTTAATAATAGTAACTAATAATAATAATAACTAATAAAGACAGTTATCATCACTGTACTAATAATAGTAACTAATAATAATAATAACTAATAAAGACAGTAATCATCACTGTACTTAATAATAGTAACTAATAAGACTAATAACTAATAAAGACACACAGTAATCATCAGTGTACTTAATGATAGTAACTAATAATAATAATAACTAATAAAGACAGTTATCATCACTGTACTTAGTAATAGTAACTAATAATACTAATAACTAATAAAGACACACAGTTATCATCACTGTACTTAATAATAGTAACTAATAATACTAATAACTAATAAAGACACAGTTATCATCACTGCACTTAATAATAGTAACTAATAATACTAATAACTAATAAAGACACACAGTAATCATCAGTGTACTTAATGATAGTAACTAATAATAATAATAACTAATAAAGACAGTTATCATCACTGTACTTAGTAATAGTAACTAATAATACTAATAACTAATAAAGACACACAGTTATCATCACTGTACTTAATAATAGTAACTAATAATACTAATAACTAATAAAGACACAGTTATCATCACTGTACTTAATAATAGTAACTAATAATACTAATAACTAATAAAGACACAGTTATCATCACTGTACTTAATAATATTAACTAATAATACTTATAACTAATAAAGACACACAGTTATCATCACTGTACTAATAATAGTAACTAATAATAATAATAACTAATAAAGACAGTTATCATCACTGTACTTAATAATAGTAACTAATAATACTAATAACTAATAAAGACACACAGTTATCATCACTGTACTTAATAATAGTAACTAATAATACTAATAACTAATAAAGACACACAGTTATCATCACTGTACTTAATAATAGTAACTAATAATACTAATAACTAATAAAGACACAGTTATCATCACTGTACTTAATAATAGTAACTAATAATACTAATAACTAATAAAGACACAGTTATCATCACTGTACTTAATAATATTAACTAATAATACTTATAACTAATAAAGACACACAGTTATCATCACTGTACTAATAATAGTAACTAATAATACTAATAACTAATAAAGACACAGTTATCATCACTGTACTTAATAATAGTAACTAATAATACTAATAACTAATAAAGACACACAGTAATCATCACTGTACTTAATAATAGTAACTAATAATACTAATAACTAATAAAGACAGTTATCATCACTGTACTTAATAATATTAATTAATAATACTAATAACTAATAAAGACACACAGTTATCATCACTGTACTTAATAATAGTAACTAATAATACTAATAACTAATAAAGACACACAGTTATCATCACTGTACTTAATAATAGTAACTAATAATACTAATAACTAATAAAGACACAGTTATCATCACTGTACTTAATAATAGTAACTAATAATACTAATAACTAATAAAGACACAGTTATCATCACTGTACTTAATAATATTAACTAATAATACTAATAACTAATAAAGACACACAGTTATCATCACTGTACTAATAATAGTAACTAATAATACTAATAACTAATAAAGACACAGTTATCATCACTTTACTTAATAATAGTAACTAATAATACTAATAACTAATAAAGACACACAGTAATCATCACTGTACTTAATAATAGTAACTAATAATACTAATAACTAATAAAGACACACAATTATCATCACTGTACTTAATAATAGTGACTAATAATAATAATAACTAATAAAGACAGTCATCATCACTGTACTTAATAATAGTAACTAATAATACTAATAACTAATAAAGACACACAGTTATCATCACTGTACTTAATAATAGTAACTAATAATAATAATAACTAATAAAGACAGTTATCATCACTGTACTAATAATAGTAACTAATAATAATAATAACTAATAAAGACAGTAATCATCACTGTACTTAATAATAGTAACTAATAAGACTAATAACTAATAAAGACACACAGTAATCATCAGTGTACTTAATGATAGTAACTAATAATAATAATAACTAATAAAGACAGTTATCATCACTGTACTTAGTAATAGTAACTAATAATACTAATAACTAATAAAGACACACAGTTATCATCACTGTACTTAATAATAGTAACTAATAATACTAATAACTAATAAAGACACAGTTATCATCACTGCACTTAATAATAGTAACTAATAATACTAATAACTAATAAAGACACACAGTAATCATCAGTGTACTTAATGATAGTAACTAATAATAATAATAACTAATAAAG
>JAVDOI010000140.1:0-15000 GCA_032191485.1 Leptoclinus maculatus
CTGGACTGAGGAAGAGTGACGTAGAGACGCGGTATACGTCTCTGGTAGAGACCTGTCAATCACTAAAGCATCCCCTGCTTTATGGTCTGTTTGACTCTAAATGGACCATCATGTACTAAATGAACATCATGCTGTATTGAAGAAGACTTGAAACTAGAGATTGAGACCATAAACTCATGTTTACAATGTTTACTGAGGTAATAAATCAAGAGAGAAGTAGAGTCAGTTACAATGTTTACTGAGGGAATAAATACATTTTCTCATAGACTTCTATACAATCGGACTTCTTTTTGCAACCGGAGTCGTCGCCCCCTGCTGGTCAGTACAAATAATGCAAGACACTTGCGGTCAAGTGTTGCTTTTCATAGTAATTTACTGCTTATGGACGACAATTTACCGTACATTTAAATTACATTAAGTTACTATATTTCTCCAATACAGTAGAGATACTATAAATTGTACATTATCTTGCTGGTTAAACTGCTGCCAGTAAAATACAGTCATTTTTTAATCATTACAGCTAACTGTATGCTTTCATTACAGTAAGTTCCTGTAGTCTGTTGATACAGCAGAGATACTGACACATTGTACAGTAGCTTACTGGAAAATTGCTTCTAGTAATTTACTGTAATCTTACAATAAAACGTTTTACAGTGAATTTACTGTAATTGTTCAATAAGAAGTTATGCAGTGAAATTACTGTAATTTCACAATGAAAACTATTACAGCGTGAAGCACATCGTGTGACGTATGAAGCAATAACATGCAGGACATCTACAGTTTCCCCACGCTGCTCGTCCCGCCGCAGTACAAATCAGAAGACTTGGTGGCGATAAAGCAACCACATGGCCTCTCGGTGAACTCAGAGCGGCCTTGTCACTGTCCCTTTAAGAGACATTTTATCTGAGCTGTGCAAAGATTTCAACAGGCAACCTTGAACTGATCACCTGGAGCCGTGCAGACATAACAGAGGAGCCAGGGCAACTTCAGTGTCTCCACACACAGCTGATGTTAAAGCCGTCTCGTCTGACCGGGATCTCGACTGTCAGTATCCGTTACAACTCGTTAGCTTGTTTTTGACCACTCGGGGTCATGTAGCCAGGGTAAATATTATGGTGTGTCAGACCACTGGATGTTATGTTGCCGTCATCGGAAGCCCGTTGCAAATGTTCAAAGGAATGATTTATGAACCAACAAATGTTGACTTGCTGAAAACATGAGCCTGCAGCGCCATCGATCTACATCAGACATGCAGGAGTGTGATTACAGACTGCAGCTTTGTCACTAGGTTATCCAGTGGTCTTGTTTTATGTTTTGATTAATCATCAGGGAATTAAGGGGACTAGAATACTTCTCTCAAGTAGAAATAAAGGTGTTTGACATATAGTAAAAATGTCCATATCAAACCATACCTTTAACTAATAAAGCTGGCAGAATTCTGTGTTTATTGTTGTCAACAAATCTCATAATCCTATCTTTGGCAAGTCCGTTAGTTAGACCTATAAAGATAACATATCGTTCCTTTTCTAAAATAGGAAGGCACAGTCATTTCCTAACACAGCTGGTCACTGTACTGTTTATCAAATGTCACTCAAACAGGAGGAAACAGTGCACTTGTTGGGGATTATTTCCAGCGGAGGATTAATCCACATTTGGTTGCTCTAGTAAGAATTTGGTGACCTTGCACTGGCAGCTGGATTCTCACAGGGCCACATTTCACACGAAAAAATCCATCTGGTCTCGCTTCAAGTGTTCAAAACAACAATGGCGGCTCCTTAAGAGGTTAGCATAGCTGTAATAGCATCAGTTATATCAGGACTGGAGAGTATTTCTTCATTGAAAATCAATGGACAAGATGTTTTTGCTCTTCTGCCGGCTGGCTTGGTAAGAGTTTGATTGACAGATGGTTCATCCAATCACCCGCCAAGTATTCTTTTGAAGGAGCATGCCCTCGTGTGTGATTTAGTTGAAATTAGGTACAGTGTTCATGGTCAGGCTTTGATACACACAACGAGGCTCCAGTGGGGATCTTGTAAAGTTAATATGACATTCCTTCTTTGTTCAGGGAATGGAATTTAGCTCTAAAAGCTCTTTAAGTGCACTAAAACATTTAGTTTTGTCCAACACATTCATATCATGGGGGGGCATTAAACGTCGGCGATTTTCTCTGACAGAGATTCATCAACGTCAAGTCCATGCAGTTACACAAGGCCTTGGAATCATTATGAACTCATGTAGATATCTGTAACAACATTGAGCTCGTTAACTTAGTAGAAATGTTTCCGTCAGCAGCGAGTGGCTCCTCGGTTACTTGTATATACAGATAACGATTAGTCGAGTTCTCCGAGGTCTCTGCGCTTGTCTCGGCTTGTAGAGACATTTCCCTCTGCCCTCCCCTTTACATCCATCTTTACTGCGCACACTTCACCGTTTAGAGCTCTGCGTTGTTACTGAGAACCAGATAAGCCAAGTGTTTACAGTAATCATCACATTCATGCACGTACGCTCTCTCTTTCTCTCCGTGTGTTTTGCAGCTCACAATGTGCTGCTTGGTAATAAGAGGCTTCAGAGCCGAAGAGCCACTTTACTGCTCCTCAAAGACATTAATGGGGAGGTTGCTTAAGGGGGGGGGAGTAGAGTTTGAGTGTTACACCTCCCCCCTCCCCCCCCCCCCCTCTCTTTCAGGTTTCGTACTGAGCTTGGCAGCCTGCCAGTATGAATGGTGAAACCTTGATGGGTGGACTGGGTTTCACACAGCAGAGCTGATGAAAGACTGCCGGAGGTGGCGTGAAAAACCGTGTAGATTACATGCAACCTTAACACAGCTGCAGCCAGGAAGTTATATGTGCTGGTGAAAAACTTCTCCAAATAGAAATCCGACTTTAAATATTGTAGCCTGCCGGGAGGATAAAAAGCGTAACTACTAGATCAGGCCAACTTCAGACTATGATTGTCCTCAGATAACCATAAATTTAACGTGGCAACACCCAAAGTAGCTACGAAATTGTTGTCATCACGGCAACAAGCACGATCCCATAGCTCAGACTGTCTGTAAGAAGTGGACGTAGTCATCGGGACGTCACCCGCTGGTTTGTAGACGTTTTGAAGCCTTGAGTTCAGCAATTTTGCCGTCGCCATCTTGGATTAAGGCCGTCGCCATGTTGTTGTTTTTTGCAACCGATAAACAGAAGTTACCATATTTGGAATGTGGAGGAGTGACGTAGAGATGTCGTTTACGGCTCTGGTAGAGACCTGTCAATCACAGTAAGCCCCGCCCTAAAGCATTTTGGGATTTAAAATTGATTAGTAAAAACCTGATACTTCTCTTGTTGGTTCTTCTTCAGCGCCTTAAATGTTAAAACGATATGATGCTAAACGTTTAACTGAAACATTCAGACTGCTGTTCACACTCCACCAGCTGTCACTCATTTACACTAACGAGCTCGTTAAGAGCAGCGCGTGACAGCAGGTGGTCAACCACGTAGATCGTTTATTAAGAGAAAGACTCACCTCTCTGTTGGTCTTTTTATCCAATAAAACTCACCGCTGGTCGTCTGTGCAGCTTCATCTGAACCACCGCTCAACATTTCTCATTGAATTTGTTGTCATATCATGTCTTCCAAACCTATGCAGTGGTAAAGTGGAGTACGACATGTCTGTCTGTATCACACTGTACCAAAGTAAAGCAGCTGTGTCGACTCGAGGTACACATTTGATGACTTTACTCATCTTGACATTTTTTAAAAAGACTTACAACTCGACTTTAACACCAATGATAAGTGACTTTACTTGGACTGGAGGCCACGAATTAATTAATTTCCCGAATCAAGTAACGGTAACGATATTCAACACTTGATTCCTCCAGATCCACTTCTGTTTGAACCAATCAGACAGAATCCAATCAGGCTGCAGGAGAGAACCATGAAGGACTAACGTTACGTTACTGAGCGCCAGTGGGAACAAATGACACCAAAGATCATTTAGTTTGCGTACATGGGATGAAAATTACAGACGGAGACGCAAATGGCATTACATTTGGTGAAGAGCACATTATGACTTGTTTAATTAAGACTCAAAACTCAAAGTTTAGGACTTGGGACTTGACTTGGAAGTTGCCTGTCTTGACTTGAGACTTGACTTTGGACTTGTTAGTCTTGACTTGACTTTGTATTTGACTTGGGACTTGACTTTGTATTTGTCAGTCCTGACTTGAGACTTGTGACCTGTAAAACAATGACTTGGTCCCCCCTCTGTGACTGTAGCACCGAAGCACGGAGAACGTCACATTATGTTTTTAACGGTCTCCTTTTGTTTCACATAAAGTAGTAAATATCAGTACAGATTTAATATGTTTACACACATGTTGAAAACAGGTCAGTTTACACGATGTTAAGTAAAGATGGAGTCTAGCAACACCTAAAGCTTATTTATCTATTTGCCGCATATACAAGCAGGTCTAGGCCACATTAAAATATCAAGTATTGGGGGAAAGTTTAATAATAATCTGGAGCAGCATATTGGTGAATTTAGTAAACACAAGCATGCGGATGCATCATCAGCAAATGAATACTGAAACTGTCTTGAGGAGATTGATTTTATTCCACCCGTGGAGTTAAGCCAAGAAAACATACAAGAAGAAAAAGAAATGCAGAGGTGGAGTATGAGAACTCTCTGATTGTATACATATGCAACAGCATGGCCCCGTCCCAGCATGCATCATGGGTGGTATTTGAAGTGGAGGTGTATGGATGGCATGACAGGCTTTTAAAGTCTTCAGGAGGCACTTCCTGCTGGGTCGGTCACCTGGGCAACACATTGGCGCGTACGCGGACGTGGTGTTATGACGTGTTTGTGGATGTGGCGCTGACGGCTGTGGCAGAACCACGTTCTCGACCCGACGCCGTGAGGGTTTGATGTACGGGGTTCATACAGTTCATAACATACAGGAGGTGGAACAAAGAGAACGGCTTTGATTTACAGCTGGCAGGAGAGAGAATTACAGTGTGTTGTCCAAACTCATCATCAGAGCCATTCATTACATGCAACCACCGCGGCCATTTCTCCAACCGCTTTCCCATGGGAGAAAATAACACACTTAAAAGCCTCAGTAAATACCATCCACTATATTTACTGGACTGTTTGAATACTGTAAAAACAGGACCAACATCTGCAGCGAGAGTTTACGTAGAGAAACCAAACAGTCACATGCTGCTCTCAACCGGCTGGACGAGTAAATCAGTGCACCAAAACATGTCCACAGCAGAGTGACAGGATGTGATGAATGTTTGGGACCCAACATATTACAATACACACAAATGTCGTAATAAAAACAGGCTGTTGTCATACACTGTTCGTAGCTTCTACAAAAAGTAATAATGCACTATAATTCATACATAACCCACGTAATCAATTCACATGTAATCCACGTCATCTTGAGCCAGGACAGGTGTGTAAAGAAAGACAAAGTCTGAGTATGGAGGAGGTGGAGTCTAAAAACACAGGACTTTCACCCAGGAGAGCTGAGTAACTTCCATATTTAAATAACGCCCATTGTTACCCAGACCACCATCTTTTCCTCAACCTACCAAAGTAGTTTTGTTCCATAATCACTGCAGGGGCCCAAACCAAACCAAGATGTTTACTGTGATGAGGGAAGTTTATTTTGAAAAGACTATATGAAACGAGCAGAAGTTGACACGTGTTGCTGAACTTTAATTGTAAAATCTTACTTAAATTATGAATTTAAGTAAGAAAACAGCAACTTGACAATTATAAGGCAAATACTTGTCACGTTAAAGTTAGATATTGTGTTTACAGCAGGCGGCAACCTCCGGTTCTGCCGAGTGAAGCCGATGCTTCATGTGTTAAAGCTGCATTCTCTCTAGTGTCCACCAGGGGGCGACTCCTCTGGTTGTATAGAAGTCTATGAGAAAATGACTCTACTTCTCTCTTGATTTATTACCTCAGTAAACATTGTAAACATGAGTTTATGGTCTCAATCTCTAGTTTCAAGTCTTCTTCAATACAGCATGATGTTCATTTAGTACATTATGGTCCATTTAGAGTCAATTAGACCATAAAGCAGGGGATGCTTTAGGGGCGGGGCTACACGGTGATCGACAGGTCTCTACCAGAGACGTATACAGCGTCTCTACGTCACTCCTCCGCTTTCCAAATATGTTACCTTCTTTTCATCGGTTGCAAAAAAACATGGCGATGGCAAAATGGTCGAACTCAAGGCTTCATAACGTCAGTCCACAAACCAATGGCCATGTCCACTTCTCATAGACAGTCTATGGTTTATAGGTTGCACAAAAAGTTTCATTAACCGTAAATTGTCTTTATTCAGAAGTGTTGTGAAACTGAGCCGTAAACCTGCATATATACACACACACACACACACAAGATGAGTTATATCTGAGGATACCTCCACTCTGTAGGAAACAGTGAGGTACAGTCACACTTGGTCTAAACACGATGTCTGGATGGGAAACATCTGCTGCCTCTGACCAGGCTGACGTTATCTTCAGCGTCTCTCCTTCACACGTGAAGTCCAGTAAACCTCACGCTTCAGTGCAGGCTGGTTACTGTAAGTACAATAAATCACACACACACACACACAGATTCTCCGTGGGCGAAGGTTGCACAGATGCAGCAGACACGATGTGTTTACGCCAGCGGCACGGTAGTCTAAGAAACACTAATCAACGTCTCAATACAAACAGCTAAAGACCACCAAACACAGCTGCAGCGGGGAAAACTGGTGTATATGTGTAAAAATAACGTCACATTTACTAAATGAAAATTACAAACACTCAGTAAACAGTCTTGCAATGACTCGCTTATTGCCGACAGATGTTGCAGAAATGTGGCTCGAACTTGTGGGCTGATAATAACTCAGACATCACAAGCATGTCAACAAAAGCCGAAACCAGCACAGACCACATCCAAGCCTCCTCCGTTCACGAGGCTGACCGCAGATGCCGCTCCTCCTCCTCCTCCTCCTCGTCCTCCTGTTCTGGGAATGAGGTTCATTTGAGCTGGTTCGGCTCTGATCCTGCTCCTGTTGTGTGGGATTAAAAAAACTATTTCAGTCGCTTGCACACAGCAGCAGAGGTGTGACCGCGCTGCCAACCGAGTCCCAGCATGCTAAAAATATAGAAGCACAATGGTTACCAAGGAGGTTTGTTTAGTTGATACAGTGATCACATGTTCCTGAACTCATCTCTTGATTGATTGTTTGTCTGGTGATGAAACCAGACTGTCTATAAAAAGAGGACGTAGTCGTCGTGACGTCCCCCGTTGGTTTGTGGACTGACGTTTTGAAGCCTTGAGTTTGGCGATTTTTACCGTCGCCATCTTTACTTTTTGAAACCAATGAATGGAAGTTAGCCTATTAAGAATGCGGAGGAGTGACGCAGCTACCTGTCAATCAGAGGTAGCCCCGCCCTAAAGCATACTAGAGATTGAGACCATAAACTCATGTTTACAATGTTTACTGAGGTAATAAATCAAGAGAGAAGTAGAGTCATTTTCTCATAGACTTCTATACAACCAGAGGAGTCGCCCCCTGGTGGACACTAGAGAGAATGCAGCTTTAAGACATGAAGCATCGGCTTTAACCGACTGGAAATAATGCGCATGAACTTTCAGTAGGGTTCCAGGTTTTGGGGGTTTGAAAATACAGCCACCCTAGATTACTCTTAGTATTATCAGTATGATATGAGGAAAAAATGACAATATCACTGTTATTTTAACAAAACGCAGTTTGGCTGCTTCGCTAACATACAATTGCTCAGTATGTTTTCACCTTTAACATTTCATTAGAGAAAGTCTTTTAGGAGGAGGACTAATCGATGTGTTTGGCAAAGGAAACAAGTAACATTGGCTGGGGTTACCGGAGTATATACTTCCCCAAATCCTCACAAAAACAGAAAAAAAATAAATAAAGGAGAGATGGAGAGAAAAGTGTGATTTAAGCTTTGCACAGGAATCTATAGTGATCTATCAAAACTCTGATAGCATCCAGGAAAGGTTTCTACAGTGGGGAAATAGGAATATTACCATAAAAATGGAGTAGGAGTAGAATGGACATTGAACTGTTTTCAACGGTTATTTGACTAAAAGGAAATGTGGTTTGTTGTTAGTTGTGACGGAAGAGAGCAGACTAGAGACGGATAGCTGGCTAGTTAGCTAGTTAGCTTGTCCGTCTCCGGTTACATTAGTTTGTGAGTAAGTCCCTTTGAGCTAATGTAACGGCTTCTTCCCCTCTTTCTGATGAAATGGGCTCACTGTTGCCCCCTGTGGCTGTTTGGAGAAAGTCACCCTTTGCAAACTGCAGTTAATAGACTTTCTTTAAAACACTTTCAAAATGACATGAAAAACATAAAAGTTATATTTCAGTATTTGTTTAACTCTACGTACTGTATGTGCGGATGTTTAGCAGCATTTAATCCTCAAAATGGATTTACACGTGGCCTTCCTTTATTCTCTCTCACACACACACACACACACACACACACACACACACACACACACACACACACACACACACACACACACACACACACACACACACACACACACACACACACACACACACACACACACACACACACACACACACACACACACACACACACACACACACACACACACACACACACACACACACACACACACACACACACACACACACACACACACACACACACACACACACACACACACACACACACACACACACACACAAAATCGATGCCAGAAGAGCAAAAGAGTGACAGACTATGAAATTAAATTACCTCATTGTATGTTTTGTGTCTCAAACGGCAAAAAAAAAGAAGAGTGAAGCCATTTTATTCTGCAGTTAATACACATTTAGTCCATCAAAAAGCGCCGGCCGCTCCCCCCAGACTTTTATTCCATGCCAGCTACTTTTTGAAATCTGCCCAGCTTTTAAATGAAAACAGGACAAAGTGAACAAAGCACATTTCTATCTCTATCAGTATTACAACCACCTGCCGAAACCCAATCTGGAGACGTTTTGGGTCGCAACTAGCTGACAGTTTTTCCTCTGAGGAGTCTGGGTGGCGTTAGAGGAGAGTAGGACTCTCTGAGCTGCATATACGCATCAGGTAAACATGTGGTAAAAACTAAATTCTGCTTGAACACCTGTACTTGTCATTTAGGATTATTATCTCTGGAGCAACAGACAAGCTTTTGAGCAGCTAAGAAGTTAGCGACAGAAATAAAAAAAAACGAAAGGAGCAACCAACGGCAACTGCATTTACTGATTATTAACGAAAGAATGGCAGCAATAAACGCTATCAAAACGGGGTTTAATGTCATCAAAAATGCATTTTAAAAACCAATTCTGTGTATTACTTTAATTACTGTGCAGAATTTAAAAAAATTGGGAAAGTGGCGTGCTGCAGGAATAAGTCTTAAAACAAGGAGATGGGTCAGTAAAAACCCCTCTGGTGAATTTAGAAGCTTCTACGTGTCTTAAAAAGAGTGTAAATGAGACGACTAAACGTCCCTAGTCCTCCTTTAGCTTAGTGGTGGAGACGTGAAGTCACGTGACCGCGGTGGAGTTCCTTTATAGACTGACGTGAAGTCACGTGACCGTGGTGGAGTTCCTTTATAGACTGACGTGAAGTCACATGACCGTGGTGGAGTTCCTTTATAGACTAACGTGAAGTCACATGACCGCGGTGGAGTTCCTTTATAGACTGACGTGAAGTCACGTGACCGTGGTGGAGTTCCTTTATAGACTAACGTGAAGTCACATGACCGTGGTGGAGTTCCTTTATAGACTAACGTGAAGTCACGTGACCGTGGTGGAGTTCCTTTATAGACTAACGTGAAGTCACGTGACCGTGGTGGAGTTCCTTTATAGACTAACGTGAAGTCACGTGACCGTGGTGGAGTTCCTTTATAGAGTAACGTGAAGTCACGTGACCGTGGTGGAGTTCCTTTATAGACTGACGTGAAGTCACGTGACCGTGGTGGAGTTCCTTTATAGACTAACGTGAAGTCACGTGACCGTGGTGGAGTTCCTTTATAGACTAACGTGAAGTCACGTGACCGTGGTGGAGTTCCTTTACAGGCTAACGTGAAGTCGCGTGACCGTGGTGGAGTTCCTTTATAGACTAACATGAAGTCGCGTGACCGTGGTGGAGTTCCTTTATAGACTAACGTGAAGTCACGTGACCGTGGTGGAGTTCCTTTATAGACTAACGTGAAGTCACGTGACCGTGGTGGAGTTCCTTTATAGGCTAACGTGAAGTCGCGTGACCGTGGTGGAGTTCCTTTATAGGCTAACGTGAAGTCGCGTGACCGTGGTGGAGTTCCTTTATAGGCTAACGTGAAGTCGCGTGACCGTGGTGGAGTTCCTTTATAGACTAACGTGAAGTCGCGTGACCGTGGTGGAGTTCCTTTATAGACTAACGTGAAGTCACGTGACCGTGGTGGAGTTCCTTTATAGACTAACGTGAAGTCACGTGACCGTGGTGGAGTTCCTTTATAGGCTAACGTGAAGTCGCGTGACCGTGGTGGAGTTCCTTTATAGGCTAACGTGAAGTCGCGTGACCGTGGTGGAGTTCCTTTATAGGCTAACGTGAAGTCGCGTGACCGTGGTGGAGTTCCTTTACAGACTAACGTGAAGTCGCGTGACCGTGGTGGAGTTCCTTTACAGGCTAACGTGAAGTCGCGTGACCGTGGTGGAGTTCCTTTATAGACTAACGTGAAGTCGCGTGACCGTGGTGGAGTTCCTTTATAGACTAACGTGAAGTCGCGTGACCGTGGTGGAGTTCCTTTACAGGCTAACGTGAAGTCGCGTGACCGTGGTGGAGTTCCTTTATAGGCTAACGTGAAGTGAAGTCGCGTGACCGTGGTGGAGTTCCTTTATAGACTAACGTGAAGTCGCGTGACCGTGGTGGAGTTCCTTTATAGACTAACGTGAAGTCGCGTGACCGTGGTGGAGTTCCTTTATAGACTAACGTGAAGTCGCGTGACCGTGGTGGAGTTCCTTTATAGGCTAACGTGAAGTCACGTGACCATGGTGGAGTTCCTTTATAGACTAATGTTAGCTTTTTACTTTACACTTCTATCATAAAAGTGGAGTTCATTAGTGAATATTATCTTGATGAACAAAACCTGTAAGTATCATAAACGTTTGACACAGATTATTTTCTGCAGTAATCCAAAATCCGATGGAAGAATCTCATTGGCTGTTTGTGGAGGGAACCAGTGATGCTGACTTCCTGTTAAAACGTCATCCCTGCAGCACGTTTTGGCAAAGTTTTCATTTAAATTTAGCGCAAACTTGAACAGAATTTCCAGAAAAATGACAAAAGTAACATTTGAACACCGTTAGTCTCGCTGAACACATCTGTTTTCGTCTGTCGCTATTCTTTGTCTCTTCAGTGGAATTTAAAGTCAAAAAGCTTCACTTGTCATAATTTATTCACCGCTCCGGAATTCATTGCACTTTGTTGCCTTTTGCTTTTATTGATAAACCAACTTTTCCTCGTCAGCCGTGCCCAAATAAAATCTGATATTTTGACCTTTTTAAAAAAAGAAATATTTCCAGCTTTTTTTTTTACCATAACAGATCAACAAATATACTGATTAGCTAACAAATAATAAACAAGTAAATGATTTAAGTAAATAAAGACAAACATGTTCTTGTTATGAACAATGAATGAATCACTTTCCTCTGAGGTTGGACCAGATCTCTACAAACACAATAATAAATGCTTTTAAAGAGAAGGTTCAGTAGGACGGGGAAAATGATAAAATGTCCTCATAATGAGTTAACAAGCAGGAAAGACCAGGACAACAAGGGAGACTTTGTCAGTTTATAAAGACAGAGACGGAGAGGTGAGGGGGGGAGGTAGGAGGAAGAAAAAGAGGCTTATGAAGGAGCCGACGAGAAGAAACGACCCCGATACCGTCGAGGTCAGGGTCGACATGAAGCTGTCCTCTCTGATTCATGGCACAGTGTGAGGATGAAAGACGGCAACATGCTGGTGAACACATCGATCACAGCAGAAGGTGGAGAAAACACCGTTTTGTTGGCAGACGCAGAAGAAAAGACACCAGAAGTGTTTGAGGAATTAGTGTCGAGGTATTTTGATGCTTGGGGGACAGTGTAAATAAAATCACGCTAACTTCCACTCTTACAATTAATACCGTTTAAAAGGTTCGTTTGCATCGGTGATTAGTAATTTAAGGAGTTCCCTCCAAGACTGCAGAGCAAACCTGTCCACTGACGAAGACTGAGAGATGCAGTTGAAAGCTCCGGAAAAAGCAAGTAAGTTAGAGTTACTGAGGAACTTTGAACTGGTCCTGAACCAGTCTGTGTAGTCCTGATCCTCTATATGAACCAGTCTCACTTTAGTCCTGGTCCTCTATCAGACCTCCATCAGTAAAGAGACCATCAGAGAGAAGATGGTCTGTTTCTATAGAGTTATTCTTGATGCTCGTCATCGGAGCCACCGGGTCGGATTCTGGTGAAACCAGATGACATCATGCAGGTTCACCAGAAACTCCTTCAGCTCAGACTCCAGCAGAGACCGGTCCACCGTGGACAGACCCAGATCCTCCAGCAGAGACCGGTCCACCGTGGACGGACCCAGATCCTCCAGCAGAGACCGGTCCACCGCGGACGGACCCAGATCCTCCGGCAGAGACCGGTCCACCGCGGACAGACCCAGATCCTCCGGCAGAGACCGGTCCACCGTGGACAGACCCAGATCCTCCGGCAGAGACCGGTCCACCGTTGACAGACCCAGATCCTCCAGCAGAGACCGGTCCACCGCGGACAGACCCAGATCCTCCAGCAGAGACCGGTCCACCGCGGACAGACCCAGATCCTCCAGCAGAGACCGGTCCACCGCGGACAGACCCAGATCCTCCAGCAGAGACCGGTCCACCGTGGACGGACCCAGATCCTCCAGCAAAGACCAGTCCATCGTGGACGGACCCAGATCATCCTCCTCCAGGAGCAGAGCTTCTCCTCTCTGGGAGCCAACACCGACACCACGCTGCTGGAGAACCAGGACGTAATGCTGGACCCTCTGGAGGGAAGGGAGGCACGGGAGAACCAGAACCAGGACTGAGAGGGCCAGACGGTCAGACCCTGCTGCAGTACATGAGAGGTTTCTAAAGGGACTCTGGTGCTCAGGAACACTACCACTTTAGTCCACAGGGGGCGACAGAATCAACACAACATTAAAGTTCCTTTTAGTAGCTTTAAAATAGTTTAGATTAACATGCCGACTAGTTTTCATTATGTAATAAACATTTCGTCTAATTTAGAGGTGATTATATCCCCAAAATGAATTCAAAGTTAAATACAATAAAAGCAGTTTGCAGCTACACAGTCGGCTCAACAGACCTCATTAATTACTTTCAGCCAGCAGCTCGGTTCGGTTCTCCGTCAGGAAGGTACATACACACACGCACACACACACACACACACACACACAGGCACACACACACACACACACGCACACACGCACACACACACCCACCCCATCCTCAGAGGAATTTGAGGCTGGCATCCTGACCTGCCCAGACTCCCTCTATGGACCAACTCCAGCTCTCTGACTGATGACTGTGATTATCTGTTCAGCTCCCTCACTGTGTGTGTGTGTGTGTGTGTTGTTTTGGGAACTCGCTCCCAGATTGCTTTCTGTGTTTGGCTGATTTCCAGCAGCCCACACTGTCCATCTGCCAGACTATACTGTCCTCGTACACTCATATATAAATATATAAATATATACACACACACAGTATGTGAGAACACAGAAACCGTAATTTCCACCCGCTGGTCACCAAATATCAGATTTATAAATGCAAAGTTAACCAACTACTGGTTCCAGTTTGAAGTCAGGGGCTTAAATCACTGTGAGGCCCTAAACGTTGTCCTGGGTGAAGAATAAGCACAATGTTCTACATGGAACTCACATTCATTGAAGAAGATGGCGACGGCCAGATCGTTGAACTCGACGCTTCAAAACATCCGTCCACAAAGCAACGAGTGACGTCACGACTACGTCCACGTCTTATAGACAGTCTGTGGTCACATGACTGAATTTATAGTGAAAGTTTTTGGTTGCTGTAATAGCAAAGAAACCTTTTAACACAGTTCCATAGTAATTGATGTTCGTTGTAGTTAAACCGTTCGGAGGAATAAACAGAAGGAATCTGGAGGTGAATTTCGTGGTTTAATCCCAGTTCTCTGCAGAGGGTTGGGAGGTAGAGACCATCACCAGATTGTTACCATCTGACTCCAATTTGGAAGCTCTGCAAATAAACACTTGAATATTACCGCCATCAGTTTCACCTGAAAGGACTTTCTGTAATACAAAGAAAAACAGCATCCGAGTCGAGCGATGTGTCACTTGACAGAAACATCTGGACTCAACTTTCAAGTCCAGAAGAAATGTTTGGCTTTTGGACAAAACTTTGCAAGATTGGTGACATAGTAGGAAGAGATTAGTCCACCTCTGGCTCACGTTCTCTTCTTCTGTTTGCTTGTTTAAAAAAATAAATAAATCCATCGTCCATCTGATCAATGAACCCAAACAGACGCAAACAATTACAGAGCTGCTTGAAAAGCTGCTCACCTTAAAGAAAATAAAGAAAAACGCAGTTTTAGTTTGTCAGCAAACAGAAAAAGGGCCGTCCTGTCGGTGGGAGTTGAACATCTGGACCGCGCCGCACTGCTGCCATCTAGTGGCAGGAACGAGCACCACGGAACCTTTAATACACAGTACAGAGTTTTATTGTTTATATTAAATCAGAAAAGATAAGCACTATAACATACGTTATACAAGAACATCTTATATCTTGGGGGAACTCAAATGACATTACACAAAAAGAAAAGAAAAAGTAGTAACAATAGTGGACAAAAACATTCTTTAAATAACAGAACTGTACATTCTTTTTAATATGCAACTAGAAAAGTAACCCCCCCCAAAAAAAGAGTGA
>JAVDOI010000140.1:20000-220000 GCA_032191485.1 Leptoclinus maculatus
TTACGCAGAAACATGGGAGGCGAAAGTAAATCCGTTGATGGTAAGAATTATTTATATTAATTAACGTAATGTTTTTGACACTAATGTCGGTCGGGGTAAAAATATTTCCTAACTCATCTGATCCGTTTCCTTTGCTCTTCGTTGTCTGGCAAATACTGTGAACAGCTATCAACGTGTTTAAAATACAAAGCATCTTCTTTGTAGCGTTCACATTTTCTTCCACATAACTCACGAACACACCGCAGTCGTAAAAAAGACTTCCCAACTCTGGAAATGAAGCGTCTTAAAGCTGCATTCTCTCTAGTGTCCACCAGGGGGCGACTCCTCTGGTTGTATAGAAGTCTATGAGAAAATGACTCTACTTCTCTCTTGATTTATTACCTCAGTAAACATTGTAAACATGAGTTTATGGTCTCAATCTCTAGTTTCAAGTCTTCTTCAATACAGCATGATGTTCATTTAGTAACTTATGGTCCATTTAGAGTCAAACAGACCATAAAGCAGGGGATGCTTTAGGGGCGGGGCTACACAGTGATTGACAGGTCGCTGCCGCTACCAGAGCCGTACACGGTGTCTCTACGTCACTCCTCCACATCGCAAATATGATAACTTACGTTTATTGGTTGCAAAAAAAACAACCCCATGGCGACAGCCGCAATCCAAGATGGCGACTGAGAAATCGCCAAACTCGAGGCTTCAAAACATCAGTCCACAAACCAATGAGTGACGTCACGATGACCACGTGCAGTCCTATATCCTATATACAGTCTATAGTTAGCAGCCACTAACAAGCCGACAATGTGTTTTCCTTGTTGCAACGCTATCAACAACCAAACATTACAGGTTGAGAAGTCTCTACGGAGATTAATGCTGACTAATGATTGAGAGCTTAAACGTGTGTTTACGGTTGTCTGTGCGTGTGTGTGTGTGTGTGTGTGTGTGTGTGTGTGTGTGTGTGTGTGTGTGTCAACCTGTACCTGGTAGGGGTGGGTCTTGGTCTGGCGATTGGAAAACTGTTGCTCCATAAAGGGGTCGTTGAAGAATGCCGCCATGTTGTTGTGCTGTGAGGGGAAAAGAAGAAGAAATCCCAAAACATCATCAGATCTGGAGAGAAAGAGTTTTATATGACACGTGATGTAAATAAATCACTAAAGGAGCCATTAGTCTACCAAGACTATAAGCAAATCACATTATAACCATGAAGGGTTGCTCGGGCTAAAATGATGAGTTGACTCGTCAATTTACAGAAACTTATTCTGCAAAAATGATAATAACTCCATTGTTTGGGGGGGGGGGGGGGGTCTTCTCCAATGTGAGTGTTTGCTGGTTCTATGTGAATATCTTTAGGATTTGGACTTTTGGTCGGACAAAACTAGGGATTCTGGGAAAATATTGACACAGACAAGGTTCATTCCCATCAAGAGCCGTTACTGCCATCGTTTAACTCAACTTTGAATTTGAACACAAGAAAGTGGATAAGCAGCCAACTAGTGTAATAACACTTCTATTCATACAGCACCTTCACAGAGTACTCAAAGTAAGATTTACAGAACGTAGCCTCCCCTACATGACACACATAAGGAGCACATATAATTAAGCAGCATACATAAAATGGAGGCTAAATAAAATGTCCTCCGCTATTGTTTTGGGGGTTAATACAATTACAATGTTGAATCTAATCTCCTGCATTCATTTCTGCCCTGCAGGGAGACAAAAGTAGATTATGATCATCAAGAGTGCACAGAACACCACAAAGACTGGGGCACTAATTATGATTTAGTCTGTGTGTGTGTGTGTGTGTGTGTGTGTGTGCTAGCATGCCTTCCACACACACACACACACACAGACGCACAGACAAAGACGCTCTTCATGGCACTTACTTGGCTCGTGTTGAAGTCCAGTTGGATGCTCTGAAGAGGGGAAAGAGGCTGCTGCTGCTGCTGCTGCTGCTGCTGCTGTTGTTGCTGCTGCTGCTGCTGCTGTTGCTGCTGCTGTTGCTGCTGCTGTTGCTGCTGCTGGTGTTGGTGTTGGTGTTGCCGGCCCTGGTCCACTGCATGCTGGGATTGCTGGTAGAGCGGATAGGGTGGCGGCGGCTCTCTTGCCATGTTGCTGGTATCCAAAGCGACTCCCTGCACAGGACAGAGAAAGACAGTACGAGTCACTGAAGACTGACTGCAAGTTTAACGACGAGACTTTGGACTTGAAGTTGATTTATTCCGATTGTCATTAGTCAGCTGCACTCTCCCCATCGAAGCAGCAGTAAAAAACAAATGCACCAGTGTATTTGTTTTTTGTTTTTTTGCACTGGCAAGAATTTCCACTTGAATGTCAGACTTTATTTTACATCATCGTATGTCGTACATTAGTTCTTTTTAGATGTTTCTATGTCTGCACAAAGAGATTCTTACACTACTTAGTTTTATAGTTACAAGGTTTTTCTATCGTCGTTGCACAAACGAAATGCAGGTTGTCGTCCCATTCTGCTACACAAGTAAAACACAGAAACTATAATTATATTGCGGCCGGAGGACGAGTCTCTCAGCCCGGAGGACAGAAGCTGCTTTGAAGTCTGGCGGTTCGGCAGCTGATACTTCTGCATCATCACGGACACGTGAATATAAGATTATACTGTTACAAAGTAAACAATCCCTCTTTGTTATTGGGGGAATGTGAAGGCAGGCGTACCTGTGTGATGGGGGACAGCAAGGGGGACATGGTGGGAGACAGCTGCTTGGCCAGACCTCTGCGCTGCTCGGTGCCAGGAGACAGCGTGAGGGGGCTGATGGGAGCCGGCCGCCGCCGGGGGGTGTTGCTGGACAGACGCAGGGACGAGTTGATGGAGGGATTGCTGAGCGACGACTGCAGCTGGCAGTTGTTGAGGGACGCCTGGATCGAGGGGTTGCTCAGAGACGAGGACAGACCTTCATGGGGGGGGATAAATATCAGAGTGTAAATGTGCATCAGAATGAATCTCATCAATAAGGAGGCTGTGAATCCGGAGCAGACAATCAACTGGGAACATGTGGAAGTGTGTGCTCTCCGGTCCCCAACACAGAAACACTGTATTGTGTGACCGAGGAGGGACAGACAGACGCAGAGCAGAAGGAAAATGAGAAGACAGAGGGGGAACCTAAAGGGAAAAGAAAAGAGACGATTGTAGCGAGCCGAACGGGGTCAAAGTGCCTCTTTGGCTTTGGTGCTCGGCCAAGCTGAACCGTGTTCGACAAGGGAGGAAACGCTGAGAGGGAGTGTGATCGGGTCAGGCAGCGGAGTGAGGAAGTGGGAGACAGAGAGATCATTCAAAGAGCGACGCAGAGCGTACGGTCGGCTGGCAGAGGAGGAGACCTGGAACCGGCTCAACGCTCCCCGAGTTCATCAAACCGGCAAAAAGACTAGAAAACTCCACGGACGACGATTCAGAACATGTTGAACGAATAAGTAGATTCAGACAACACGCTGAGCGACAACGTGGACTGTGGTTGGAGTCGCGTTGCTAGGCAACAGGAGACAAATTCTGGTAAGTGACGGTAGAAGAGCGGAGGCCGACATTCCTCAAGAACCACGAGTCTCATTTCATTTCATTCAGTACCTCACGGAACAAAAAGTGTTTCAGTCAAATGAATTAAATCAGAAGTAAACAAAACAACCGAATCCAAGTTAACAAAACAGGATGATTAACTATCTCTGTCATCTGAAGCTAAAGTAGTGAAGAATATGTCGGAAGAAATGTAGAATTGTTGATGGACTTCAGACTTCAGAGAGGTTGAAATGATTTTTCAGGACGGTGGTGAAAGAAAAGGTCTGGAGGGCGTTCATGCACTCACGCAAACTCTCACCCATGCACTCGTCCTCGCACGCACACAAGCACCTACAAAAGCACCGACGCACGCGCTCGCTCTCCACCCACCCTGTGAGTTGCCGATGCCGAGGTGCATCATGGCGGCCGGCAGGTTCCCGGTGCTGCTGCCCCCGCTGAGGTTGGAGTAGCCTCCGTTGTCCTCCGGGTCCAGCGGCGTGGAGAGCGGCGAGGTGAAGTGCAGGTTGCTGAGGTCCGGCAGGGAGCCGCTGGTATTTAACAAGCCCTGGTAGTGGGACAGACCCGGGTTCTGCTCCGGAGACGGGAATATACTGCAACACACGTACAAGAGAAACCTCATGTTGATGCCCACGCTCACAATCGCCTTTTTTAATGAATGTAAATATTGTGCATAATCAAAACGCAGAGCCATTAACTGTGCTGCCATTACCATTTCAAACTGAAAAGATGTTTCTTTTGACTCCCCCCCCCCCCCCCTCCACCACCCACTCACTCCATTTCCGCCAT
The DNA here is from genome assembly GCA_032191485.1 of Leptoclinus maculatus. NCBI lineage: Eukaryota > Metazoa > Chordata > Actinopteri > Perciformes > Stichaeidae > Leptoclinus > Leptoclinus maculatus. Next base: position 24,325 of record JAVDOI010000140.1, read on the forward strand.
TATTTCTCTAATTTCCATTTCTGCTCATATGCTGCATTAACAGCGTATGAGCAGCAACAGTGACTCATTGTTGTGCGTCCCCACTCACACAAACACACACATGGAGTCTCTCTCTCTGTCAGATTTCTAAGAATCTCTTAAGTCTCTACAGACGACTGCATTGCTCCGTGTGTGATGATAAAACCTCCACATTATGCCCCAACATGTGTGGCAACAAAAGCCAATGAGTTGCTAGTGAATGATGACGCGGCACCGGATGTGGCCTGCAGAGGGAAAACAAAGCCTCTGGAATGTGATTGTACTAACTCTGTTCCTCTTCGTTTAGGGTTAAAGGTGTAAAGAGGAACACAGACATCCTGTCTGACGAGGTGAGGATGAGCTGCATTTCCTTTCTGTTGACCAGCTACAGCAGCTCTTTTATGTCCATACAGAACGCTTTGTGTTAATAACGTCACACCGATGATGATTTTGGTGCAATCGAATAAAAAGAAAAAGGTTTATTTGTGATTAAGCAACAAAATAAAAACACCTTCAGACTTACTTGATTCCAGGCACTTCACAGGATTTAGGCCTCGATGCCAGAGACTGAGACAGAGAACATGACGATTAGATAATAACACTCCAACACTGCATTTGAACCTTAGAATACTGTTTCCAGGGTTGATTGCAAACTGTAGATTGCTGTTCAGCTTTGTACTGTGGTTGCACCCACATGTGATATAGCAGTGAATACCACAACACTCAGAAGTCTGCTTCCACATGGAGGAGTTACCAGACTATCAAACAGACATTGGTGTAGCGAGTGACAAGCAGCCTCACCTTCTTGGCCTCCCACAGCTGCTTGGGCAGCAGCTTACCGACCCCTAACAGATTGTCCTCGTTGGTCAGGGCGGGGAAGGAGAAGACTGTGGAGAGAGGACGGTGAGTTAAACGTGTTCACAGCTGATATTAATGATGTCTCCATTGCTCAAGGAATGTTCAACTCACCGTCTCCGGAGCCGTCAACCTCCGACTCATTTACGCTGGCTGCATTCCAGCCTCCACGAGAAACACAAACAAACAAACAAAGAAGGGGGGGGGGGGGGGGGGGGGAATAAAGCAAAGACATAAATAACTAAAGCTAAGGAACATTAGAGGATATTCAATATACAACCAGCTGTTTGAATTATCCCGGCATGTCTGGCACAATAATGGGTCGCTGACAGGAATACACACTGCGGGGGGGGGGGGGTTCATAGACCGATGAGGAGGAGGAAAGAGACGGCCATTGTTGTTATTATGCCACAAAAGAGCCTCTCTTCCTCCTCACTGAAGACCCGACGCCACATACACGTCCTTCATTCCTTTAACGGACTCTCGTGTTTGACCACAACACTTCCTGTGTGCTTTCACATCAGCGTTTGAACCACTGCCCGTTCCTCCCTCCTTCACAATAAAAGCCCTAGACATGTACACTGCACAACTGTTTACCAGAGGGAATTAAAATGCACGCAATAAAATGTCTTTACAACAGAAAGAATCTGCAAGAATCTGTTCAAACCTTTAGACTGACAAGGCGACACACTGCCAGTATAAACAGATATTTGCATATTTGTGCTGTGAATTTGTCACGCCGCCTGTGTGTAAAGGCCTTAAAGCTCATTTTGAGAGGCAGATTAAACAATGAAGAGATACAACAGAGGAGCAACTGGGACGGAAACGGGACAACTGGGACGAGACACGGCTGGCTTGAGTCGCTTGGATCACTTGCACTGTGCGATGCATTCGATATGGGTGGAGTAAACTCAGGATTAAGAAGAACAAAAAGTCACCGTCTATTCCTAGAGCATCGCAGTAATCAGATGCCTTTCAGCTGCAGAGGTTCACGTTAGATCTTTTTACTACGGCTTGACAACAATTGTCAGAAAAGAGATTACACACCAAACAGACTGCAGCTGAACTCCTCTGCTCTACGTTTCCACCAGTCTGACTCACAGCTGTGATTCCTAGTCAGACGCTTCTTTCATCAGCCGGGGCTCGACACCCCTCGACACCCACGGGGCCCTTCGGAGGTGTCGGCGAGGCCGGTCTGCTTCTTTGTGATGATATAGAGCCCGTGCAGCTATGTGTAGTATGTGCTGCTGGACTATATACAGCAGCTGTGTGAGCCTCCACAGGCAGCTCAGTTCACCTCCCTCACTATACTGTTTAGCTCTAATGGCCGCTCTGCAAAACAGTAGAGCTCAAACAAACACCGGATCAATCCAGGATTACATCTGTATTCATCTGTTGGGCTTGTTGTACCTTTAATGGACGGATGAAGAGTGTAGATTGGAGACGGGGAGAGAGGTACGACACGCAACAACGGTCTTATTGAGAACGATGATTGATCAGATAGTTCAAGCTATTTTTATAGCAAAAAATCCACCGATTCCAGCTTTTTAAAGTATAATATTTGATGTTTCGGACTGTTGGTTGTATATAAGAATTGGACGAAGTCACCGTGACGTCCCTCATCGACTACGGTTTTGAGCCTCCAGTTTGTCATTTTGGCCGTCGCCATCTTGACATTTTCACAATTCACACCAGAGCACGGAGCTAAAGTTCAACCGGACATTGAATAATAAAGGTTTTAGACCAAAATACCAATATGTTACACTTAACGTTGATGAAAAACACACTGTGAACGGGTTAAAGTCGTAAGACGAAAACACGGACAACGCCGTGGTAGAGGTATTTTTGTAACACACACACACACACACACGCACACACACACAGTCACACACACACAGTCACACACACACACACACACACACACACACACACACACACACACACACACACACACACACACACACACACACACACGCACACACACACGCACACACACACGCACACACACACAGTCACACACACACAGTCACACACACACACACACACACACACACACGCACACCCAACTGGGTCTAAGGTGAGCCATTTAAAGCACAACAGACAGCGTGCTGGAACTCATGTATCCACACTGGGGTGACTGTATGTTAAACTCACACTTGGCTCACATCTTAAGGCAATATCCTGTTTAAACCTGTTGGCTCAACACATTGAGAGGTACTCGGCTGCAGGACGACTTCTCTCATCCACTCAAACAGCTCAGCAGAGAGGAGGATGGATTCTTTGGACCGATAACAGCTACAAAAGGTATCAACAGAACATTCTAAACCAACAAAGGCCCGACTGTGATTTGTGCAGCTGAGTGGCTAACGAGACTGAAAAGCAGGCGGCTGGATGGACTGTGTTCTCTGTTAATAAATGACCAGCAGAACAGAAACACAAACACTATAAAGTAGCATGATTACTACGACTCGGGCCCATACGGGAGCAGCCTGCATGAGGCCGAGAGGACGCCTGGTCTATAAGAACATGCTCCGCTCACACACAGCTGCACCTCTTCTACAACGTGTAATGCACTTTAGGTGACGTCTCTATACACAAGTGGAGGCTGCTCAGACTCTCCGGGATGTTTTCCTGCCTGTATTATTTCATGTAGGGAGTTCTTTGGGCATTTATTAATAACTGTCAATTTGATTAATCCAATGTAACCAGACGATAAACCGGCGCAGCGAGCTCTGTTCTCATACCTGCAGCGCAGTGAAACGAAACCAGTGAGTAAATATATTCGTCATCGACGTTATTTCCATGACTAAGACGAGGACGAGACGTCATCAGTACACTGAGAGGTTTTCTAAAGGGACTCTGGTGCTCAGGAACACTACCGCTTTAGTCCACACGGACGACAAAACCACCACGAACCTTCACTCAGTGACTTCAAGTTAACAATGACAAGGGCCGGGGGGGGATGAGTTGATATTTTGGTTGGACTAGATTGACTGAAATGTTCAATCTAATGACTGAAAAAGATACAAATATTAAATTGGTTGTTTTTCTTTGGACTAAAATTGCCTAAATACAATAAGAGTAAATGATAAAGTATGTGAATAAATGAGACGTCTACAGTGAGGAGGTGTCACAGGTACGATAAGAACCAATGACTCGAGCTCCTGAAATGAGATTTCTAACATCTAATTCAGATTTAATAGTTTTTACGTCAAAAGTTTTGTTTGTAAGGAAAAAAGAAGATGGTAGGAGAGTACATGGTTTAGAAGAAACGTGAAGATCCAGACTGGTTTTAAGATATTAAACAGCTTTGAAGGAGAATTTGTGGCAAAGTAAAAAACACTGTTGAACTTCTCACACTAGATGTATCCCGTCCCTTCTCTTTGAAGGTGCAACAGAGACCTTAAGGTGGACTAGCGCTATCCTCCTTTATGTGACAAGCATAAACATCTCTGGTAAGACATGGATATCAAACAGTCAAACCACCACACAAACACAGAAAATGCTCTCTTTGAGGGTGAATAGCTTGTGTGTGTGTGTGTGTGTGTGTGTGTTACTCTCACCATTGCGCTGGAGAGGACCTCGACCCATCTGCTGGTTCATGCCAAAGGGGTCTTGGGGGTTTGGGTTCATGACGCTCGTATGGAGAGCAGAGTCTGAGTTGGTTCTGTGTGGGACGGAGGAGGAGGAGGAAAATGATGACACGTTTTCCAGCACCTTGGACAGAGGCAGAGGAATTCTCAGGGCCGTAACGTGAGTCATTCTGCTTCCTGCTCTGCCTCCACACGCTGCAGTCACTTGCACTGATCACACTGACCTCACGCACACAAAAACCATCCTCACAGAACTGGACTGGGATCAGTCTGAGAGCGATGCAATAACCATGAAAACGTTCGTTATCCATAAATGTAGCGATACAGGGAAATACAGCTACAAGAGATTAGTAGTCGTCGTGGTTGTACATGTCTAACACGAGCTGTGAATTCAAACGTGTTCACTTGTGCACACACACACACATTCATGGTCCGACCCACACAAGCCCCCCCCCCCCCCCCCCCCGAGTCCTGTACCGCTCCAGCTGAGAGCTTTCTCTAGTGCGATCCGTTCAGCCTCCATGAGTCACTCCTACGCTCACGTTATAGCAGAGCTGTAGCAATCACACCAAGTTTGATCCATCCAAAACATGACGCTTTTAGGGTTGCCAAGTTTGGTTTTATCTGCCAATTATGGCACTAAAAATATATATATATATAGATAGAACAATATAAGGCTGTATCGGAGGCATTTCAGGTACCGGTTCCTTTATCGGAAAACCTCAACCGTTTTGTTTTATTATAAATGCCATTTATATTTGTCCTGTCTGTGACATATTCAACAGATACAGACATTCAAACTGTAGGAATGTTGCTGGTATGATGTCAACATGATAATAAGATAATTTCTATTGTTGCTGTTAAAGGTGAAAGGAGGATGGGAAAAGGCTGAAAGTAAGACAACATGAAAAAGGAGCCTTGATGTTAGAGTGCGAAGGAGCCGTGAGTCCTAAAGCTGGGTGAGTAAGAGAGGAACTACTGATTCATGTTTCAGGAGAGAGAAGAAAAAGAGTTAATCAAACACAAACAGTCTTAAGTCGAGCTTTGTGTCTCAGCCTTCTATCTCAGCGCTTCAGAGGAAGAAAAGAGGGGATTACTGAGATTTACAAAAGGATTGAGACCAGGACGCGATGTAAACAAGAGAGATTGCAAAAAGACAAGGAACAGAATGGTTGGCCTCTGTGTGAGCGAGGGATGAAGCAGCAGAGATAGACAGAGGGGGAGAGAGAGAGAGAGAGAGAGAGAGAGAGAAAGGGTCACCTGTTGAGTTGTGATAATAATCTCAACCCAGGCCGTTTCTCCTCGGTCCATGACTGCTGATCCCTTCAGAGAGAGAGAGAGAGAGACACAGAGGAAAGAGATGACAGACGTTTACTGGATGAGACCCCGACTCCTAAAAGTTTGTGTGAAGAAGAGAAACTACATTCAGAACGATGAGCCTCGTGTGGAAGGAAGAAAAAACCCTCGAAAATACTCAAGACACAACACAACAACACAACACAACACAACAACACAACACCGTCCTACGTTTAAGGGGAGAAAACAAAGGGAGAGACAGAATAAATCAAACGCAGAGTGAAGACACGTTTATAAACCTGCTGCTGAGCAGCTAATGGGGGAGGGGGGGGGGAAAGAAAAAAAAAAGAGAGAGAGAGAGAGAGACAGAGAGAGAGAGAGACAGAGAGAGCGAGAGAGCGAGAGAGCGAGAGAGCGAGAGAGAGAGGATGTAAAACACTGGATGTGGAGGGTCATTGTTGAAGCCTGAAACAGTGACTGAGTGGATTTCTCTGAAGCACTCCAGCACTAGAAGGGTCTCGACTCCTCCTCAGCACTTCACAACCACAATAGTCTTCTGAGAGCACAAGTGGTTCACAGAATAACTCAAATGAATCTCCAGTTGGCGCTGAACCGCCTTCACATGTATCTACACGCTGACTTTGTTTCTTTTGGTTAAGATAACGTACTCAAAACAAGTGCAGAGACCTGGGAACACAATGACATCTCTTAGGTTAGAGGGACTGTCCTCATCAAAGGTCCACAACGTCACATGTGAGACACACTGGTTCTAAACTCAACATGTGAGACACACTGGTTCTAAACTCAACATGTGAGACACACTGGTTCTAAACTCAACATGTGAGACATACTGGTTCTAAACTCAACATGTGAGACATACTGGTTCTAAACTCAACATGTGAGACATACTGGTTCTAAACTCAACATGTGAGACATACTGGTTCTAAACTCAACATGTGAGACATACTGGTTCTAAACTCAACATGTGAGACATACTGGTTCTAAACTCAACATGTGAGACACACTGGTTCTAAACTCAACATGTGAGACACACTGGTTCTAAACTCAACATGTGAGACACACTGGTTCTAAACTCAACATGTGAGACACACTGGTTCTAAACTCAACATGTGAGACACACTGGTTCTAAACTCAACATGTGAGACATACTGGTTCTAAACTCAACATGTGAGACACACTGGTTCTAAACTCAACATGTGAGACACACTGGTTCTAAACTCAACATGTGAGACACACTGGTTCTAAACTCAACATGTGAGACACACTGGTTCTAAACTCAACATGTGAGACACACTGGTTCTAAACTCAACATGTGAGACACACTGGTTCTAAACTCAACATGTGAGACACACTGGTTCTAAACTCAACATGTGAGACATACTGGTTTTAAACTGAAGAATGAATGAATGATAAGAGTCTGTCCATTCTTGGTTAAAGACTCTCCCGTCTCTCCTGTGTGTGTAAATCTCACTGGAGCTGCGATGCTAATCACAACACACATATTTTAATCATCACACTGCATGTGAAATGTTCGGCTCTCTTCGTACAGAGCCACCTCCAGGGAGCTCGGTCTGAGAGAGTCCTCCCGAGAGAGGCCGGTACGGGAATAGCAGACCAAAGATGGGCGAGTGGACGAGGAGGAGGGCGTGAGACTGGACGGAGGCTCTGACCCCGAAACAGATGGTCTACGATGTCTAAGATGCTTTGATGCCCAACATTATACTTTGAGGAAACTCTAGAGCAGAGGGATTTTATTTAAGTCGCCAAATCTTTTGTTTAACATCTATATGTGCAGTACACCTTTGAGCCACACGAGGGAGCCTTAATGTTTGCATTGTTCTAATAATAGTCGCCTACTTTTAACATTGAATCTAATATGAAAGGTACATTTATTACCTTACCTGAGGAGGAGAAAAACAAGCCTGTTGACGCCACCTAAATGCACTTATTTGGTCTCAATTATGAAGTATTTTATATTGTACACGTCTTAAATAACCCGTCTCCGTGTTCGAGATGCTGGGTGGACACAGCAGATAAATTGTTGTAGTAGCTGTTGATTTAATTAAAGCGCTGAAACGGTTAAAAAAAGCTTTGTGGCTCTCCTCCAGAGCCGACTGCCTGTAATGTAGTGCAGATGTTGTTGTTTTTTTACACACTCTCCGCCCCGATCTCCCCAGAGACTGTCGAGCGGGAGAATCTGACTCAACAACACAAGAGCCTGGAGAGCGTTTAATGTGGACGTCCAATCAGTGTTGATGGTGAATTGAAGCGTTCCTATATTGGCCCGTAAAGCAGAGTTTGAGTAGTCGTAAGGAGACGAAGAACAACAGGTTGTTTCCACTTGGATTTCTAGTCTCCGCCTCTCGGGAGCCAGAGGGGGCGTGGTCTCTGGATGTTGAAAACAGAGCTTCCTAAACTGGTTGTAAGTTCAATTTTTGTAAATAATAAGAGTTTGATGGATTAATCAGTGCCGATAGGACGTTTTACAAACTATTGTTAGCAGTGGAACTGGGCTCCGATAATGGCTGCGCAACGGCTGATTTTACAGCAAACTGACACGCATGTTTGACCCGTTTTCAGGTTATTTCTGCCCATAAAAGTCATCTCTCCAATAATAACGCAACATTAACAGTTCTTGATAGGTATCGGCCGATTAATCGGCCATCTGCTTTTTCCTGCTAAAAGCTATCGTTATTAAATCGGCCTTTAATAATAACAAGTATCTGTCATAAAGAATATAATAAGAGTAGAAAAAACAGAACATCTCTTCGCTTGGCTACGTTTTCCAACAAATACGAGTGGCAAGGATGTTACGGGCGGCGAAACATTTTCTCAACGAGTGTGTGTCTGCAGCGTGGAGGAAGACGAGGGGAAGGGCGCCTGGCAGCCGGCCAAGGCAGCACATAAAAAAAACACAAGAGTGGAGAGCAAGAGTGAGTGGGGGGGGGGGGGTTGTTTTTATCACAGGGCCATAACTCACTCCCTCGTAAGCACTGAGGAGAAGCCGTCACCCAGTACACCGACTGCACAACCAGAGCTCACATCGAGGCCAAGTAGTGTAGCATTGTTTTCCAGCAGGTGCTGATATTACATTTCTGCTAAGCTGGAGATTGTGAACCACAGGGCAGCGGTGCTGTGACAACATACAATCCCTAAACAGTAGGACGGCTGCTGTTGGGCATGACCTTTAAAGCGAAAAGGCTATGTGTCAAACACCTTTAGGTAGACGCCGCCTCCACAGGGACGAACACAGCACCTGAGACATTCCTGCAAATAAAACGACATTCTGCACATCCACAGATGATGACACTAGTCGGCACGGAGAGGCTCGATACAGGAAGCGGGGCGGGAAGAGGAAACGGTTCCTGTTGTAAAATAATCAAGTTTGGAGGAAGAAGAAGAAACACAATAACCGAGTCAGCAGCCACACAGATATTTGTACTCACCTTCTCCAGTTGTTGTCCAGAGGCGGGGACAGGTACACCGCTCCGTACGGAGAGCTCTCTATGTGGGTCTCAGTTAAGGGAATTATTGGCACAAATACAGAAAACATCACTGTGATATTAAAGTTCACATGAAACGGCTCATGATTCTACATGTTTATGCGTTTATTGTAAAAACGGTGAGCTAGAGAGGGACATTGATTGGTGTTTACAGTAGCCAATAGTGCAGAAGAGCCTTGAAGCTGCATTCTCTCTAGTGTCCACCAGGGGGCGACTCCTCTGGTTGTATAGAAGTCTATGAGAAAATGACTCTACTTCTCTCTTGATTTATTACCTCAGTAAACATTGTAAACATGAGTTTATGGTCTCAATCTCTAGTTTCAAGTCTTCTTCAATACAGCATGATGTTCATTTAGTAAATGATGGTCCATTTAGAGTCAAACAGACCATAAAGCAGGGGATGCTTTAGGGCGGGGCTACCTTTTGATTGACAGGTCACTACCCAGTCTGGGAGTTGTCTGTTATTTCGACTTACAACTTTAAACCTTTCACAGTGTGTTTTCACTTCAGGAAAGTTAATTGGAACATTTCGGTTGCCAGAAAATGTCTTAATTATGCATTCGGTTGTACTTAGCTCCGCCCTCTCGTGTCACTTCTAGTTGCAAAAAAACAAGATGGCGATGGGCAAAACGTCGAACTCGTGGCGTCAAAACAGTTGTTCACCAGTGGGTGACGTCGTGGTGACTAGCCACCAGCTAAACACGGAGGACAGCCTGCTCTCTGTTGTAAAGGACCACCATTACCGCCATCGAATACGCCATTCGGATTGTACCAACCATTTTATCAGACGGGGATGAAATAGAGGAAGACGAGGACCATGAAGAAGTCTCCTGTTTGGAGCGAGGCCACACATGTACGAGCCGAGACCCGAAGCCGAAAGTGCTGCTGTTTGAAGGAGAGACTGAAGCTAGTGCATCCCGATGGTAGGTTTGTGTTTATATGACAAACGTTTAATTGGACGCAAATTTAGTACACGCCCCAAATTGCAGGATGAGTCATCAACATTAAAGAAGTTAGAGCGTCTTCAGATTCTGTACGGTGACGTATTTCCCAGTGAAACAGAATATTTGAGCGGTGTACAGTTAAAAGAGGAATTTAAATCAAAAAGTGGTCGCGCTTAAAAACTGAACATAAAATGATTGAAATTTTGAAAAAAGAAAAGATTACCTACTAAATGTTTGTCATTGTTTGGTCATATACTAGCGTATAGAAGACAACCAGCACAATACATGTGATCAAAATATATAGATTTTGATTTCATGGGCACTTTAGGTTCATTTTTATAACTTTTAAATGCATCTCAATGTCATCAGATATTAACACACAAAGAAAGAGGACAACTGGAATGAAACACATTTACAATCTGACCTCACCCTGATGTTTTCATTTGCAAATGAAACGAGGATGTGTTCTAACTATAGCTCGGAGCTCAGCTGCTTGACATGAAATAACAAGAGGATGAGTGTTTCACATGTTCAAAGAGACAAGAAAGCCTTCTCATCAAAGCCCTACAGCGCTGTGAACAATAGAGCAGTCTTTCTCAAATACTTCATGAAACAATGACGGCATTATTTGATTTATTACGGACTCCTGGAAGGGCAGGACTTCAGAAAGGTGGCGTTGTGTCTCGCCAACTGTCACTATTCAAGTGTTTCTTCTCCGGGAGGACTGTTGACAATGTTGACCAATCAACAAAAACAAATTAAAGCAGACATCGGGTGCCACACAAGGACGACTTCTGCTTAGGCCTTGGGGAAATGATTATCAGTAGAGAGCGAGACTGGAGCCCTGCTATCACCCCTCACACAGAACATGGGACACGCCCCTTTTCTAAATATACACAAATACAACCGAGGGGAGAGGACACTATTGTGGTTCCTCCAGACGCAGGAGGAACGGAAACTATCCTGTCAAACTGGTTCATGTGCTCTTACTTCACACATTTAAACTGTAGTAGTTGGATAAAACCTGAACTGTAGGTGGCACACTGACACACAGCTGTGTTTCTGTGACTGTAGTACCAATTCAAAGTACCAATCAGAGTTAAACAAACCACTTCAAAGCATGGCACAGTGATTGGATGAGCCAGAGCCACAAACCGCACTACACAATTTTCCTTTTTCCAAGATGCCGAGCTGCTCCTCGTCATCATCATTTAAACCACTCAGCGCAGCAGATGATGGTCTAGTTTACAGCTGCCAGACTAAAGCGGTTCTCAGCGGACGAAGGACGCGCCAAGAACTCTGCTTTTCACACCCATTTGCTAAATATATATAATTCTTTTTCTACAAAAACCCTTTTCACCATTTAACAGGAAACCAAATAAGCAGAGCTTGTGTGAAGAATTCAAAGGGCAGTAACGTGTGTATCACAGACGCTATTCTTCAAATAACTCCTATTAATAACAGTAAGGAGCAAACTAAATAATAACGAAGAAATGACAAAAGAATGAGATGTGTTAATCCACTGTTTTACACAACGTAATCTACCTGCTCACGACCTGATCAGGCTGGTGACTTTGTAAATACAAGTGGAAGCACGACCTTAGTGGTCACATTATATCAATCTCCTTTTTAATCATTTAGGTTTATCCTCGTCCTCATTTCCTCTCTCTCCTTCACTACCCTCCTTCCCATCGATGTAAATGTCTTTCCTTTGACGATATTTTCTGACACTCAATGGGCCAGAAAATGCATTGGAAACCCTCAACAGCAACGTCTCTTACTAGAGATCCCGACTCTGTTTCTCAAGAGAATCCACAGACCTTGCTGTGAGCAGTTACATTGCTTTGATCCTAGTGCCATATAGTCTAATTATATACTAGAGAGAAGGCCGACATCTCTAAGGACGACCAACACTCGGCAGCTCGCACCAAAAGATTAACACCCCTAATACAAACACAGGAACAGAATTAAGGTCATCCTTTCTCAATATTCACTCAGCTGAGCTTTTAAGACGAATGAAATACAATTTGTGAAGGACACGCCGACACGTTCACTCTGACATATTTTGGTATCAACAACAACGTTTCACCTGTGACCTTTAACCCACTTTGGACCACACCATCTATACGCGTAAATGTACAGTACACACACGTGTGCAACCAACGCCACCCACCAAAAACAAATGGGCCAAACAGCTTCTTATTGTGATACTAACAAGAGCAGACCTTTCTAGGGTTGCCTCCACCATGCTGTGTACATTATAGTGTTCTACGTTAAAACACAATAAACAGGAACATTTCAAACCAAAGAGCTTGCTTATATTACCTACATTAATGTAAAGGACACCGTTGATCCATCGGGACCCTTTGAGACAGTCAAGTACGCTTTTACTACGCTGTACTGGTTGAACTTTAGGCAATTTAAACAACAAACATCCCACTCAATGTAGGTCAGCCCAGTCTACTGTACACATCAACCCAAACATGACAAACATGCACGACTCTACGTAGAAACAAGCACCAACGATGTCAAACTGTACCCACAATAAGAGAAAACCTAATGTGGAATGTTTGCCCCAAAATACCATAATCACCATCACGTTATGCATCTGTTGTCTGCTCGCTGAAATATATATCGGCTGGTGAGACATCACATGCTGGGACACAGCTATCACACAGCATAGTGACAGGTCAGTGAATCATCTCCGTCTCAAGGCAATAAACAGACTCGCTTATTAAGATGCTAAGAGGTGGTGGATCAGTGGGCTGTTTCATGTAAATGGGACATATTGGGTGTGATTCCAGTTTAGGAAATAAAATCTACGTCCTGAATCCAAAAAAAAGGAACTGTATTGTTCAGTATACTAGATTAGTAACTAGATTATTCAGAAAGAAGCGCCGGCGGATGGAAAAGCATGTTTTCTTTAAACAATCACCAGAACTACACCGTATATCACAGCCAACAACATAAAGGTCAGACGTTCATCTTTAACACATCATGAGTGACGAACACTGAAGTCTCATTTAAAATGTTGCCTCAAATAAACCGTTTATTCTAAACAGATCCTCTCTGCTTCTAGCCATCGCTGTGCTGTTTAAATAAACGTGCAGAACTTTTATATAATTGCAGAGAAAATCAAGGCTACAGAGAGAAAAATGTGACAGGAGCAAATAAGGTTTGAAATATATACAGACACACACACACACATATACACAGACACACACACAACCCAAATGTGCATTCACAGTATGCTGAGAATCTCCTACTGTCGATGTCCATCAGGCGTAAGCAAAGCGCACCGTGTCTGCGTCACATTTCAAATTTGCATAACGACGAATTCTGTTCCCGAGGCTACAAAGCAAGCTGCCTACACAGTCAAGTATCGTCACGCTTGAAACCACATCACACAGACAAAACAGCAGTAAAGAGCAACCAGCGGGAAGCCACAACACCCACTTCCACACCGCTGATTACCCTTTGAGGGCTCCTACTTGTCAATGATTTAAGGTTTGGAAGGATATCTGCCGTCCGTGCTTGTCGACGGGTCGGCGGTGGGGAGAGTTGATGCGGTTGCGGTCCCTGTGGACCCTCTCGACCAGCCCATGGTGGCGGGTCCCTCTGGCCGAGTCCAATCCCGATGGAAAGCCACTCTGAAAAGAGACATCGGACAAGTGAGACGCAGTTTCCCACAGATTGGCTGGGAGACAGGAAGACGGGCATTATAGTCAAATGTCTTCAAACTTCAGTTGTATCTGAAAGCAGTGTTGTGCCCCAATTGAATTAATTTAGCCAAAACAGATCATTTGTTACTACACTGTATTGACATAATCACTGACTATTATAGGGGTCACGTGATGGCTGCTACGTTTACGTCACGCTGGCTCTTCAAACACAAAGGAACGGCTGATTAACACTACGGGCACAAAGGAAACTAAAGAACGTGAGTCACCGATGCACAAGACTTGCATCATAAATGCCAGCTGTCAATGCCACATTGTAGCGATGAAATATATGTAAACAATAAAGATGTGACACTCAAAGTCACAGTGAAGAGGAGTTTGCAACGTAAAGAACCCTTACACCCTTTTACGGGTTGAATGCAATGATGCCGTTGAGAGTTTGGCAGTACGGCGGAAGGATATTAACCCCTAAAGTTGACGAGACAAATAGACTCTCCAGATCCGAGAGACATTACGAGCTACAAGTCACTAGATGATCCAACTCCGTTATCTGGTTTGGCTTTATTCTGTTTTAAAATGGGCGCTACAAACAGTCCAGTGGTAGTCAACACGTTTAACAACATGCTGCCGTAGACGCCGCAGGTGTGATCCTGTAGAACTCGAGTCCGCTGTTGGAATAGCGATTCTCAAACCCGAACATGCCACAACCAGACATTTTGAGGCTGGTAACAGTTCTAACTCAACGTTAAATGCTCGCTAACTTGTCTGTATGGCTCGGGCAAAACGCCACTTCCATTGCTAACATTTGCAGGCGTATTTTTGATGACGTTGGCTGTTAACGGGTCTAAAGATGTTATACATTTCTTGGCTTGTATTGTTAACAAAAGTTTACATTAAAATCAGGCGGCAACTTCTGGTTCTGCCCAGTGAAGCCGATGCGAAAGTGTCTTAAAGCTGCATTCTCTCTAATGTCCACCAGGGGGCGACTCCTCTGGTTGTATAGAAGTCTATGAGAAAATGACTACTTCTCTCTTGATTTATTACCTCAGTAAACATTGTAAACATGAGTTTATGGTCTCAATCTCTAGTTTCAAGTCTTCTTCAATACACCATGATGTTCATTTAGTACATTATGGTCCGTTTAGAGTCAAACAGACCATAAAGCAGGGTATGCTTTAGGGCGGGGCTTACAGTGATTGACAGGTCTCTACCACGGCGTTGTCGACCTGGGAGTTGTGCAACTTGTACAATTTCGAGGCTTCAAAGCGGGGAGTCCACAAACCAAATGGGTGAGGTCACGATGACTAAGTCCACTTCTTATATGCGCTCTATGGGTTTACTTCACTTAGTCACAGAAGTTGAAGAAACAAATTACAACAAAGAATTCCAACGCATGTGTTTGAATTGTTTGAATCTGCAGCTTCACAAAGTGACACGTAAGCGGGGCTTACTGTGATTGACAGGTCGCTGCCACTACCAGAGACTTATACGGCGTCTCGATGTCACTCCTCCACGTTCCAATTATGGAAACTTACGTTGGTAAAAAAACAACAACATGGCGACGGACGTAATCCAAGATGACGACAAGATGACAAACTCAAAGCTTCAAAACATCAGTCCACAAACCAATGACGCCACGATGACTACGCCCACTTCAGCCTCTAAATTTGAATATATGATCCACATGTGAGTGTTGATCACGAGCACACTGCAAAACGAAACTGCAGGGTGAGAATTTAGATCAAATAGTTTATAAGTACTCTGCATTCACATAACTTAATGTTGGCAGATGGTTATCATCGAGTGGAATCTAGAAGCCATTTGGTTTGTGGAGTTTGTCTCTCAGAAGGTGAATGGACTCCGTAAGAGTTTTCTCCCTCCATGTGGGGGTTGATTTGTGGACCTGACCAATCTGTTGCCATTACTGATCAACCTCAACGCACTTTAACCTGGGACCCTCGGTGTCCCAGCATGCCCCACTCCTTAGAGCGCCGACACAGATACGGACCCAGTGCTGCAGAAGCACTGTTATACGCAGACAGAAGTGCTCTTCTATTCCTCCTTCTCTCTCCAGTCTGCAGCTGAACTACTTAACGCTCTCAGGAGAAGCTTGTTCGCTCATCTGAAGGTCCAGTTCAGCGTTTTGCCGTTTCTGCAGTTAAGCCAGAGGTTTTCAAAGTTCTCTCCGAGTCTTGTCCTTTAATGTGCTTTTAATAAACTTTCACCACATTTTTCTTTTTTTAAAAAGGCAAGACGAGTGTAATCGTGTCTTCAGAAAGAACGTGAAGCGACCTTTAGTAGCGGCGGGATTGTTGAGGTTGAAAATGTTTCAGCTACAGCGAAGAATTTGTGCTTTTTGTCTGAACGCACCTAAAAGTTACAACAAGGAACTTCATTTTGTGGTGATTTTGTCGCCCCCTGATTTTGTGGCTCCCTTCCCTCCAACGGGTCCAGCAATACGTCCTGGTTCTCCAGCAGCGTGGTGTCGGCTCCCAGAGAGGAGAAGCTCTGCTCCTGGAGGAGGAGGAGGAGACGCTGCTGCTGCCGGGAGCTGAGCTCTCCTCCTCCCTCCGGAGCTCCGACTGCAGGTCCAAGGCTGCAAGAGAAGCCGGATCTGGGTCCGTCCACGGTGGACCGGTCTCTGCTGGAGGATCTGGGTCCGTCCACGGTGGACCGGTCTCTGCTGGAGGATCTGGGTCCGTCCACGGTGGACCGGTCTCTGCTGGAGGATCTGGGTCTGTCCACGGTGGACCGGTCTCTGCTGGAGGCCCCGCTGGAGTTTGAGTGAGTTTCTGGTGAACCTGCATGACTTCATCTGGTTTCACCAGAATCCGACCCGGTGGCTCCGACGACGAGCATTAAGAATAACTCTATAGAAACAGACCATCTTCTCTCTGATGGTCTCTCTACTGATGGAGGTCTGATAGAGGAACAGGACTAAACTGAGACTGGTTCTGGACCAGTTTAAAGTTCCTCACAGTAACTTTAAGAACCCATTCATACTGGGGGGAGAAAACACATCACATACGGTCTTAATTCACTGCAATAAACCTGGACTTAACACTACTGATACACCTTGAGGGCTGGTTCCCCAAACAGAGTGTGCATGGTCAAGAACTAAAACAAAACTCTATTCAAGTGAATTCACTATTAACTAAAATTGTAATTCTCTAGGACTGGACAAGCAGTCCAGAACGTTTGGTTTTCACTGTCAAAGAGAGGCTGCTAGTGTGCGGTGTGTATTTTGTCTGTGACGACGTCCCACCTGGAATTCGGTGCTGGTGTTGCCGATCTGATTGACGTTGGGCAGAGAGCCGTAGTACTGCGCCCGTGATTGATTCAGACGAAGCTGCTGGACCTTCTGAAACTGCACCTGTCAGTCAAAAGAGGGACAAGAACAACAGTCAGAAGTTATGGATTCTGCACATCTGGAGTCTTCATGTGTGAAGAACATAAAGCTTCAGGATGAAAGTCACAATTGGTGTCGATTACGGCTTTTCTTTCCCACCATTGTCATTGCGAATGTACAGAACGCAAATGTTGTAACGTCATATTATCAAATGCTCTGGTGACTGTATTGAACATATGCAACAAAATGAATTAATAAAAATGCAGCAATGATGCAACACGTTGTAGGAAATGGGCATCTTGGTCCTCCACCAGGAGACGATTAGCTCACAGAAAACAGGAGGAGGCTTGTTCTGCCAGGAGGACGGTAAACAGAGCCAATCACCGGCTGTTATCAGGGAAAAGGCAAATGAGAGGGGCATTTCTTCTTTAGACTGCCCAAAGGGCAACATTTGAATCTCAAAGACTGACCGTATTTGATTTTATCAATGGATTTACAGGGAACAGAGAGAGCCCTCTCATGGGGGAGGGGCTTTATCCTCTGGTGCAACATTTGTCCGTTCATATGCGAGGTAAGTACGGTGAAGTGTTAACTACAGACACACTGTGTTCATTTATACAGCCAATAATAATCTTTTAATCATTCCAGTGTGTCAGCATTCATGACAGTTCAGACAGTTCCAACTCAAACAACCATCACTCAAGAGCCACGATGAGACACTCTTATTAAAACCATCATTAATGAAAGATAATCACTGAGCTTATGGTTTCGCTGTGAATGGATCTTAAAGATTTTGGAACTTCTTGTATCGATGTTCAATAAAGACTATTTGTTTAAAGAGAAGATAAATTAAGCAATGTTGATTATTTTCTTAAGGTCTTTTTTCCCCTCACAAGATGATCAAAAATAACTGATAAGAGTATCGGTAAGGAACCGAACCGATAAGCAGAAAACCTCCTGAGAGTATCGGTAAGGAACCGAACCGATAAGCAGAAAACCTCCTGAGAGTATCGGTAAGGAACCGAACCGATAAGCAGAAAACCTCCTGAGAGTATCGGTAAGGAACCGAACCGATAAGCAGAAAACCTCCTGAGAGTATCGGTAAGGAACCGAACCGATAAGCAGAAAACCTCCTGAGAGTATCGGTAAGGAACCGAACCGATAAGCAGAAAACCTCCTGAGAGTATCAGTAAGGAACCGAACCGATAAGCAGAAAACCTCCTGAGAGTATCGGTAAGGAACCGAACCGATAAGCACAAAACCTGGATTACTCGACACGCGCTTCGAAGCCTCGGCACTACGGACGGGTATTGTTAGGATTTCATTATTACTAGTACTCTTATCGGTTCAGTTCCTTATCGGTTCTTTTTGATCATCTTGTGAGGAGAAAAAAAAGACCGTTAATTAATTTGAGACGAAGAGATCTCACTCCGTAACTTATTAAAGTACCGATAGCAGAACCGTTGACTGCGGACCTCATCAATACTCTGGGTTTATACGTATTTGGAACCGGTTTGACTGACGACTGATGTAGAGGAGGCACATTTCACACCTTCAAATCAATGCTGTATCAGGGACCCAAATTGTTCATCTAATACTCTGTTAACTGTGGCCAACGAATGTCAGACTACGACTGTCCCTGCCACCTCAAACAGACGGACACGAAGCGCTGAAAACATATTTCCTGCCAGCAACACTCAATTTTTCATCAAAAATGACAATATTTAAAAACAAATCTTCATTTAAACCTCTTACTGAAGTGTTGGAGTTACATAACATGGAACATGCAGAGGTTTACACATTGAGGGTTCACGGGGGAGCCAGCTCCCTGCAGCGCAGCAGCTGAGTCAGTTTGTGCTCTTCAGAGCCTCTCGGGACACTTTTCTCTTCAGTCTATTGGTCACTGGAGTAAATGTAGAGGCAGCTACTTCTAACTCCAGCTGTTTGCCGGCAGTGTGTCCTCTGCCCCCGGCTGACTGGACGTTTCTGTCTCACTCCGGGTCACTGACAGTTCACACCTTGTGGCAATGCTTCATTCAGTGTCGGCTCTGAAACCACATCCTCTTCGACCGGCCATCCGGGCGCTCTCCCTCTCGCAGAAAGAGCACATTGTGACAAACCGACGGTGTGAGGATAATGTGAAAAGGGCCTTTATATCCGCCCAGAGACCACTATTTGTATTACTTGGAATGTGCAGTGTGTATGTTTGAGACTACCATGAAAAGGAGAAATAAAATATATTGTATGTGTGTGTGTGTGTGTGTGTATATATACACACACACATATACGTGTCCATGTGTGTGTGTATATATACACACACACATATATATATCGTTATCGAGATATTAAATGACCTTCGGGTATCTAGAGGCACTCGGTAAAAAAGCAGAGCCGTATAAAGAGAGAGTCACGTCAACGGAAGTTCCTAATGATTGATTGTCACGTGATTCTCAGAGACTTCAGATGGTTCCAGGAAGTACTTGGCGGACAGTTTGAATGCATTGAAGTCGGTACAAAAAGAGAAAAAGAACTGGTGCTCAATAAATGAATTAATTAACTATTTTCACACAAAACACCAACATGTATGTAGTTACATCGATGTTTTTTATATATTTCATAAGTAAAATGAATCAAAATTCACTGATATTTGAGGATTAGTGTGAACAGTTATAGGGCTTGTTGACATATTTTGGACTACGGTTGCTTGTTTACAGAGCTGTTATTTATTGATTTGAATTATTTTAATGTTCCTAAACTTGTATGGTGTTCAAGAGCAATCACAACCTAAATAATATATATTGAGTAAAAATTTTACAAAATTCAGATTAGATTCATTTTCAACTGAAGGAGCGTTTTGAATGTTTGAGGATTAATCATCAAAGTCAGTTGTCTGACCTCGGATCAGTACAGTTACTAGTAAACTATAACTTAATTAATATTGATCTAACATCAGTCTGATCATCACCATTTTAAAACCACAGGCAACGTTATTCTCTCGAATAATGAATCAGCTCAACATCAGCCCTTCTGGATTTTGGGGCTTTTTTTTTAAAGCAATTAATCTGCCAATAATAATAATAATAATAATAATCAAAATCGACCAAAATCATTAAAAAGATTCAAGTTATTTTTAACATTACGTGACGCTGAGAAACAATTCTAAATATGGCATATTCATCTTTTAAAAGATGAATGTCACAATAATATGACACAAAAACATCCTCCGACTGTGACTGTTGTGAGCCGTTATGTCTCAATATGTGAGCACCGCCCATTACAAATACGAGTGTATATGGATGATGTGACCAAATTATGACCCGCCCCCTTGAGCTGGTTGGTGTGGAGTCTGTCCACGGTGACATAACCAGTGGGACTTCATTAAATAGAATGGAATAAGAAGGTGCAAACACTGTGCATACTGCAGCTTAACTGCTTCCTTTGGATATGAAGGCGGGAGGTGCAGATGGAGAGGAGCTACTTTTCCTTTTTCACTGCTGGTTGCAATGGCCACATTTTACAATATGCTGTTCCAGACTTTGTTTTTGAAAGCTAAAGTTTTGGTTCTTCATTGTTTTTTTTGCAGCCACTGCTGAATGAATGCTGGAGAGAAACCAGAAGTACTGGTTGAACACCAGGAATCTCAGTCAGCAACAGGCGGCTCACTGCAGCCGAGGCTGAGAGAGAGAATGAGCTTCATACTGTTTAGTTAGTTCATTTAATATTATCCTATTTCATTGTATATATTGTGCATTTTTACATCGAATATTTTTACCTGTACCATACCAAAAAATGTCACCTTGCGGGATTAATAAAGTATCTATCCATCCATTATATATATATATTAATACACTAATAATATAATGAATACACATTAATAACACTATTAATATATATATCAATATATCTATTTGTGCAAAAAATAAAAAAACACAAAAAACAACAACAACGACAACAAAAGACATTACTAAAAGGACAACTTGTGGATGAAATAAGTGCATATCTCACCCTTGAGACGGTGAGGTCTGTCATCAGCTGGTCAAAGGCCCGCGTCTCCTCCGCTTGCTTCTGGTTGTGCAGCGCGATCTTCTCGCTGAACTTCCTCGGGTTGGAGCCACCTGTGCCCGGGGAGCCGGACATCATGCCGGGCCTCAACTTCAGCTACTACTAACAAAATAATAAGTGGTAGACGGAGGCCGGGAGTCTTATTGTCCAAAGTCTTCGAGTGAGCGTTGAAGTGAATCCATCAGAGCTCTAAAAAAAACAAAAAACACACATTACTGTCTGGAGAAAGTAGTTTTAGGAGACTAAGTATCCTTACTATCTGAAAATAATGACTAAGTATCTGAAAATAATGACTTACTATCTGAAAATAATGACTTACTATCTCAAAATAATGACTAAGTATCTCAACATGACTTAGTATCTCAAAATAATGACTTACTATCTCAACATGACTTACTATCTCAACATGACTTACTATCTCAAAATAATGACCTAGTATCTCAAAATAATGACCTAGTAACTCAAAATAATAAGACAGTCTTAGTATTTTGACCTAGTATTTCATAATAAGACAATTAATCAAAACAATGACTTAGTACCTTAAAAAAGTTAGGGGATTATATATATATATATATATATATATATATATATATATATATATAAATAACTCCGCTTCCAAGTCTCTCAAACTGAGTGTATCCTGCCGTTAAACACCACAGAAGAAGAAGAACTGAGTGTTTATCAATGTAAGCCGAAGCTAGCGCCCGTTAGCTAACGTAGCTAAGCTAACGCTAAATAAAAAGTTGTCTTCCTGTGCCTGGAGAGCGAAGTCAATACAGCCGTTTGCCAATTATGTGTTTTTACTTTACTTTCAAAACTTTTAAAATTAGTTAATGGGCACAACACAACTTCGTATTGACGTATTATTTACCAGCGAACCACTTGTTTGAATGTAACGTTAGCATAACGTTAGCCGTCATTGCTAACACATAACGCTGGAGGTGAACGGGAGTAACCGCCGCTAGCAGCTAGCCAAGTTAGCTAAGTTAGCCAAGTTAGCTAAGCTGCTGTCAGAGCCATCTCAACGGTTTTTTGTTTGACAAACATGTCGACAACACTGCGACATCGGTCAACCATTTAACAGACGTGTATTAGAAGCAACTTGTCGCCGGTTTTTAGCTGTTAGCCGTTGGCCAAATCTTTGCTATTAACGTTAGCGAAAGCTCCCGAGCAGCAGCAGTTGGGCAAACGGCTAAATCTGTATTTCAACAAGTGTCCGTTGACTTTAAAAAAATAAAATAAACACAATTTAAATGTTTCTTTTAACCCCTAACCCACAAGCTAGGAAACCACAAAAAAAACACAAATATGCACACGTGATCCAGAGAAGTAGATCCACGATTTCACACTTTAAATGTGATCTCGCAGCGTTTCTGTCGGAGTCTTCAGTGTTAATCCACGGAACAGCAGAGAGATTTCAGACTAACTCCGACGAGTCCAGTGAAGACAAACAAACAGAACAAAAACAAAAACAAACCTCTTGTCTCCCTTTCGCCGCTGTGAAAACCAGAAGTCTTCTGCTAATGTTTGCAGTAGTTAGTAGCCGTCGGTTGACAGAGACACTCAGATATCCGCTGGCTTGTTATCCTCATTCGACTGCGAGAAAAAACGTTCCCTCGTTAAAACAGGGTCAGTACCTATGGCGTCCACAGGGCGGCGACAAAGCTACACTGTCGCTCTCTGGGATTACTAATGAGGGGAGGAAATAATAAGTCTTATCAGAATCAGAATCAGAATCAGCTTTATTTGGCTCCGGTTTCCACTCTGCTCTCAATGTACATACACTATTTTACAATAAACAAGAAAAAAATATATAAAGAATAAAAAAGGGCAGCAAAAAAGGAATGTTATGTTAGGAATCTTCTTTTTCCTTCAATAATAACTATGTTAACAGAGATTTATATATACATATGGGTTGGACCCCTTTTACCTTCAGAACTGCCTTAATTCTTCGTAGCATAGATTCAACAAGGTGTTGGAAACATTCCTCACATGTTGGTCCATATTGACATGATAGCATGACGCTGCTGCTGCAGATTGGTCGGCTGCACATCCATGATGAGAATCTCCCGTTCCACCACATCCCAAAGGTGCTCTATTGGATTGAGATGTGGTGACTGTGGAGGCCAGTGGAGTACAGTGAACTCATCGTGTTCAAGAAAGCAGTTTGAGATGATTAGAGCTTTGTGACATGGTGCATTATCCTGCTGGAGGTAGCCATCAGAAGATGGGTCCACTGTGGTCATAAAGGGATGGACATGGTCAGCAACAATACTCAGGTCGGCCGTGGTGTTTAAGCCATGCTCAATTGGTACTAAGGGGCCCAAAGTGTGCCAAGGAAATATCCCCCCCCCACCACCACCATTACACCACCAGCAGCAGCCTGAACATACAAGGCAGGATGGATCCATGCTTTCATGTTGTTTATGACACATTCTGACCCTACATCTGAATGTGTCAGCTGAAATCAAGACTCATCAGACCAGGCAACGTTTTTCCAATCTTCTATTGTCCAGTTCTGGTGAGCCTGTGTGAATTGTAGCGTGAATAAATTGTTAAATTGTTATTGTGTGAATAAATAACAATTTAGTATCTCAAAACTGTGACTTGGAATTACAAAACAATGATCATCTTAATACTCAGGAGACACAGTGCATCTGTAGAGCTTTAATCTAAAATAGGTCAAATACATTTAATGGACTCCTCCATTAACACAACTGGCAGAACATCAACATCTGGTTCAATGGAATGTGGTTGAAGGGTTGTTAAGACGAGTCAAACTGTGACACTAAAGATGGACGTGTGTAATGCTGCTCATCCTCATCCTCATCCTCCGGGTCTGTTTCAGGCGTTTACACACGTCAACTACAGTATCAAATATAAATAAGGGAAACTTTACCAAATTATTTTCCAACAAAACATAAATATCTCTCTATTCAACCCTCTTACGTTTCTATCCCATCATATGTTTTACAATTTTAGGAGAGACACTACAGAAAACTTTTAACAAAATAAACTAATCGTGTTTGACCCTCTTCACCTGTAGAGTCTTCTAAACGTCTGTCATTGAACTAAACGTCTCTTTAAAGGACGTTTTCTCTCAATGAGTTTGTTCTCAGACTCTGATCCATAAATCTCCACTTCAGCAGCTCTTACATACACCAAACGTTACACGTTCATTCCTCTCTGTGTTCTGAAGGTTCACACAGAGGGGTTTGTTCACACATCACTCAGAGACTCATTTATACGACGTTTATTAATAAAAACATGGAGAAAAGATTTGTTTTAAGGCTGTTGACAGTGTTTTCTGATTGATGGAGTAATATAAAGAGATATCATGAATGTAAAACCGTTGACTCTAATGTGTCAACATGAAAGAAGAACGTTGGCTTTATCCAATGTTCACGTTCCTGTTTGCATATTTAGAAACAACATTCAGACTAAAGAATGGTCTGAATGTCAGTAATCCAGTGGGGAAGCTTCATGGTGACATCTGTTCATTCAAATTGGACTTCTTCAGATTCTGGAATGTAACAGTAAACCTGTGTTCTCACTTATATGACATAAATCGCTCCAGTGAGTCTTCAGAGCGATGGAGCCTCGTCACAGGGCCGGTAGTCCCGGTGAGCTCGGTCCAGTTCACAACAAACCAAAACCCGGACTCACCAGCAGAGCGCCAGACGGGAGCGCTGGAATGTGAATTATTCATGCAACAAATTGAAGTTTATAATATATATATATATATATATATATATCTTTTTTTAAACATAAAGTTTGGAGTTCCACAGCTCAATATGAGCATGACTTTGTTGTGTGTCAAATAACACGTCGGATGCCACTTTCTCTTTGCATAGATATCAGAACATTTGATGTGTTGAGGATCCAAATCAGTCAGGAGAGTCGAATCTCTATATTCATAGATACCAATAATACGAACTACAGTGAAGAAAGAGGAGTAAATCAACTGCTTCGGTTTTTCTTTCCAATTCGTCTCGAACAGCAACATTTCAAAAAAAAAGAAAAGAAAAGCCAGGCAGGGTTCCCATGCGTCCTGGAAAACCTGGAAAACTGTTTTAACAGAAAAGAAGAGGGAAAAGTTCTGGAAAAATCTTGTGTTGTCCTGCAAAATTATTAAATCTAATCAGAGCTCCCAAAACAGATAACATCCCCATCTTAAAGGGCAAAGTTATATTATATATTAATATCCAAGCGGGAGTTTACGTTGGAGAGTTTTCCGGTTGTGGGAATGCTGTTAACGTCACACGGTCGCTGAACACTCTCAATAAAGTGCGTTACATTTATCCTTCAAGTGTAACTATAAGGTGACGGTGGCTGTTTGTATTCTTGTATTATTCTATGATTCGTTTGTCATCATTTCTTAGCACATAACAGATGATTTCATGGATGAATTATAGCCACAGACTCCATATGTTTTACATCAGACCTCCACAGAGAGGAACATATTCGTGATCAAACCGGCTACATCATCTGAGGAGGCTCTCTAGAGAAGAGTGGGAACCCTGCCCGAGAGGAGGCCGAGTCCACTCGTGTACTACAGCCCTGCTGAACAAGTACGCTGGCACTTTATCAGTCAGCTGAGCAGATGAACTCACTAAGAAAGACACAAAAACGGATCTCTTAACATAAAACATACTTTTTTTTTTATATAATTAATCCAGGCCCATGCACAAGATATTCATAATATTTAAAGCAAAAAAAACGTACAAATCTTAAACCTCTGACCTGACCGCAAGTTACAGACAATAGAGATGGACTGATCCATTAAAGCACATATGGTGATCCACGTAATAATAATAATTAAAAAAGAATGCAGGTAAAGCTGCGTAGGCACGAGGGAGAAGTGCAGTAGGGAATGTGAAGGAAAGCCGGGGTGGTTCAGGTCAGGGCTTCTCTGCGACCCTCAAAGTGGGTTTTGTGGTTTTGAATCAGTGTCTGTAGCCCTTTTTTTTTTTTCTTTTTTTTTTAAATCCTTTCTTTTTCTATTTCCCATAAAATTTCTTGTTGAGCAGGAAAATGAGCAGGTTGACGTTGATGGTGGCCCTGTCGAAGAGCTTCATCACCGCCACGCCTTCGTACTGCAGCTGGAGGAGATCCTGAGAGACAAACGCAACAAGATCAGCCTCCATAAATCAATCACAGATAACCGTCTCCAACATGTATCAATATTCACTCCAATAC
The DNA here is from genome assembly GCA_032191485.1 of Leptoclinus maculatus. Lineage (NCBI taxonomy): Eukaryota > Metazoa > Chordata > Actinopteri > Perciformes > Stichaeidae > Leptoclinus > Leptoclinus maculatus. Next base: position 50,845 of record JAVDOI010000140.1, read on the forward strand.
TAATAACTCCCTAAAACGCTGGATCGGCAAGTATTCAAGTCTATGCACCGATCTGACATCACAACATCATATCATTTATCAGCTCTTTAACACAGAAACAACAACACGTGTCACTCGCTATCAGGCAACAACCTCCGGTTCTGAAGAGTGAAGTCAATGCTTCATGTGTTAAAGCTGCATTCTCTCTAGTGTCCACCAGGGGGCGACTCCTCTGGTTGTATAGAAGTCTATGAGAAAATGACTCTACTTCTCTCTTGATTTATTACCTCAGTAAACATTGTAAACATGAGTTTATGGTCTCAATCTCTAGTTTCAAGTCTTCTTCAATACAGCATGATGTTCATTTAGTAAATGATGGTCCATTTAGAGTCAAATAGACCATAAAGCAGGGTATGCTTTAGGGCGGGGCTACACAGTGATTGACAGGTCTCTACCAGAGACGTATACGCCGTCTCTACGTCACTCCTCGATATTCAAATATGGTCACTTCCTGTTCATCGGTTGCGAAATAAACACCAGCCCCTCTGTAACCAGGGTAGCATTAAAGCATGGTGGAAGTAGCTAGCTAGCTAACTAACTAGTAAGCTGCCTGATAGCTAGCTAGCTAACTAACTAACTAGTTAGCTGCCTGATAGCTAGTTAGCTAGCTAGCTAGCTTGTTGGCCGCTTTGACTATCATGTTACGTTGATTTGAACGGGAATGTTGACTACTGTACTATTTCTAAGGTTCTGCAGCTTTCATTTTCTATACGTTTGTGTTTTACAAAGGGTTTAACCCGAGTCTGGACATACAACAATGATAGCATCGTATCACATCCATACAGCTTCAGAAGTACACATCTGTAAAAACATAATAATATACATATTTTTGTGTTTAACGCACAGACATATCTATACTCGGTATCGATCTGATGCACGTTTATCGGAACATCTCTAGTTTACTTTAGTGAAGGAACAAAATAAAGTTATGAAAAATAAACAATACCTGATATTCTAACTGTAACGTCTCCAAGTGCACGCCCATGAACTTGGCCTTCACCTCAAACACTCCGACAGTCTCCGACGGAGAAATCTCAAAAATGGCATTCTTGAACCTGTGAAGAGAGAAAAGTGCACGAAACGGATCAACCTTCATGAATTATTCATGAACTACCAACTGCTGACAACAAAGTGAACAAACTGTCTTTCACAAACAATGTCAGACGTTTGAGATGGAGTTCCAGAAAACACAGGGTGAATAATTGATATGATCATTTAGTGGATGAAGTGTTCCTTTAACCACAGCAGAACTCACTGGTTGGGCTGCAGATCCTCTATCGCGATCAGCACCCCCTTCTCGTGGAGGCGGGAGGCGGTGTATTTCTGAGAAACCTGCTTACTCTTCTTGGCCTTGTTGTCGCCCGGCTTCTTTGACAACCTGAGAAGAAAGACAAGCGCACGGTACAACATGAAACCGTCTCTTAGCGCAGAGGAGGAACAGTTCATCTGGAAGATGATCATCAGAGGAGAACGGGGTCGTATCTGACATCCAGGAAAACAAGAACAAACCATGTATTCTGTTCTTCAGCCATAGCTTTATGATGAATATACTTTCAACTGACAGACTTCTTCTGTCTAACAAACATCTCAACTCTGGTGGTTCAGATTCTGGTCCTTGGTTCCCTCAGTTACTGGTTTTCTATCAAACCAGGCAGCAGCTGTGCTTAATTGGATTTTGCACTCCAGGAACAAAACAGCCGCTGATTAGAAGTCCAAAATCAAAAGCAGCAGGAGTCTGAGGATCAACACGGTGACCCACTGCCTGTTACAGCATTGGTCTCAAATATTTGAACAGTTTTTTTCTCTTCTGTTTTCACGGCCCACACTTATTCTGTCTGAGACCCCAGCTGACCCTCCAGCTGGAAGAGGATTCCTGTCTCGTGCTCCATACAGATCACAGTGTAACTCTGCTAACAGCTCAGGCTTCAGTTTAATCTTGCACACGTGTGTCTTGTTTGGCGTTTAAACAGGAATCCTATACGACTCACTTTAAAAAGGTAGACAGGCAGCCAAAAATGAATAAAATCTGATTCATGGAGGTGAGAACTACGGTACACGTCTCAGTGGGGAGAGAGTGTTGTGAGAGTACGACCGCTCAATCTGAACCACAAAATGACAGATTTAGACAGTTGAATGAGATGAAAGGCCACTCACTTGCCCTTGCTGGCCAGGTTGTCCATGCACGTCTTGATGTACTGATTGTACGAGTCAATCTGAACATTGAAAAAATTGGTCTTTGAATTCAGGGCGACGTTGGTCTGCTGAAGCCTCACCAGCTCAGCTTTCCGACGCTGACGATACCGTCTCTGGTTTCTGATGTCCTGTAACACACACACACACACACATTACATTTCAGTGAAACACACAGAGGAGTTATATCCGTCCTCGTCCTCAGATGATCTGCAGACCTTGGCGATGTCGTTGATGAGGTCCTGGTAGCGGTTCTCGGGGTGGACCTTCCCCAGCTCGGCCAGCCGCTGCAGGTTGCTCTTGATCTTGTCCTTCTTGCCCTGCAGCGTCAGGCTGTCGTCCACCACCGGCTTCACCTGCTTCATCTTCTCTGGGGTCTTGGCGTCTCTGATGGCCCTCCTCTGCATGGCCCGCTGGTACTCTGCTTCCTGTCATCCGGGACAACAAGACGGATGAAGTTATTTCTACTTTCAGTTACTTCAGTCTTAAAGGGACAGTGTAGGTCTTTTAAAGAGTGGTCGTATGAGGTACTACTGTGGACGGCGACGTCAGTGAAATGTATTTTAGCCTAAACTCCATACCAGTAGAAGTGTACGCTATATTTAGAATATCTTATCTATTAGAAATCTGAAGCTGAAACCTAACTATGGACTGTGGATAATCAGCTGTAGCAGCTTTATCAGCCCCACAAATCTCATCTCTGACCTGTTCGGTTCCAGCTGCCAAGTCCAGGATCTCAGTCAGAGTCTCTCCAGGCTGGAACCGGATCACGTCCACAATGAGCCTCTTGGTGCTGAGAAGAAACATCAAAGAAAACCGTTGAATCTCCCAGAAACGACCATTTACATCTACTCTCGTGAGCCGTGAATCTCCACGGACGAACTTACTTGAGGAGGAGCGTGCGGGCGTCCATCTCGACATTGGCCTCGCCGGAGACGTCAAACTTGTTTGTGAGTGTGAGAGAAACCTCGGTCTTCCCCATCAGCTCTTTGTTGGGGTCGTTGGGAGGAAGAGGATCCTCACCTGGTGAGACAGGTGATCAGAATGCTCTGACCGGACGCAACTGCTCTATATTTCTGTACAGACACTCGCAACATAAAACTAATTACCAGATTATCAAGAGTATCGTCTGTAACTTTTATGAACGAGTTAAATTCTTGTATCGCTAATTGTTTAAAAGCCTCATTTGACTCACCGATGAGGGACTCGACGGTGGGAACCTCGCCCAGGTCCTCCAGCAGCTCGTGGATGGGGTCGTTGTGCTCCGGAGCGATGGCGTCCTGGTGGTCCAGCAGCAGCTAACGGGAGACAGAAGAATCCAAAGTCAGTGTGTTCGTCACACTGGAGTCAAAACCCCTCAGGAACATCTGGAAATCAGAGTTATGGGACCGACTGGAACGCACGTGTGGTTTGAGACGGGGAGAGCTAACTGGTCCAAACTCACCGTGTGGGTGTTGATAATCTCTCCAATGGAGATGTAGATGACCGGTTTGGTGACGGTGACCAAGTCGGAGTACTGATCCACATTGAACTTATCCTCAAGCGAGGGAACGTCGCACGCCGCCAGAAAGAAACGCCTGGGACGGAAGAGAAAAGTCAGATGAGACGAAGAGCGTCAAACGGCAACGGGAGACAACAATTGAGGAGCGTCAACGGCCGGTCACCGGACCTGAACTTCTGGTAGGAGGCGCTGAGATATTCGTTGATGGGATTGAGATGGGCGTTGTCCCCCAGGAACATCTTATTGGAGGCGGCGTGCTGCAGCATCTTGGCGACGGAGCCCAGGTTCCGCCGCTGCTCCGTGGTCAGCTGGCCGCCCGCCGACACCTCGATGATGTCGAAGGCGTCGGGCGCCACGATGGCCGGGTTCATGTAGCGGTAATACAGCAGGTTCCCCACAATCTGACGAGGCAATGTACAAGCAGAGTTCACGTGAAACTGCTCAGAACGAGGTCTGTGGATTATCTTGAGACATAGAGACGCGTTATATCGGAGAGAAAGCAGACAAATGTATTATTATCATTAAAGAGGCAAACCTTGAGCAGCTCGTCCTCTGTAGCATCGGGGAACTTCTCATGGAGGGTGTCCTTCAGCACTTTGGAGACGAAACGCATCCCGTATCTGACAGAGTGAGACAGAGTGGACATATATAAAATAAATATATACATATAATATATATTGTTGGTGTAAACTAGCTGACTACTGACTACGTGAAGAACGTACGGTATTTTATCCACCGAGACGATAATGGCGGACAGGAACTTGTCAGTGATGGTCTTCATGTTCTTGATGGAGGCTTCCAGCCTCGTCCTCACCTCCTCGTGGGCCATAGCCTGCTCTGGAGTCACGTCGTAGGGCAGCTTACTGTTGACGAAGAGATGGAGCAAAGGAGGAACCTTTAACAGGGGTCGTAACCTACGAGGCCTTTTACCATCTAACCAAACATCTGTCCGTGGGATCAGCACTATCCTCTCTGCTCTTAACACTACAGTAGTACTGTATTCATACAATCTGATACTAACAAAGCAACTCTGTATTTATATACGTGACTTTCTTGTTTTGCTGTTTTTGACCTCGTCTCCAGCTCACCTGGCTTCTCCGGTCTGCGTCTCCATCTGGTTGACCCAGCTCTTGTAGATGTCCACCGGGTCGGTCTTGATGTTGAGCGCTTTGTCGTCCATGATCTCCTTGACGACCGGTGCCAGGATCTGCCGCAGCGCGTTCTGTCCCCGCGCCCCTCGGTGGAAGCTCACCACCATCTTGATGATCGTGGGGTTTCCTGTGACGATCTCCTTCATCTGGTCAACCTTCGACCTGCGGGACAGTTGGAACTCGTCACTGTGTGCTCATCAACCGGGCCTCATCAACCATCAACCGGGCCTCATCAACCATCAACCGGGCCTCATCGGAAACTTTTAAAACATGTCGCAACAAACGGTAATGCCAAGTAGATGCGTTTCCATCGAGTGGTTTGGAGTGTAGTGGACACTTCCAGGTTCTTCTACACTGACTGTGTACTTTTCCTAACCCCCATATACAAAACATGTGGAGAAACCCTACGTTTTACTTCTCTTTCAATACATTTTATCTACAAAAAGCGAGCCGTGCTTCACACAGTGTTCTCATAATGAACTGGTTTGGTCACAAGATGGCGCTGTAGTCGACGCATGGCTGTAGTCTGTAAGTACGCAGAGTAGAAGAAGAAGTAGAGGTCGTGGAGCTGAAACTAAACAAGTCCCCGTGGCCATACGACCATCGACGAGAAACAAAAGGAGAAAAGTCTTCATGAATTAGTGTAAATTGTTTCATGTTGTCCTGAGACGAAGAGAAGTGTTCACACCGTCTGGTAACATGTTGGAATACGCCGACAGTGGAAACAGTCACTCGTGTGATTTAAAGTGAATACTCGTCGTAATGAAGTCAGAGTCAGTAGATGACATCATCACAGGCACGAAGGCTCTGCAAGCGTCTCTTGGTCAAGAACCTCTGGATTTCTGGATCTGAGCTTTTCAGAATGTGATTAAAGCACTATTATCAAATCTGAGGGTTTTACAAAGTAGGGGAATTGGTTTGTAGATGCTTTAGAAACAGGAGGTCTTACAAATCAAATAGTTTACAGGATAGTCGAGCTTTGTTTCTTTATAATGCATCTAATGCTTGACTTCCTTCTTTGTCTTCTTGATTCTTCTCAGTACATGTTGTTAGTACGCCCTCTGGTGTTTCGGTGTGTGTATAACGTGTATGTGATAGTAGTTTGTGCACCATCTGCTGGCGTTACTGAGCGAGTACAAACAAGGCTTCAACTGTTCGCTACAGCCGAGCTTCTTCAGTTGAGGCCATTTAGCGAATCGACTCTTCTCCACACAGCTTTTGTAACGCGATACTGTGAGCGCGTATAGGAATGCGTGAGCGGTTCTCACTTGATCTCCTCCTGCAGGGCCGTCTTGAAGAGCTTGGTCAGCAGGTACTCCTCCCTCTGGTTGGAGGCGTAGTTATAAAGGGTGAAGATCACAGAGTCCATGAACTTTGTGGATTTATTCTGCGGCATCTGGAAGATCAGCTTGGCGAGATACGTGGGGTTGGTCTGAAACAAATGAAGCAGAAATGTGAGTTCATCAGAGAGGTGTGATTCTGTTGTTCAGGATCTAGAGACGGAGAAGTCACGTTACCTGTAACAGGTAGAAGAGGTGCTGGTAGGCTTCCAGTTTGACCCTCTTCTCCTTGCTGAGGGCCTTCAGCCCCCCCCTCTGCTTGTTCATCATCATCATGTTGGACAGCTGGCCCTTGTTCTTCTTGGTCAGCTTCTTGCTGTGGGACACCACCTCCTGCAGCGTGATCTTGTTCTTCACCAGCAGGCCGATCTTGATGTCCATCAGGTTCAGGTCGTTCTCCAGCTGCTGGTTGGAGCGGATGTTGGTGACCACCTCCTCGCGGAGACGCATCAGCTCCAGCTCCTCCTGGAAGTCCTGGTCGCTGTGGTCCAGCAGGTGGACGAACTTCCTCACCACCGCCATCGGAGGGTCCCCGGCGGTGACTGAGGGAGGACATTGTTTGAGAGTCAAGAGGCTGACAAAGCCGGAGAGAACATATGTATATATATATATATATATATATATACACATACGTGTATATGTATGTATATATACACATATATATATTCAACACACGGGCATCGGCTCAGTCTGTAGCTTGATTTGTACTCACTCAGCGTCTTGTAGTCGTCTCTGGCCTTGTTGGCTCTAATGAAAGCCTGGATCTTCACCACCTGATTGATCTGCAGTAGAAAACAGCAATCGCTTGTCTGATCAATGGTCTTCATTATGAAACGGCACCACAGGAATCCTAGATGACTCCGTCCGCCTCCCTCCGACCCCACAGGACACGGACTAAATGTCGGCGGATGACTCGGGGGAAATTTAAAGCTTCTGTTAGATGAATCGTTTACTTAACGCCCTCATTCTTGAGACAGACAATCTACAATCCATTGTCTTGATTCTTCTCAATTGTCCAAAACCAGCTCAACAGAGAAAACTCAAAATCACTCAAACTCCCTTTTATTAGCTCCTCAATGGGACCTTTCAGGCTAATCTCATGAGGCTTTGAATACTCACGTGATCTTGGAAGTACTTCAGACGATCCCTGTATTTCTTACGAGCTTGGTGCATCCGAACCATGGACTGGATCTGAGAAGGACAAAAACAAATCCTTTAGAGTCAACTGTATTTATTCTGCTGATAACAACGAGAGATGTGAACGTGTTTTTAGGATAAATGAGCAAGAAAAAAGAAAGACATGACTCGACCAATCAGATTCAACTATGTAACTACTCGGTTACTCCTAAAGCAAACACAAACATCTTTCTGACTTTTCTTTTCATGGAAAATTGAAATTCATTTGTAAATTCACCGAATGTTTTTAGGGTCGTTCTTCTACGGCTTGTTTTGGACTCGCAGGTTTTACAAATTGTGTGTAATGCGTGTAAATCTAAATGGCATGATAGTTTTACCTTGACGGCCTCGTCGCTGTGCTCCTCCAGATACTGTTTACGCTCTTTGAACTTCTTCCTCTGTTTGTGGCCTTTCCAGTGCGCCTGAGAGCAGAAAGACTTTCAGCAGAAGTCCTGAAGGCAGACGGACGTTCCTATGACTCGTATGACTCGTATGACTTACGGGTGCATCTCACCTGTATGCATGTGACGGCGGGGTCTTGGGATTTCAGGAAGTTCATCCGCTCCTTTTGTCCGTTCCTCACCAGGTATCCACGGCACCGGGCCTGCAGCTTGCCAATGAGCGACTCGTTGGCCAGCCACAGCTGCTCTCGGTTGTAGGCCGTGGTTACGCCGGAGACCACCGACTGACGGGGACGAGCACAAGAACAACCAGTTAAAACACGATGTAAAAAAATGAAATACTTATACTACACAGGGAGGTGTGACCTACCTGGATGTCTTCCTTGTTGAGCTGGGTGTTGTTCTGCAGGAAGCCCTCCGGCTCCACCCAGGTGCCCTCTTTGGTCTGCAGGTTATAATAGTAGTTGTGTCCTCCCTTCACCCAGTGTTTCACCCACTCGCTGCCATTATCGCCTGGACGAGCAGCAAAACAGAATGCAGGTGAACAAGGAGGAGGCACAACGTGGACCAGTAATTAGCAAGAAGCATCATCGCTCCATTTGAAATGTATTTCAGTAAGAAGCTCTGAACGATGTACTGCTGTGGACGTATCTTAGTCCACATGACGGGGAACTGAAGCCGCTGAGTTCTCTTCAAAGACACCAGACTCGTTTTTACCTCTGAGAACACAGGAGATGCTGGTCTACTGCTGCCACCATTGCTTGGTTTGTTTGTGTTATTGTATGATGTTGGTGTTTTAAATGTTTAGTTTGGATTCACCAAAGTCACAAAGAAACACAAACAAACTAACCAATCGAGGGAGCGGTAAACCAGCAACTCCTGTGTTCTGTTAGGTAAATTAATGCTTTTATCAGTGGAGTCTGGTGTTTTTGAAGAGAGCAGAAATAACGGCTTCAGTTCCCCGTCATGAAGGTCTGTCTGACAGAAAGGTAAAGAGGTGAAACTATTCTATATATAGTGTAAACTTAAACTGATAGAGATTCCTTTAGGAGTCTAGAATACGTCCTCAGCAGAACATGGTTCTCCTGTCTGTGTCTGTAATATACTATAAAATACATTCAATCCCGAAATGTTCTCCTCACCCTCCGTCTTCTTCTGGTCTTTGATCTTGGACAGGTCATCCTGGTAGGTCTGGGAACACTCCGAGGTGACTCCGTAGAGTCCCGCCCCGGGTCTTCTCAGAGCAGCCAGGGTCTGAGCCGGTTCGCCGCTGTCCACCGCCTCGTTGACGGCCTGGATGGACTGAGAGACTGTGGATACAAAAACACATCAGCCTTTGTCTGCTCTTCACACTGTCCTCACATCTCGAACGCTGTGTGGAAGGTGGAAGGTACTTGTTCTGTTACATGTAGAATAGGTCCAGTAAAATGAAATGAGAGTTACACTGTAAGGCCTCCTGAGTGTCCTGGTTCGCCCTCAGAACGGAGTCCTGGATCTCATCCAGCCACAGCACAGCAGAGGGTTCCTGGGTCTCCTGGAGGGACACGGGACAACATGATCAGAAACGAACACACACACACACACACACACACACACACACACACACACACACACACACACACACACTTTTTTCTTGTTCACATGTTTAAGCCTAATAAGGGGGGCTGACACATCACGGACACATTTTAACTGCTGGAAACAAACATGAACTCGCTGTCACAGCAGCTACATTTAGCCAGTAATCCACGCTGACCTCAAAGGAAAAAGAAAAAGAAATGTCACGAATATATACTTAAATAGTGCAAATGTCACTTGATTCCATTTGCTCACCAAACCAAGACCTCGATGCTGAATTCAACAGTTGCATTATGAACTGTAGTGACACCAAACTGCATCCAGAGGGCGCACGCCGTCTACATCCGTGTGGCAGACGGTTGATTCTGCTGCTGCTGCTGCTTTCTACACTCATTTTGGTTTCGGGCCTCCATGTGTCCCGCCCCTTCATGTTGTACTTCAGGGGTAGAAGAGAGGAGGTGTGTGTGTGTGTGTGTGTGTGTGTGTGTGTGTGTGTGTGTGTGTGTGTGTGTGAAAGAGGTGGGCGGGTACGACTGATACCCGATCATGGAGGAAGATTTCTAATGCAGAGGGGAGGGGACTCAAAAGAGCTCAGTCTTTATGGTAAACCCTGTACCTGGGCGATCACTGTTTAGTGTGTTTACACATGGTGATGTAATTGTTATGCGTGTGTGTGTGTGTGTGTGTGTGTGGGTGTGTGAAGAAGTCCCTGCAGCGGGCAGGAGACAGGGTGTGGTAGCCGGAGACGAAAGGGCGTAGCTTTGTGCAGCTCATCAGACGTTACAAGCACATCATGGAAACAGAGGAAGTGAGAGCTGAGGGCTGTTGAGGTAGTTTGTAATTCAACTGTCTAAACTTTTTCTTCCCTAGAAACCATGAGCTCATTCATCATTCATCTGTCCAGCACAGGCTGGAAACGCATGCAGGACCGGTTGTTGATTGTTGCAGTCCCAGAGCGAGGGGATAACCATCTGAAGAGGCAGACGTATCTGCACTATATTGGGCTTGTGAGTCAGAGGAGTCTGTGCAGGACTTCCTGTGTTAATCCAGACTCAGAGCTCAGCCCTGTATGCAAGATATTAGTTCCACCAGCAGATCTCTGATCATTTCTAATCATTGCAGGAGGTGGTCTGTGATCTTCATCCCGTACGAATCTTCCATGTTTTCAAGACCGTGATATTTAGGAGTTTCATTTAGACACTTTTTTAAGACGAGAGGGGCGTTTACTGAGGTATTTTATATCATAGAACAAATCCTTAAAATCTCTTAAAGTCACATCAGGCATCTTACCGAAACAAACACACTTTGAGACGATTGAAGTCTTTCAGGACTCATTCCTGCAGAACTCTGAGACGTTATCACCTGGAGATCTAACACTACATCTGAGCCATGTGGCTCTTCCTCCTCTTACCGTCCTTTGAAACAGGAAGTCCACACTGCACCAACTACTTCCTGCGTCTTTTAGCTAATCACCTCAAACAGTGTGTGTGTGTGTGTGTGTGTGTGGGTCTCTGGTCCATTGAATACAGTGGTCAGCTTTCTGCCCTTTTATGGAAGCAAATGACTGAGGCCCGGCTTGTTATTTCCTTTGCCTGTGACATCGGCAGGGAAATAGTTTGCCTTTTTTTTCCCTCTCCTGTTTTTGTACTTTTTTTATTTCATTATTTTTCTGGGTGCCGTTCAGAAAGTGTGACGAGTGATGCATTCAAGGGTTCAACTGAAACAGCGTGGGCAGCGGCCAAATATTTAGGAGTCTAAGCGCGATAAGAGACTTCTTTTATCTGTATTTACACGGGATAAACTGGGACTGTGTGTGCTAAGATGGATTCAAAGAGCTCCTTCTTAAGAGATCCAGAGCCAACGTTTCCAGTTTTTGCTCATCGGGGTTTTTCACGAAAGGGAAAACGGCCCAAACATGGTCGTCTTCCCCGCGACATCGTACGCAAATGTGCTGCACAGACGCACACATTCATCAGCTCGCCGCGATCAAGCGAAGATATCGCAGGCAAATGAGTCGGAGAGAGAGCGAGCAGCGGAGAGAGACTGCCTTCTACAGATGATGCACGTGTGGCGGGTCAAACCTCAGAAAGCTGAAGAGACAGAGAGAGCAATGAGGCTGACGACAGGAAGTGAGTGGGGGGGGAGGGGAGGATGATCGCACCATGACATCAGCATCGTGTCATGTGGCACTCAGACGCCTGAGTCACACAGAGCCGTCTGCAACCACGACGGGCTCTGAGATCCTGTATGTAATGTTGTTCACTGTTCCCCAAAACCGCTGATATTTTGGAGGCAGGAGCAGAAATCTGAGCTGTTATCCAGCAGCTTTCTGCCTGAACTAAACCTTAAAACATCTGCACACTTTTGTCGCCTCACATCTGGTTTAAGCAGGAAGCGAGGCTCCTTTTAGCCTCACAATAACCAGATTCACGAGAGTCCTTAAAATACACCAATATGTACGATATGCCCAGTCATACTGACAGCGTCTGAGCTGTATGAGCTGCAGTAAGTCTGTAGTCTGGATGTAACTGTAGCCAGGTGCTGTTTGCATGACGTGTTTGCATAACACACCTGAATGCTAGACACACATGAACAAAGCAAAAGGAGAGACCGGGAGAGACCGGGACACGCTAGCCAGAGAGAACTTAGTATTCATACAAACATATCTATAGATGATGACCTCAACATCCGTCACAAAGACCGTGTATGTTTTTTGTCTCACGTGAGCTTTCTCTCTGCGGGCCTCCAGCAGTTTATCGTGGTAGTGCTGAGCCACAGACGGGTCCACGTCCGTGAGCTTGGCTGAGGGGTTCTGCAGCATGGACAGGGTCTTCGTGGGATCCCCTTCGTCCAGGGCCTCGTTGATCAGTCCGATGGCGGCGATACCTGCACACGCAGACGTACAAGGTGGACGGATTAACACTCTGAGACTTTGATCCCGATACGATATCAGAAGATGAGTCTGCTTCTCTCTGAAATCCCTTTTTTAGTTTTTCCCAATTTTTTAAATAATATTTCTTCAGGGAGTGCAGTTAGTGACAGTGTGGGCTCCATGTCAACGTAGCTCTGACAGCTTGACGGAGCAGGAGCAGGGGGCGGGGCTAAGCATGGGGTCAATTGACCAAGAAGAAGAGGCGTAGTTTTACATCAATTTATGTATTAACGCTGGTGGCTTAAACAAAGCTAGCTAACGCTAAGGCTAACGTTGATCGAACGTAGCTAACGTTAGCTGTACTTTGTGAGCAAAGCTTTCTGTGATCATGAGCATGTTGACCTATCGACGGCATCGCTATGCGAGACGCAGTCTTCATTTTGAGAAAACACTACCACGTCTGTCCACAGGGGGTGCCAAAATCAACACAAAATGTAACCTCCTTGTAGTTGCTAAGAAAGTTAAGAAACTGTTATTCTGGGGTTCATGGAGCCCACTACATAAACCATAACTGTATTAAAATATTTTGTATGTATGTTTAACCAACTACTGATGAATTATTAGTTGTATACTATCTAAAAATCTAATTGTTTTGAGAGGTTTACCATCCAATCTGTTAGCACACAAGCTAATAGCTTATTAGCTTATCTGCTAACCTTTTTTAACATTTAACTTGATGAAGATGTAATTTGGATCGATCGCTGCCGTCTATTTAATACGCTGTGTGGTTTGGAGTCAGTGTGAAGTCACATTTCATGGAGGCGTTTGACACATTTGGGTGTGAACAGATGCGAGCGTGTCCCTTACGTTCATGCTCCTCCTGCACGGTCTGGTTGACTTGGTCGATAGAGGCTTGAATGTCGTTCCAGGTGAGAAAGTCGCAGCCCTCCTCTCTGGCTGCCGCCTTGAGACGCATCAGTTCGTCCATGTACCTGAGGAGCACACAGGTACGATAACACGGCAATATGTCACTGACTCCTGGTGTGTGTGTGTGTGTGTGTGCATGCTCACCTCTGTGCATATTCATCCTCCACATTACTGAGTCCGGTGACGTTGCTGGACAGCTGCTTCCAGAGCGCGGCTCGGTCTCCGACGTCCATCGCCTGGTTCATCAGCACCACCGACGACAGCATCTCCACAGCTACGAGCAGCTCGGGGTGGGACAGCGAGCCCTGCGGGGACAACGGGGAACAAAGTCATGTTGATGGCGTCTTGAATCGTTGCTGCACAGTTATGAGAGATGAGGGCTGTTTGGTTATGTACCGGGTTCATGGTCATTTTTACCAATACATTTCCACAATACATTTTCATGAGCATAAATTCTCTGAAACATCTGTGTATACATGAAAAATAAGAATAAAAGGTCGGAGTTTGAACTATAAATCGTTTCTACATCTTTGAATTGAAGGCAGACGTCAGCCAATAACAGTCTAGACTGATGAATAGCACTCGAGCGAGACTAAAGGAAAGATATGCATTTTTAATTACAACTGGTCAACCGTCCCTTTTCACAGGCGTTATTAACTGAACCACATATGCTCCATTATACATGTGTTTGAGAAGCAAAGATCCCTGACTTTTCCCAAACTTCCTGGGTTGATCTATTTTTTCCCCAAACGTCTCCAGGCATGGAAATGACTATTTTCAAATTCCATTTTCAGCTTTTTAAAGGCGTACGTTCCATCTATTATAATGTTCAGCCTTCTGAGAAGTAAAGGCCAAAAGGCCCATCGAGAGTTCCCAGAGCCGGGATGATGTCTTCAAATTGCTTGTTTTATTCAAACAATCCAAATACCAATTAGATTTAATTTGTAAGCAGAAAAATCTGCTTACGAATCTGCTTACAAAGTTTCCTTTGTGTAAAGAAAGATGCGGTTGTGTGTTTCTTGTGCGTTTCTTGTGTGTTTCTGGGTGTCTGGGTACCTCTGGGCTCTGCTGCTGCAGGCTGAGCAGCTCTCTCTGGTACAGGTCTGCAGCACTCGGGTAGACTTCCGGCAGCTGAGCGTCGGGGTTCATCAGCTCCTCCACCGTCTTCTCCGGCACGCCCGACCTGACGGCGCCGTTGATGCGCTCCACTGCCTTCAACACTACAGACACACACACACAGACAGACAGACGCCGGGTTAACTATAAGAGCAGACACAGACGTAGAAATGGGGAAGAAGACATGAATATGTTTGCGTACTCTTTAGGTAGCCTTCTGCATTCTCATTGGCCACGTCCACGCCGCTCTGCAACTCGTCCTTAGTCAGCGCTTCTCCCGGAGACGCCTAACGAGGAAGAAGTGAAGATGAAATGACACCGAGGAGACGGGAAGGAAGACTTTTCTTTGTTTGCACACTGATCCCCCCACCTGGTCTTTATTCTCCCGGTCGGCCTGCAGCTGCTTGAGGTACCAGCCTTTGTTCTGGACCTGCAGGTTCTGAACCCCCATGGCTTTAAGGGCCTCGTATAACTTGTCCTCATCGCCACTCAGCAACGCCTGTTCGGCCGCACTCAAGGCGTTGCTCACTGCAGGAGAAAGAGTTGACGTTTTCACTACTGCCCCATGGAAACCGAGACGGTACCAAACACGCATGTGTGGTGTGACTTCTTACCGTTGACCTTTTTGACGTTGCCCTGGATTTCAGCCTGGGTGAGAAGCTCATCGTAGATATCTCTCTCTGCCTCGGCGTTCTCCATTTGCTGTTGGAGCGGAGCAACAACAAAATGTGGCTAAAATATAACAGCGTTGCACGTTAGGACTGTTTATTATCACATTTCCGGCTGCAGGACAACAGAGTAACACATATCTCTTTCCAGACTCGTCCCCCTGCTCTGATTTTCTGCTGTAGTTTTGGTCATTTATTTGCTCTGCCTGTTGGCGAAACAAATCATAAATCCTACATTTATATTTCACTGCAAGAAGTGCTGGCAACTCTGTGAAGAGAAGGAGTTCATTCCCCTCTCAGTCCGTCTTGGAGCCACCGTTCTTTGCTGTAGTGGCTGATTTATTATTTGTTGCCCGAGTGGTTTGTGTCGACCTCAGCATTTTATTCTGTCCCATGCCAAATTGTTCTTCCGCTTCAGGCTGTGTGTTCGATTATTTTCTCATCAAAAATGTGGACAATTGCTTGCCCCGTTTTTTAAATTATTTTGTATTTATGGTCTCTCAAAGGAGATGTTGCCCCAGGGCCACCATCCGTCGTCTCTGGACATCTGAAAGCTGTGCACAGCATCTTTTGATCGCTGAAAAAAAAAAGCTTCTTACCCGTTTGCGTGAGTTGGCCACCTTCATTCCCTTGGCCTGGTACAGCGTGTCGTGGTACTGGCGAGCAGCGCTGGGGTCTAGCTGGACCAGCATGGCGTTGGGGTTCTGCATAGCGGCCACAGTGCCCTCCGGTACGTCCTGGTCGATGGCCTCGTTGATGGCGATCACAGCGGCGTGCACTGAGGGGGGGGGGAATAGGAGGTGGTGAGGAGACATACAGATTTTGGGGACTTTAATCTGCATTTTTATACTATTGATAGAGGATGTTAAGTATCAATCAATAAACGGTGAATTTAAGGAATTACGTGCCGCCACCGCCAAACTAGCCTGCTAATTCCACCACGATTTCATGCTACAGGTTACAGAACATTAAAAGCACCACATGAACCATTAGGCTTGGTCTACGATACTTTAAACATTTCGATAGTCGTTACCCTTTCAATTAGCTTATGCTAATCACTGTGCTATGTGAATGCTAGCTATCTATGT
The DNA here is from genome assembly GCA_032191485.1 of Leptoclinus maculatus. NCBI lineage: Eukaryota > Metazoa > Chordata > Actinopteri > Perciformes > Stichaeidae > Leptoclinus > Leptoclinus maculatus. The sequence goes on from JAVDOI010000140.1 coordinate 66,889, forward strand.
GGATACTAGCAGTTAGCATATGTGATTCGTAGGCTAATTCAACGGCCACTCTTCACTAATGGAGTGCTGCAGGACCGACACTAAACACAGAAAAGAAGTGTGTATTGTTTGAATGTATACATTGAATGTAGTTTAACGAATAAAAACTGAGTGGAGAAAAAAGTGAATTCTAAATGCCAAAATCAATTCAACTTTAAAGTCTATAGAAGGAGTAGAAGTGGAGCCATTATATCGGGAATTTGTGGAAATGTAGCATTATGTTGCACAAAGACAAAAACAACTGGAGCTGTAATTATGTCTTGTTTCTTAGGTAAACAATAGATAGATCCCCAAAAATATGGCTGAATTACCTCCAGAAGTTGAATTATGAATGAATGAATGAACTAAACTACATAATCTGCAGCTATCAGACCCCGCCCCTCTCCCCCACGACACCCGAGCCCTCTCTCACATGCAGCTTCATCCACCGAGAGCTCGTTGGCCAGGATCCCGCCGATCTTGCTGAAGGCGGGCATCTGGATCCCATACTTCTCCAGCTCACTCTTCATGTTGTTGATCTCCTCCTCTGTGAGAGAAGACAGAGCAGAAGGAAAACATCAATGCACGGAGCAGATTTGGGGGGGGGGGGGGGGGGGGGGGGGGGGAGAATGTGGAGACAAACCATTCCTGGCTCATGTGTGATAATCAGCTTTCTAACTCAACTGACAGGAAAAGCTCCCACAATTATTAATGACTTTCACGTTGCCAGCAGTTTCTCCACACTGTGGGCTGCTGGGGGAAAAAAACACTCCTCCTCCTCCTCCTCTCGGTGCTGATTTCAGGGTCCAGACACATTTTAAACTTCATGTTAACTTTGGCAACATGGTGACATTCGTAGGTCTAAGATGACATAATTGGATTAACAGGGGACAGAATGAGGAAAACAGATGCACGGACTCGTGTGCAAGCTTACCGGTGAAATCTACTTTTCCATACAGATCCTGGATCTGAGGGGCCAGGCCGAGCTTGAACAGGTACAAGCTGTAAAAAAGAGGACGGAGAGACGATAAATAAAGGAACATGGCAGCGTAGGCAGTAGCAGAACAGGAAGAGAACAGAAACAAATACACACAAAACAAATCCATGCAGGGTTTGTGTTTGCACAGGGACGGACATATTGATGTCATGAATATTACAACTTCAGCACAACCTAAATACTGCAATAAAGAGAGGGGAGTACGAGGGGTTCAAAGACCGACAGGTCAGAGCGAGCAGGTATCAGAAAGCAGCCCTGTCATTTAAGGGCCAGGAAACAGATGCTTCAACACTCGACCGTGTCGTCACTTTGTGAAGCTGCAGATTCAAACAATTCAAACACATGCGTTGGAATTCTTTGTTGTAATTCGTTTCTTCAACTTCTGTGACAAAGTGAAGTAAACCCATAGAGCGCATATAAGAAGTGGACTTAGTCATCGTGACCTCACCCATATGGTTTGTGGACTCCCCGCTTTGAAGCCTCGAAATTGTACAAGTTGCACAACTCCCAGACCGACAACGCCGTGGTAGAGACCTGTCAATCACTGTAAGCCCCGCCCTAAAGCATCCCCTGCTTTATGGTCTGTTTGACTCTAAATGGACCATAATCTACTAAATGAACATCATGCTGTATTGAAGAAGACTTGAAACTAGAGATTGAGACCATAAACTCATGTTTACAATGTTTACTGAGGTAATAAATCAAGAGAGAAGTAGAGTCATTTTCTCATAGACTTCTATAGAACCAGAGGAGTCACCCCCTGGTGGTCAGTAGAGAGAATGCAGCTTTAACACATGAAGCTTTGACTTCACTTTTCCAAACCGGAGGTTGCCGCCTGGGCAAACCAATGAAACTGTCTTGCTTTTCAGGGAGTAAAAATACTGTCAGATTCAAAAGTAACAGACAACTGGAGACCATCTTGTGATGGGATCACACCAGCCGCCCTTGCTCGGATCTCAACTATCTTCGAGCTTTGCCTTCATTTTGATCTCAACTACACTCCTCTAGAAGTTTCTTGACTGCGTCTTGCACGGTTGTGACGCTATCACGATCACAAACCTGTCCACAGACGCATATATATATATATATATACATATACATACATACATACACACACACAGTATATACACAGTATATATATTCAAGCACACAAACACCAACACCAGGCCAAACGCCCCTGCATTTATTTGACCTGACTTGCAACGCTCTATTAAAACAAACCTTTCTCCTGAAAAACTGTTCACTGTTCACCTCATAAAAAAACCTTCACAGGCTTGAAACACTCAGACCTTTGTGCACTCGCCATCCATTGACATTTAAAACACAACATCTGTAAACTCTATAACTGAAAACACCCCGCTGCATAGCCACACAGACAAAGACAGAGCGACACAGACAGAGAGGGTACCTGAGTGCATGTATACAGTAGATGCAGCGTGGCATGTTCTTTCTGTCATATATGTCTGTGGTTTCTGGGTAGAAGATCTGAAACACAAACGGGGACATTGAGTCGATCAGAGCGGGACGGCTTTCAGCAGGTTTCATGGTAGCAGCACACTGGCGTGTCGCAGCATGTGTGCTGCAGTGATTCAGGGTTAGTAGCTCTGATTACACAATGGCGTGTGAAATGAAGAGGACTTATATTTTCTGTTGAAGCTGCCAGTTTTTAATGCCAACATAATGACAAGTATTCAGAGTTTCCACAGAGTTAACAGGGGGGGATAACACTTTTACTGTGATAATGGGCAACTGTTAACTTCTTTTATTCTGAAAAGTCATTTAAAAAAGGACCATTTCTACATAATAACTACCAAACAAAGTTAACAAATAATTTCCCAAACAATCACCAACCCCTGACTTATGCCTGATATTTAATGAAATAAAGTTCATCACTATACTCTCTATCATTTTAATTGTAGGTACATGTTCATGCTCACCTTTGGCAGTCCCTTCTCTGCCATGGCGTTGAGCCACTGGATGACGTTGTCTGTGTGTCTGAAATGGAGACCGGTCGCCTGGAAGAGAGAAACCAAACGTCAACAAACTCAGATCCAGACTCATTCACACCGACAACAAGAGCTATGAGCTCAGGTCGCATTCATCCAACAGCTCCAACCAGGTCACAAAGTCAAACACTGGACTGAGAAGATGTCAGTGAGGATCCACGGAGGTTTGTAGAACCACAACTGTCTCACAGTTCCACCTGAGACCAAAATAGTGGAGATTAACATGTTGTTTACAGCACCATAAAAGGCAGAAAAGTGTTTTGTGGCCAAACGACAGCACTCTGTTTCCAAAGCTAAGTCACAATTTGGCTTCAAAACACTGGCTAGTTAGCTAGTTAGCTTGTTAGCTTGTCCTTCTCCATCGCGGCGGGGAATGACACAGAGGGACCATTAGACCCAGCTCTGCTGCTGACCACCAGCCCGCTTCTCGGCTAATTTTTCCGTAACCAGTGTAGCATTGAAGCATGGTGAATAGCTAGCCAGCTAAATAGCTAGCTAGCTAGCTTGTTAATTCCACAATGCTCTAATGCTACACTGGTTACAGAAAATAAGCTGAACAAAGTTGTCACTCATCTGTTGGTAGAAATGTGCTTTCCTACGTCGTGTCAAGAGTGTCTGGATGAAGCATTAAGTCGTTACATTTTTTCAACTGTACACATAAAAATGGCCGCCGCTCTGACCATCCTGCTCATAACTTGGACGTGGAAATGCATGCAACCATACATTTCACCCCTCTGACTGACAATCAGATTACAGGGATTTTATCTTCCTCCGATTGTATGAATACACAATGCATGTTTTCACCTTGTAGCGCGTCTGTTCGCGGTCGTAGATCTTCTTGAGGGAGACGGTTTTCGGGGCGAAGAAGTTGCCCAGTTTGGCCAGATAGACGCCGTTCCTCAGCCCCTCCTCCAGCTCCGTGGTGGGAGGCAGCTCCTCGTCCAGACAGGCCTCCATCCATCTGCAAAAGAGAGCACAAACACAGAACAACATTTATATCACAGTGAACACAAAGAGGAAACATACAGTACGTGCATACTCAAATATACAGCTTCGCTTCTCTACAGGGGATAATTACTGCTGATGGAACTCAATGACTTCAAAAGGGGTTTTATTTCAACGAGGGTGTCCTGGCCCTTGGAAATAGAAAGCAGTGTTAAATACAATGATTGCTTTATATACATTTAAAATGGACTGTGCTCAGATTTACAGCATCCTATTTAAGAAGCTCTTGATCAAGTCGACCCATTAATTGGTGGATGCAGTCGTTACCGTCACTGGAATCCTAATTACTTGATGACTTCTCATCCAGCTTCACCTACATTTCAGCGAGGCTCAACTTCCTGTTGATTCGTCAGCAATTATAGAAAATAAGGAGCCCTGAGGGAGGATCATCCCTCACTGTGTTTTAGATGAAAATGAACCCACAGTAAAAGAAAGTACAGCTAGTATACAGTCCGTATTGCACACATTATAGCTCCTTCACATTCCCTAATAAGCATTTCATGAATTATTCTGCACCAATAAAACTAGCCTGGCTGACGGCTCTGCAGCTCCAGAACACACACACACACACACACACACACACACACACACACACACACACACACACACACACACACACACACCTAACCTGGCCTGTGGTAACCTCTCCTCCTGAACACCGAGTTCCCAGCATTCCTCATGTGTGACATTTCATTTCTTTTAGGTCATATTGTGGAGTCACATTCCTGCTGCGTGCCCGTGTCCACTCTGGGCCACAGAGGAGACACGCTGAGCTCCCATACCGGGACGGGCCTGGTGGACTGGATTCCACCATCTCCTGTCATCACCGCCCAGTAACGACGGAGGAAAAATAAAACTGGCATCTCCTTTCACTCTGTCGGATATCGATCTGTCTAAAGTTAATTTACGGGGAGAAGTTATATTTCAGTAAACCTTTAATTCAAGCTGCCTCACTTATGTTCATTTCCACTTCCGTACCCGACTGATCAGGTGGTATACGAGTGTACAAACATACTGTAGCTACATTGTTAGTGAACATTTTGTGTCTAATAACAGTTGCATTCCTTACTCAAAGCCAATCCAGCTCCATTCTAGTTAATTTCTGCGCTACAGTGCAGAGATGTCATCCATACCAATGAACTACACTGTTCCTCTTTATTCATGCCTTCAGTAGCTAGCGTAGCATAGACGTGCTAACGCTAGTCAATGATGTGTTAACGTACTCTGCTAACGTTAGCTCCACAGGTTTTTACATAGAAACGTAACGTTTTATAAACGTGTATCTCCTCCCAACCTCTCCGGGTAACAAGTATCACTATGACACAATGTTTAACTGTGACGAGCTCCAAATGCACTAAACCAGCCTGAACATGAAGAACATCTGAAACCATCGATGAGAGTCTGTGGAGCAGAGACGGAGAGTTGCTGGACGCTGGTCAGAACTGGATGATTGGCCATTTTTATCTAATGTGGGTCTTTTGTTCTTTGCCTGAACCAACATGTGTAGTTTTAATGTAGTCGCCTACAAAGCAACATGTAATGGACGCTGGTGTCTTCCCTGCTTTATTAAGGCCTCCAAATATCAGCTCAGATTATTAAATAAAACCTTGAGTTTATCATCTGGAATTTCACAGCGTGACGTCAAACATGGCCTCTCTCTTTTCATCTGCTAAGAAAACACTCCCACTCTTCTGTAACTAAGGTCTTTGTCAAGCAACAACAAAGTTAACTATATCCTGAGTAAGATTAAAAGATCCCTTCCCTCCTACAGACAGCCCCCCCCCCCCCTCCTTACCCAAACACACACATTAGTATTGGAGCTTACAAACTTTTTCAATTCTTGTTGGGACATTTGGTCCTCGTACAGACACATGAAAACACACTCACACCCACACGTTGCAGCGCGCAGGGCCAGCTAACACACCGCTAACACACAGCGAACACACAGCTGAAACAACTTCCCTGCCAGGAAGTCGTGACATGGGGTTTCCAGACAGGCCCGCTATTGAGGCGGAGGTGGCCGACCCCATGGCGCAGGGGCCTGGGCCTGCCAGCCGGGGAACAACCCCCTCCTTTCACTCCACGCTGGAGCAGTGAAAGGCTCCATAAAGACTTGCTCACTAATGGCTCTTTTATCAGGGCTACACACCCTTTTTCCAGGCTAGCACAAACACAGACACACCCTCCACTTCACCAGCAAGACACAGCAGCTATGAATGAGATATCTGAACGTCGACAACTGGATTCCAACGGCAGCACAGAGCGGCGCAAGATGTGTCACGTTGTAATTATTAGGACACAGACTGTCATGTATACAATCAACTAGCCATAAATATGAAACCGCTGTCTGGAACTACTCCAACCAAATAAGTAGCAGATGAGAGATATGAAGCTGCCAGAGCTTCACCTGGGACAAGCTACGTGAAGGCTAACGTCATACCATACAGAGCAACGAGCTACGTGAAGGCTAACGTCATACCATACAGAGCAACGAGCTACGTGAAGGCTAACGTCATACCACACAGAGCAACGAGCTACGTGAAGGCTAACGTCATACCACACAGAGCAACGAGCTACGTGAAGGCTAACGTCATACCACACAGAGCAACGAGCTACGTGAAGGCTAACGTCATACCACACAGAGCAACGAGCTACGTGAAGGCTAACGTCATACCATACAGAGCAACGAGCTACGTGAAGGCTAACGTCATACCATACAGAGCAACGAGCTACGTGAAGGCTAACGTCATACCACACAAAGCAACGAGCTACGTGAAGGCTAACGTCATACCACACAGAGCAACGAGCTACGTGAAGGCTAACGTCATACCACACAGAGCAACGAGCTACGTGAAGGCTAACGTCATACCACACAGAGCAACGAGCTACGTGAAGGCTAACGTCATACCATACAGAGCAACGAGCTACTTGAAGGCTAACGTCATACCATACAGAGCAACGAGCTACACATTCATGTCTGTCATTCTATCCTGTTAGACATTTGTTTGAATTCTTGAGCTATGGCCAAAAAAAAAAAAAAATGTGTTTTGTGAGGTCAAAGCGACCTTTGACCTCCATTCCTAATCAGTGCATTCTTGAGTCCAGGTAGACGTTTGAGCCATAAACTAGGATATGTAGCTGCAAATGTATCCAAATAAAATGGGACATCAATCAAACTAGCCAATTAAAAAGGTTAAAACTAAATGCAAATCAGGTGTAAAATCAACACTGCATCACTGTAATGACATTAAATATAAGAAACGCCACCAAACTGGTGGCAAAATGGCTGCAAATCCAACACCACCAGCAGTTAAAGTATGTAAAATACAATATTAATTCTTATAGAATCAATGAAGCCAATAAAAGGGAACTATACAGCCAGTGTAATTTGTTTATATCGGGTTTATCTCATGAACTTCTGCATATATGGAACAAAATAAGGTCTATGTGCTACGTAAATACTCTGCAAGTATCAAATTGCTCAATCTGCGGACAAAATGCACAGACTCCAACTATACAGTCACCGATAGAAAAATAAAGAGCATGAATGAGCATGACAAGCCTCCAACATTCATCCCATTATGCTAGCATGATGTGAACGAGGCGGTTTTGATCCTAAATCTAGTCAGAAATCAATAAACAGCTCGACTCAAGTGTTATTAACCTGTGTGAGATAGTGTGTGCTGGACCATTATAGAAGGCTTTTGGTCAATTATACTGTAAACCCATAATAAACTAGAGGGGCGTCCACCAAGGCTGCTTCCACCCCGTGATTCGGATCCACTCCAAATTTGGATGGTTCCTTCCGTGGCTCACGCTCCACTCTTCCACCAAGTTTCATGAAAATCGGGCCAGTAGTTTTTATGTAGTCCTGCTGACAATCAAACCAAACCGAAAACAAAGGACTGGAATGAACCATGATCACGTCTCTGCATCAATGCATCATCCTCATCCCGCGTGCCGACAGGAAGCTCGGCGTCGAGTTCAGAGGTCGATCTCATAGGAAGGAGGTCCGCTACTGACCGCCGTCTCTGCAGGAAGGACGCTCAGACACCTCTGCATCCTCTGCTCTCCTGCACAGTCGGAATCCTAAAAACCTCCTCCTGCAGCATAACTCGACTGGGGGGGTCTGTTAAGAATTTTTATTCCATGAATAATCTTTGGTCTTTACTTACTTCCTCTTTCCCAGGTTTCACTCTTGAGTCACAGGCACAGCGCATCCGCCGCAGTTAATGTTTAATAACAGCTAATCTTATACTAACAGACCACAAGCCTCATTATTCTAACGCTAGTTTTGTTCTCTTGTGCCTCTCAGGGAGCGGCCTAATGTAACCTAACAAGGTTTCACCGCCTCATTGTCCGTACGTTGGATCAGCACTGCAAAGAAACAATGATGAGGTATCTAAAACTGGATATTATGTTATTTAAAAACAAACAAGTGACGCAAACAGTGACATGACTGTAAATTATGCAGCATTAAAATAAACATTTTCCAGTTATTATTTTGTGGCACTAGAAAGAAACAATGTTGAAGACTTCCAAGCATCCTGCTGACTTTAACCAGAAAAAAACCCTAATTTAGCTTATTTGGTAAATGAGGTTACAGAGAACATATAAAAGCTTTAATTGACTTTAATTAAACATTACCACTAAAATGTTTACCGCTAAACTGAGAGAAACACACGACAGAGACAAAGGGCTGCCACAACAGATGTAGATGTTACTCATTAGTATGCGGATAAGGCAAACTTCTCGTTGCTGTTTCACAATAAAAGCCTCGTTAAAGTAGCAGGAAGTAGTTCATAATTGGTTAGTCATAGTGCTGAAACAATGAATTGATTTGGTCATTAAACAAAAGTGACGAGTCACTGCTTTTCTCAGTTTATTGAAAACTGGGTTTCAATAAACTGAACACCTTGTAGTTCGGGAAAAACAAGAAATATGACGACTTCATTTTGGGAAGTTGTGATGACTATTTTAAAACTTTTTCGTAACAAAAAAAAAAGATTTACATATTAAAGTTATTTAAGGTTAAAATGCATCAATCTGGTGCACTTTGAGATTAAGATTAAGAGGCTATAGAAGTTATGAAGAGCTGCTCTGTGCTCTCCCGCTGGGAGCCAACACCGACACCACGCTGCTAAAGACTCAGGACGTATTGCTGGACCCGCTGGACGGAAAGCAAGAACGGGAGAACCAGAATCAGGACTGAGAGAGGGAGACTGTCAGACCCTGCTGCAGTAAAATGAGAGGTTTTCTAAAGGGAGTCTGGTGCTCAGAGACACTACCACTTCAGTCCACAGGGGGCGACAAAACCAACACAAAGTTCCTTTAAGTTACGAGTTGATAATCATCTATTTCAGGGCTTGTAGCTTTGGTTAAAACCTTAAAAACAAGTCGTCTCCACATTTGGATACATTCCACCTTTCTGTCAGGTGAAGAGCCTCTCACCTTAAACCTTAAACCAAGGCTCAGCCGGCGCATGAACCCCGCCCTCCACTTAAGCCTCCAGCTCAGCCAAAGAAACCCCCTACTGTACACAAATACACATTCTCGATAAGTCTGACCAGAAACACACAAAACAGGGCACAACAAGGCCAAACATCATGCTAACTTTACACAACAATGCCCAGTACTGTGCTGTCCCTGGCATTATAAACGGGTCTGACAGGGAACAGGAGGAAGTGCTGGGTGTTTTACAGAATAGCTGGAAAGGCAAATCATGTGCGGTGAGCTTTATCTGGCAGCAGCACAATGTCGAGGTACAGATCCCCCCCCCCCCCCCCGCTTTCTGTTTCTGTTTCCTCTTAACCACCCACCTCCTCCATTGTGACGAGTCTAATTAAAGACAGGGTTTTAAGAGAAGTCTGGTCTACCCTGAGGTTTGTGATTTCCCCACACAGAGAACACTCACAAAGCACAAAGGGAAGGGATGGAGCAAAAACAAGGACGAAAATGACGAGAGGCAACACACAGAAAAAAAAAAGGTTAAGCGAGAGCCAAGATGTCCATTACATGCTTTGCTGCAACGCTGGAATCTGTTGCACCAACTGACCTCGTCCTCCCGGCTCTCAAACAAGCCGGCAGCCGCTGAGATCCTCGCTCACTGTGTGAAAGTGGGGAAATAATCAAGCATGTTTGGGCTTTGGGGTTTTTCCAACAAGCCCCCGGGGGCCTCACACTGAAACACACTTCACAGCTGGTGACGCTGACCTCTCCGTGAACGGGAAAGCTTGTGAGAAAAACCTCTTTCAGTACAAATCAAGACTCATTATCTTGATTATACATTTTAAATGTACATTTTTTTGTGTTATTAATTTGCACGTCAATGTGTTTCTTAAAACTGTTGAGTACTTTCACACCGAATGTGAATATTTCGTGGCGGAAACGCTTCATCAAGACGGCAAACTTTATTACTCCTTTCAACCTCGACGAAGGAGACCAGATCCACTCCTTCCATTCTTACCTTTCACAATAAAAGCCCTAGACATACATTTGCACGTGAGAAATTCGCCTTTTTCTTGTCGTTTATTTGTCACCCCCGGCCAGAAACGTCCCCAACAAAGCAAAATAAGAAATATACAGGCAGAGGTGTCTGCAGATTAAGACACCACCACACACTTCTAGAGGGTCACAAGTACTGAATTTATTAAAGAATGTTTCAACTATCATCTAGAAATATAATGCATCCTATTTCCTCTTTTACTGTAGTTTGTGTTAGGGTTAGTTTAAGAGTGTAAGGAAAGCCTTTTCTTTAATAAAAGCACAGCACTCAATCAATCACATCTGACCAGCTGGCGTTAGAGACGAAACTGTGCAAATACCAGCAGAGGGCTGAAGAAATAGAAAACCAAGCCGGCCGGAGAAAGTGAGAGACGGAGTCAGGTAGGCCTGGAGAGTGTGTGTGTGTGGGGGGGGGGGGGGGGGGGTCAGATGAAACTGCTGTGTCAGCTCTCAGCCACTGACGAGTTTCATCACCGTGACCGATTCAAAAACTGATCCCGGGTCTGTGACGGATATCCACCCGGGAAGAGCAACTTTGTGGTCTCAGGTTTCACAGGCGGCGGCCAGGTGAGAGTCTGTGGAGGAGGGGCGGGGCCTGCAGGCCCTTTATGGAGCACCGATCCCTCTTCCCTTTCATTCCCACATTCCCGACTGTTGACTGTGTGTGTGTGCGAGTCCTGGGAGGCCTCGGCAGGTAACGTTTACACAGCAACCAGAATACGGCCTGCAGCGGGGCAGACGTGCACCTCCGAGGCATCGCCGTGACACTTCCATGTCAATTTACAGTGAAACTCTAACAGTGACCTACTGTATTAAAGCAATGCATTCTGGGATTCATAACCCAACCGTTTCTTTTCACAGTTATTTACTGTGTACCAGACACATTACTGTACATTTTGATGACAATAAGTTACTGTATTTCTCCCAGACAGGAGATGTGCTGTGAACGCTGCCACTGACATGTGATCACAGTAGCTTACTGGAGATATTGTCATTTTACGGTTTGGTTTGGTTGGTTTACATATACTGGATGAATCGTCATTACATTTAGCACAGACATTCATCGGCATCAAGGAATAAATCTTGATGACTTTATGAAACCCTGACGTTTCATCCAGCTACCCTCAGCCCCCCCCGAGGACAGATCGTATCACTCTTGGGTCACATTGTCCTCCTCGTAGCAAAACAACATGGGGACATGAGATTACATAATATTCATTGCAGCAGCGGCTGTACACAAGAGTCTTTGGAAACTGTTTGAAAACAGGAAATTACAGGCAAATGGCCCCAGAGCTCGAGGAGGAACTGAGCCGGTTCTCACAGTGAAGAGTGACATCGAGAGGACGGAGCTTCAGACTGATGGAGCTACAGTCAGAACGTTTCACAACTTTAACAACATTTTATTATAACATGGGAATACAGTTTTAGAGATACAAGCCCCCCCCACCCTTGTCATTGAGCAATGCATAAAATGAGTAATCCTTTTTTCAAATGTATAAATTGTGCAACATTTCTAGAACACCTACTTCTAAATGTTGCTACGCCGTTAGCTCCGTTATGTAGCCAAGCAGGACGGTGCTGCTAACAGCTAACTTTAACTAGCTAACGTCACTCTTTAGCATTATCAGGGATCAACTAGAAAGCATTAATGCGGATCTCCTGCTCGTATACGTTTTACTGGTTATCAGCCCCTAATGAAGATCACATCTATTTGCCACTTGCCCGATTGTGCAACTGCATGAGGCGTTGCACTTGCCCCAACACACAGTTTACTTGCCCCGCCCAAGCAGGTAAGCATTGATGTCCCTGCCGTTAACATAAATTCACATAATCAACTTCTTACGAGTGTTGTGTGTGTGCGATAACGTCCTTTATCTCTAGTCAGGAGACAAGGATGAAAGACTCTCCTGCATGATGGAGTAAAGATAAAACAGAGATTATCTCTGTTGACTGTGGAGGATTATCTTGCTCTGTCACAGAAGTCTTTTTATGCAAACCGTTTCTTTTGAGGGAGGATTAAAACACGGAGAGACGCTCCACAAAGTTGACAGAAGCAGTGACGCAAGTAGTGACAGGGTGTGTTGAAACGTGTCAAAGCGTAATACACGGCGATGAGTTCACGGCTTTTCTGTGTCGGTCTGCAGATGAAACGCTGATCCAGTCTGAACACTTGTAAGTCAAAGTCACACTACAGGACTCAGCTACCACAGCAGCATGGAGGACGAGTTGATGAGGTTTGGAGAAGCGCTCTTACAGTAGGATATACAACAGTCTCAAAGATGCAAACACAGAAGCACACCTGTGTTAATATCACGGGTTCCTGCAGGTAGAGTACTGGGATCTCTATTCCCAGTATACAACCCAATGTCTCACCACGTTATAAATGGTATCAAACTCAACGTAAGCAGACGGATCCCAAAGCTACGGTTGGCTTCCTCCTCATAACTGGTTCATTCATACGTTTCACAGATCAGTTTTTGCGCATCATTCATATTTACAAAATCATCTATTTTATGTTAAACTACAGATTCTCCAAACAAACCAAAATGTAGCTTTTCATTATGATCATTTTAGGGGAGTGGCTTTGGAGGGGGGGGCTGAAGGGGCGGGACTTGGCAACTTTCTTGCTCGATTTAGGAACTTTTGAAACGAACGCTGCTAGCTGCTTTCACTGGGAAAGAGTTGGCAACACTATGCTGTGTTTCTAGGTTGGATCATTTAAGAACTCTTTCTCAAGAGTACCAACCGTCGCTTTAAAAGGAGTGTTTTAATTCATTTTGATTGAAAGAAAAACAACTAAATCAAATAATTCCAAAACAAAGCAATAGAAATATCGAACTGTCAACTGTCAATGACGTACCCCGATACAAATACAGCCATTCGTCCAAACAGCGACCTCGCCGCGGGGTCAATGCTGATCATTCTTTAGTGTCACTTACTTTGACACACACACTTTTTAAAACGTGGATTCGTTTTCTGTGACTCAGTGACGATGACCTCAGCAGACCGTCTGTCGGTCAGTGAGGAGGGAACCAGGTGAGCTCTGCTAGGACACGACTGTACCGTTTAGACTTCGTCTCTCAAAGCACTTTGTCAACTCGGCTTTCAAAATTGTGTATTTGTTTCTTAATCAAACTGCAGCTCTGCAGTAACAACCCGACGGTAACAGGAGTGTTTCCAGTTATTCATCAGTCTGCTCAGGAGCATGCAAATACCAATGTAAATAAAAGTATTCTGTTAAAAGACCTCGACTGTACTACGGTATGTTTACAGTCAAATAGTCTCTGAGTGTGGAATGTTTCACACCACTAACGTGTAAAAGTCACGTATATTTAAAAACAACCCTTAAAGTGTCTTAATCAGAACAGACTACCCAGAGAGAGTCGGGGTGTATCCTGATGTTTTGGTTGTTGTTTTTTTAAGTACTTTCAAGACCATCAATTTACAAAAGTAGATATATTTTCCCTCAAATCCTTAAACTTTGGGGAAATTTCATGGTTACAGTGAACCCTGTCATTTAAAGCAATTACACAAAACACTAATTAGACAGCGTGCTGTGGAGGAGGAGGAGGAGGAGGAGGAGGAGGAGGAGGAGGGGAAGCTCAACACAATACACTCAAACTAGTTTCTAAAGTTCGTTAGTTTCACGTCAAAGTCCACCACCTGTACAAGCTGCAGTTATTTCTACTGCTGATATGATAAGTTCTATGCTATGCTATGCTACGCTAATACTACGGCTGCTTGATTACGTAACTAATCGGTTGTTTTGATGTTCGTCAACTGAGATTTCTTTCGTCGATTAGTCGTTTTTTATGGAGCAAATCAGATATCACAATATTTCTGACCAAATACCTCGACATCGATGTCGTAGGGTCGACTATTTTTATAAATAATCATCAGTAATTTGGATATAATGACAAAGTGGGTAAAGGCAAATAATAGATTAAATGTATAAATATGTGCATGACATCAAGTTTCTTGTCACTCGGCTCTTATTTTCAAAGTTGCATAAAATGTTAATTCATTCATTCAGCAAGTTAAATAAGTTCATTGTGATTCGTAAAATGCGGTGACATCACTGGAACCAGTGGGTCCAGTGAGGCTGCTACACCAGACGGACCAGGTCACACAATCAATCACCCCCCCCCAGAGAGTGCACATAACATATGATAACTTTTAATGTAAAACAGAATCATCTTAATGTGAGCAATGAACTGGTGAAGTTTAACGGTGATCTTTTAGTTCATTATTCACCTGTAGGGTCTCCTCTTAAAGGAACATGCCCTGCAGGTTTTCTGTATCTCAGCAGTTGACAGATATTTGATAAAGAGGTAAATATCTCCTGAACTCCTCCGTGCTGTCACAGACTCTCTCTCCTCCCGTTCACTTCTACTCTGCTGTCAGCTGTGGGAGGAATCTGGTTCACCTGGGTGAATCCACGGTCGAACCTACCTGAGACGGTTTGTTGTGCAGCGACGCGATGGAGGAGGGAATGTGCAGTTAGCAGCGAGCACGGATCAATAAACAGACGAATCGTCAGGAGAACATGTCCGACCGCATTCCCACAGACGGAAGCAGCGAACACAGAAACACAGTCCAATGCACAAAGATAGAAGGTCAGTTTGTCGAGAGGATACACATCAATGAATCCATCGACTGATCTTAAAGAGACAGTACCGACAATTTATGATAATCGATGAGTCGTTTATCATGTAAAAAAAAGATTCCAGCTTCCTCAATGTGACACTTTGTAGCGTTTTTGTTGGTCGGACAAAATCAGCAGTTTGAAAACATTACAGATTAAACAAATTAGCAAAAAAACTTTTAGCAGATTAATTGGTTTCTTCCTTTTTTCCTATTTAAAGGAGCTTTTTTGGGGTGACGAGCTACAAAACAACTCAGTTAGGTTTAGGAAAAGATCATCGTTTGAGTTGAAATAACCGCGGAAGTGCCGTTACTGAAGTACGCAAGTTACGTGACAGCATCAACATTGAGTTGTTGTTTCACACGATGAATGAAAGATCACCATCTGTTGGACCCATCCACCTCCACCTCCACCTCCACCTCCACCTCCACCCGCCTGGTGTCTGTTCTGGTGGTTTCTGTCGTAGACATTGCTACAAATGCTGGATCAGACCAGCCCGCCTCATAACCTGAAGCTCACATCTCGTATTGAAAAAGCAATAAAGAGACAGAACATATCGCAGAGCATTCAAATATGGCGTGATAGCCTCGTCAGCTTGATGGCAACATGAAAATGAGAGCGATAACACAGAGTTTGCATCTCTCTGCTGAGAGAAAGAGAGAGTGTAGTCATGAGTCATTGTAAAACAGTGACGGAGCCACAAGCCACAATGCGTTCCTGCAGCTGCACACTCTCACACACCCTGCTGTGCACCTGTCAGAGGCATTCCCATCATACCAGTATGCATCGACACACACTCCCAGCACCCCCCCCCCCCCCCACCACCACCACCAGCGTTCCCCTGCAGGCTCAGGTGTTCCCCTCCTGACACATCAGGTTTCTTCAAAAGTCAAAGTTGATGGACAGTGTTTCCCTGTTGTCACATCTTTAGTGTGAAGATGTCGGCCATATTGCAATAGTTTACATTCCTCCTGATGCAAATTCAACAAATGCACTTCAGGAATGCACTTCTGTGTTTGTCTTGTTGTTTTATAATTGTCTTACTTGTGTAGCGATTAGGCTACGAATAGGAGGACATCTAGGCCATGAGAAAGTCATTGCTACTACTACCAATACTGCTGCGAATACTACTACTGCTACTACTACTACTACTACTGCTACTACTGCTACTACTACTAATACTACTGCTAATACTACTACTAACACTACTGCTACTACTGCTACTAATACTACTACTACTGCTAATACTACTGCTGCTGCTAATACTACTACTACTACTACTGCTGCTAATACTACTACTACTGCTAATACTACTGCTGCTGCTAATACTACTACTACTACTACTGCTACTAATACTACTACTACTGCTAATACTACTGCTGCTGCTAATACTACTACTACCAATACTGCTGCGAATACTACTACTGCTACTACTGCTACTAATACTACTACTACTACTACTAATACTACTGCTAATACTACTATTGCTACTACTAACACTACTGCTACTAATACTACTACTACTGCTGCTACTACTACTACTACTGCTGCTACTACTACTACTACTACTACTACTACTACTACTGCTGCTAATACTACTACTGCTGCTAATACTACTACTGCTGCTAATACTACTACTACTACTACTGCTGCTAATACTACTACTGCTGCTAATACTACTACTACTACTACTGCTGCTAATACTACTACTGCTAATACTACTACTGCTACTACTGCTGCTAATACTACTACTGCTACTACTACTGCTGCTAATACTACTACTGCTACTACTACTAATACTACTACTGCTGCTAATACTACTACTACTACTACTGCTGCTAATACTACTGCTACTACTACTACTATTGCTGCTAATACTACTACTACTATTGCTGCTAATACTACTACTACTACTAATACTCAGTGGTGGGCCGTCAGGGCCTTCAAGGCCTTCTCTGCTGGCCTAAACAGAATCACAAAGTTATAGCTATTTTATAATTTAATAATTTTTCTTAAATACACTACATGTATTATAATTTATAAAAATATTTTTCCCATTATCTTATTTTCTCATTGGACAGCTACTGTCTTCCTCAGTTGCTCTGCTTCCAGTGCAGCTTGTTTTAAGTAGAGCTTTTATCCAATCAGATTTCACCTCTGTGTCTCTAGGTAAGAAGAGAGGCCCGAGGCCTGCAGACTCACAAGTGAATCCATGTGCAGTTTAAGTGAATGGGGACGATATTGTTGATTGTCATAGTGTTCAACCAATCAGATCTTTAGTTTGACATGTTGGGCGTATTCTTTGACGTGTCAGAGCCTGCTAGCTGGCCTACAACTACGTCGGCATTACGTGCAGCTCAGTTTTCAGGTGCAGCGCTGCTGTGGGGTGCAGAGTGTGCTGTGATTGGTCAGTGGGCGAGCACGTGACTATTGGAAAACGAAACTTACAGCAGCGGCTTAGTCTGAGTAGTGAGAGTTCAAATTGAAAGATATGGAAGAAATTATGAATTTTTTTGCATTTTGCTTGGTGTAGATTATTAATTTTTTTACCTAGCTTTGTTTTTTAACAGTCAATGACTGAAATTGGAGGAGAAACGGATTTGTGAGTTGGGATTTAACTGTGGGATGAAACTCTTTGTCAACAAAGAAAGGAGGATGTGATCAGGATTTGGTAAGTCTAATATCTGAATGGCCCTTGAGTGTGTAGCAGAATGCGTGTTGCTGCTGTTGTTTTCCTGTGAAGCTAGTTAGCCTAGCCTCTCAGAACACTTGCGGAGCCCCAGCTGTTTTTTTTTTTGTTCCGGTTCAGAGGTCACACAGCCCGTTGTCTCCTACGGGAGCGCAGAAAACATTAATGCACATTTTGTATTAAAAAAGCTGTATGGAAAGTTGATTAAAACTTGCAAAAATAAGTTCTCTCGCTCGCTTGAGCCTTTGTCGAACTAAAACCTTCCCAATTGAAACAAGTTCCTGTAAACCTCTCTGTTTTTCTCTCGTAGATACAGAGTTAAATCGCCTGTGGAAACATAATTCTGACACATTTATTTTCATTGAGCAAAGTGAAATCAGCACCAGCTCACTGGGTTCGGTCAAAAACTGCAAATTCCACCCTGACGCGCACATTTCTTGAGGGGGAACCCTGTCTGACACCGCTGACGTGGTGAGAAAAGTGGAATCATGAACATGCAGAGAGTTTAGAGACATAAAGTAGACGTGTCAGCAGGTGGAGGAACAATGAGTTCAGACTAACCAGGTCGTTCCTGGAGATCAACAGATAGATGACGACAAACAGAGCAGGCGAGAGTAGCGGGAAAAAAACTGACACTCGGCTATTATTTCTGTGATTAATCAGAGCAGCGTGCACCGTCGCAGCAGCACGGACTCCGAGCAGTCGCACACCGGAAAACAGGTTGCTATGACAACTGTGGTTTTCTGTGGCAACAGTGGGAAACACTCAAATCAACTGAGCGACTGAGTCACTTCCTGTCACGCACAATCCTTCCTCTTTTGAAGCTGCGAGCCCAGCAGAGAGGTTCCAACCCAGAGTCACTGACAGATATCACACACACGTATCTGTGTGTGTGTGTGTGTCTGTGTGTGTGTCTGTGTGTGTGTCTGTGTGTGTGTGTGTACTAAGTAACAGACCTCAACCACTTCTTCACATATTCCAAATACTAAATGATAGAAGTTTGGCTGAAGTGCGCTGAATATAAAGTTACGTGCTACAATCATTCACACATCAGAGGAAACATTTTTATAATTATTTTATCTCCTCGTCGAGGAAATCGCATCTCAAAAATCTCAGAAACATTTCAGGAAATCACATCCATGAACTGTGTTTCTTCTTTCTTTTCTTTTCCTGCAAAACCTTTCATCTTATTTTCAAAAGAAGCCAAAAATGTTTGATGTTGTCTGAACAGAGAGGCAAAGTCCCGCCCCTTCCTGTTGACCACCATGGGCCCTTGTTTTGTAGAGAATATGTACGGTAGTCAACGGTGAGATACAAATAGTTATTTGTCAATTTAAAAGACAATTTTGCAAGTCAAGAAAGTCTCATTTTGTCATAAAACTGATGTTCTCACACCAACAAACGGGTCTCAGTTGTTCTGGATAGAAACCCATCCGATGAGCTAACGTCCCATCTGTGTGTTGAACAAAGCTAAGTTAGCCACCTAGCTAGTAAGACAAGCTAACGGCTATAGTGGTGTTGTGCGAGAAGAGAAATGTAGTTCACTGATCGGTTTCAAACTGAGACTTTCATGATTTGCAAAATGATCTTTTAAATTGACAAACATCATTATGTGTAATTCATGAAATACTTGTCTCTTGCCGTTGACTTCTGTACATATTTCTTCCAAAATAAGGTCCTATGGGGACACCGGACGGGGCGGGACTAAGCTTCTTTATGCAACAGACTTTGACAAAAAAGATGTCAAAATTATGCTTTAATGTGGAACAATCAGATCACAGAATAAGTTGTCTCAATGACAACCTTCAGCACGTTTTAGACTCGCTGTGTTACAACCAGCCTCGCCAAGAGGAGCGTTTCCTCCCTCAGCTGCATCTCTACAATGATCATCACAGTGATGTTCACTTCACTGACCGGCAGAATAAACCTGGACGTCCGACAGAAGCGACTACATCTCTGCTCAGGGAGTCCTGATCCGACAGCCGGGCTCACTTTTAACCATGTTTAGAACCTTTATACCTCACTGTGTGGAGCTGTTCGTCAGGTAACATGCAACCACAAGTTGCTGTATTTCATAAATCCCCTCAAGGTTTCAGCGCCCTGCAGAGCTCCAGCCAGCTCGCCGTGGGCCAACCGTCCTCCAGCTCTTACCGTTTGGCTTCCTCCAGGTGACACAGGTACTCGTAGGCCATGTTCTGCTGCCGCTGCTCGTCCATCTCCTCCGCCGTGAGCCGCTCCACGCCATCCAGGACGGCTGGAGGCAGAAAACAACAGGAATGGATGCGAGCAATGTAAGAAACATACGGCTGGATTCACACCGAAAAGTAATTGATGAGAGAAAACAGCTGTTTATTGACTTCTTCCTGGTTGCATAACCAGGAGAAACTTTCCATCCAGCCCCCCCCCGGCCTCTCAGGAGGTGTTTTACAAAGGAAACCAGCCTCATTCATTAGTGGCCAGTTAACACATGAGCTCGTTGTGGCTGTATGAGGGCATGGCTTTGTCTGCGTGCTTATTAATACGCTGAAAACACAAATAACAATGCAGGGTATGGTGGGGGGGGAGCCGCCTGTCACATCTGAGGTGGGAGAGCTCTGGCAACACTTCATCAACAGGTCTATCCTGATTTAACTCACATCTCACACTGTGGAAACTCTTATGCACCAGTTTCTAAGTTTTACCTCAAAAATCCTCTAAAGTAAAAGACGTGCCAGCTATGGGAAATACTTCTTGTTTTCCATATTTGCTGGATAAAAAGAGTGTAAAGGGTTATTGTGCAATCCAAATGGAAGATGGAGGACTAAATCAACTTTGCTCCCACAATCATTTAGATGTGTTTAAATCCATGGGCGGTGGTTATTGAGTATTTACTTTTTTATTTAGAACTGGAATACAAAACTTCTACATTTAGAATATTCTGCCTTGTTTTCAATATTTGGCACAAAGTATGTAACTTAGTTACTTTAAAAAAAAATAATAATAATAAAAAGTTGTGTAAACTCTAACCCAGGCCTCTTTCCTCCTCCACCCCGCGCTGCATTAGAATAAAAACGCGGAAGTCATAATTAAGCTGCAACCATGCTGTCAGAAATAAAATAAAAAACGACTCCGCGCGCTTTGTAAGACACAACTTTCCTGAAGTTTTGGGAGCGTTTGCATGAAGCGGAGCGCTGATCTGATCCGGGAGCTGTGGAGGTAAAGGGGTTGAAGCCGCCCGCCTGGCATCTCAAGGTGAGCACAAGAAGAAGAACAACTTACAGCCATATCTCGGCCGGAGCCCGTCTGTCTCGTCAGAAGTTGACATCCTCCTCTCTGCGCTCCGCGCTTCGCTTCAGTACAACACAAACACGAAAAGTTTACGCACGGTTTGGACACTTTGGTTCCCAAACTCTCCGCAGCTTTAAATAAATAAAAGAAGCACTAAACAGCGACAGAAACCCGGGAGGACCTCTCGGCCCTGTAGTTCCTCTCTGCGCAGCTTGACTGGAGACTTTTTCTTCTTCTTCTTCTTCAAACCTCACTGATGTCACTGGGTGTGTTCTTCCTAATCCTGAAGTATGCGTTTCAGGAAACGGAGCTCTGCGGCCTCCAGGCGGCCAAAACTGCAGGCGCAGCGACCCCTGCTGGCCGACAGAGACATGAGCCTGGAACCGGTTTCCAAACGGTGGTCCGAGGACCTTCACGAGGATGTGTGGTTCACTTTCCAAAACTTACTAAAAACTCAGTGGATGAGAAACAATCTGGATTTGAAAATGTTGTAGATGAGTACAAAATGGATAATTTAAAAAATAATGATGTATTTATGTAATAAGCTACTTTATTTTATTGTTTCAATTAATTTAATTTAATTTAGAAAAACTTAATATAAAACTTTTTTTTTTTTTTTTTTTAGTTCTTTGTATAATTTCTTCAAATGCAATAAAAAATAAAATTAGAATAATCGTTTATTTATGTAATCAGTTATTTTCACCTCTGTTTAATTGATTATTATTTTATATTATCCTATTTTATTTGTTTTAATTCAACTTAAAAAGCTACTTATATTGTTATTATTATACTTAAAAAATAAATTACAAAATTAAACTAATAAAAAAATGATTTAAACATTTTATTTGAATTATGTTTTTTTGTATCTATATAATTTCTTAAAATGCAATAAAAAGAAAATAATAATGATGTGGATGTGTCAGTTAAAGCTTTTCTGACTTAATCTGCATGACTAATAAAAGCAGACAAAGAGCATCATAATGTGACTTTAAGTGCATGAGGAGGTTTCATTTTATTAATAATAAATAAGAAGTTTAACTTCAACATCAACTGACTTCTTCATCACAGGTATTCAATTGTTCTTTATCGTATCGCATATATTCTCCCTTTGGGTTGTTCTGAAGTACATTTGACCAGAGCTCCAGTAAGTAGTCGTTAAATTAAGATTATTCAACGTTTTAAAACATGCTGAAACCTTTATTTAGTTACAGTCCTACCAGTAAACACACACAGCAGAGCCAACACAAACCTGATTGGACAACATTGAACAACAGATTGCACAGATTTCTCTTTAAACATTACATATTACATTTAAAACACATTTACACTAAATATATGACTAACAATAAACATGAATGAAATCAATATCATGGAAACCATTAAGTTGAACAGTTAACTGAATATAAAATAAACTTTATTTAACATGTTGTGGGCGGATTGAAACACATGTTTCATTAGAGGAGGTTCAGTGTTTAGAAACAGATTACATTTTAATTTAGATTAAGTGTTCAGATTACAAGAAATAAGTAATTATAATCAGACCAGATTCCATCTTTAGAAATTGGGCAATCAGATTATAATTAAATTGTGAAGATATAATTGGCCCTTCTTTAAGCCCCGCCCCTCGCTGCCACTCCTTCAAACTGTCAGAGCTACGTTACCACAGAGACCACACTGTCACTAACTCACTCCCTACATTACCATTAAACTGCCTCATTTACATATTCAAACATAACATTTCAGAAAACTTGTAATATAAAAGATAAGTGTATCGATGTAATGAGTTTTAGTTAACACTGATTAACTCATTAATAATGATGACAGGTGTTGTTTGTGTGACTTTAGGCGGATAAATAATGTATTCATTGTAATA
Source organism: Leptoclinus maculatus (assembly GCA_032191485.1). NCBI lineage: Eukaryota > Metazoa > Chordata > Actinopteri > Perciformes > Stichaeidae > Leptoclinus > Leptoclinus maculatus. Next base: position 89,893 of record JAVDOI010000140.1, read on the forward strand.
AATGAAGGTGTTTTAATGAGTTTTTTGGCGCTTTAAGGTGTTTAATAAAGAGTGAAAACCTCATTTAAAGCCATGTCACGTGACCAGGTGTCTCCTGTGTTTCATATGAACTCCTGATGGAACTGTTCATCTGTTCTAACTGTAACTAGATAATACAACAGGATTTATTTGGGTTTATTTGGGTTCATCCACCTCTGCAGACTACACTCTCCTGCATGTGGCCTCTCGGGCGGGGCTTAACGGGTCCGTATAAGAGCGCATGCAGGTCCGGTGGGTGGAGGGAGAATCTCCAGTGGACCTGCTGCGACCCCTCTTCTTCTTCTTCTTCTTCTCCAGTCCTGATCTGCCTCCTCCTCTTCCTCAACCACCACCGGGACCAGCACCATGGACAGCTCCGGGACGCTCCGCGGACTGCTGTTTGTCGGCCTGCTGTGCGTCATGTGTCGCGGCCAGTCGTCCCAGGAGGTCTCCGCAGAGGACTTGGGACTGGACAAACCCGAGCCGGCCGCAGACAGAGACCTGGTCAGTACGTGAACAGCTGCACTGATGTTTGTGGAGGAATCCACAGATTGAGATCACCGGCGACACTTTGGTCACGTTTCCGACATTTTGGCAGAATAAATCACCTTTTTAAAGTTTTTTTTGCAAAGTTGTGTCAACATTTAAACGTTTCATTGCATTTCATAGGAAAACCAAATGCATCCTGTTATTTAGTTTATAGCTTTAGAGGAAATGTACAGAACGTGCAGAAAACATTTTATTTGTTTTATTACACAACCGAAGTGTCAAACTAAATAAGTATAGATATCAGCATGGGACTTCTACAGTTGATTACTTACATTAAGACAGTTGTTTTTTGTATTACAAGTTTTCTAAAATGTTATGTTTAAATATGCAAATGAGGCGTTATCTGATGGTAACTTTTGGTGAATTTAGGAGAAATCTACAGTAGCAAAAAGACAAAGTGATGAAATAAACATCTAAATGCGTATTTTTGATGTTTTTTCCCCACTAGTCTCATAGAGATACATTTAAAATATTCACTGACAAACCTTTAAACTCAGTGCAGCCTGTTCATGTTCAAACCCACAGAACATTGTGTTAACTCCAAGTGAACCCAATGTATCCGGTGGGAAAATGATGAACAAGACATCTAGAATATCTACTTCAGCTGTGAAAAACAGGCCATCTTGGGTTTAAAAGTGTCTTATAGCTTCAACGAAGAGTTATAGATCATACATGTGATACTTAGGGGGGATATTTAAGAGTTAATAAGATGCACGTGCTCTGGTTTGACACTTTCTTCTTGCTTTCTGACAGATGGAAGCGCTGGAGGCTCTGCTGGGCAGGATGCGTAATCGGATTCCCTCCACGGAGAAAAGAGGAAGCATCGCACTGGTAACTTCACTTTATTCTCTTTATTCACGTGACGCAGCTCTTAATGCACCTTCAATGCATTTCCTGATACTGAAAGGCAGAATGTAATTTAGTGATCTGTTGCAAAACTCCACTGATGTTTAATTGAACCGGTTAGCAACAGATACCGTGCCAGTAGTTAAAAAAGTTAACAAGAAAAGGCCAACAACAGTCTTTCACTCAATGCAATTACAGACTAATCAAGATATCGCTGCCCAGCTCTAATTAGAGAGGGGGGGGGGGGGGGGGTCATTAACTGTGAGGCCTGTGCTAGAATGTGTCTTTATGTCACACACATTAACACAAATCACATGAAGGGAATATAAAATACATGGATATACATTACCAAACATCACATGTGTGAGTACCTGACTGTACACGAGTGAGTACCTGACTGTACATGTGTGAGTACCTGACTGTACATGCGTGAGTACCTGACTGTACATGCGTGAGTACCTGACTGTATATGTGTGAGTACCTGACTGTACATGTGTGAGTACCTGACTGTACATGTGTGAGTACCTGACTGTACATGTGTGAGTACCTGACTGTACATGTGTGAGTACCTGACTGTACATGTGTGAGTACCTGACTGTACATGTGTGAGTACCTGACTGTACATGTGTGAGTACCTGACTGTATATGTGTGAGTACCTGACTGTACATGTGTGAGTACCTGACTGTATATGTGTGAGTACCTGACTGTATATGTGTGAGTACCTGACTGTACATGTGTGAGTACCTGACTGTATATGTGTGAGTACCTGACTGTATATGTGTGAGTACCTGACTGTATATGTGTGAGTACCTGACTGTACATGTGTGAGTACCTGACTGTATATATGTGAGTACCTGACTGTATATGTGTGAGTACCTGACTGTACATGTGTGAGTACCTGACTGTACATGTGTGAGTACCTGACTGTACATGTGTGAGTACCTGACTGTACATGTGTGAGTACCTGACTGTACATGTGTGAGTACCTGACTGTACATGTGTGAGTACCTGACTGTACATGTGTGAGTACCTGACTGTACATGTGTGAGTACCTGACTGTACATGTGTGAGTACCTGACTGTATATGTGTGAGTACCTGACTGTACATGTGTGAGTACCTGACTGTATATGTGTGAGTACCTGACTGTACATGAGTGAGTACCTGACTGTATATATGTGAGTACCTGACTGTACATGTGTGAGTACCTGACTGTATATATGTGAGTACCTGACTGTACATGTGTGAGTACCTGACTGTATATGTGTGAGTACCTGACTGTACATGTGTGAGTACCTGACTGTATATGTGTGAGTACCTGACTGTACATGTGTGAGTACCTGACTGTATATGTGTGAGTACCTGACTGTATATATGTGAGTACCTGACTGTATATATGTGAGTACCTGACTGTACATGTGTGAGTACCTGACTGTACATGTGTGAGTACCTGACTGTACATGTGTGAGTACCTGACTGTACATGTGTGAGTACCTGACTGTATATGTGTGAGTACCTGACTGTACATGAGTGAGTACCTGACTGTATATATGTGAGTACCTGACTGTACATGTGTGAGTACCTGACTGTATATGTGTGAGTACCTGACTGTATATATGTGAGTACCTGACTGTATATATGTGAGTACCTGACTGTACATGAGTGAGTACCTGACTGTATATATGTGAGTACCTGACTGTACATGTGTGAGTACCTGACTGTATATGTGTGAGTACCTGACTGTATATATGTGAGTACCTGACTGTATATATGTGAGTACCTGACTGTACATGTGTGAGTACCTGACTGTATATATGTGAGTACCTGACTGTACATGAGTGAGTACCTGACTGTATATATGTGAGTACCTGACTGTATATGTGTGAGTACCTGACTGTACATGTGTGAGTACCTGACTGTATATGTGTGAGTACCTGACTGTATATGTGTGAGTACCTGACTGTACATGTGTGAGTACCTGACTGTACATGTGTGAGTACCTGACTGTATATGTGTGAGTAACCTCCCCCCCCCCCCTCCCTCAGTGTGGGATGGGTGACCGGTGTGCCATGAAGTTCGGGCCTCGCATCGGGAAGCTCTGTGACTGCGGCAGAGGAGCGAACTGTAACTCCTACCTGCTCAAGTGCATCTGAAGCACCGAGGACTTCTTGAGGGATTTTTTTTTCTTTTCTTCTCACGAACTCATCGTCTCCTTCACAGCATCGGCACCGACAACCAACCACGACTCTCATCCCGATGTCGTGTCGTCATTCATACCCATCATGCATTGTTGTTGTTGTTGCAGCTGTTGCCTGAGGATGAGCATGGGTTTTGTATCTCTGACTTCTTGTTCACTGTAAGCATGTTCAGTGTTTCACGTTCAATAAACGCATTTATCAACACACGGTTGGATTTCTTTCTTTATGTTCACGTCGTTTAGGTTACATTTAATTGGCCCTTTGCTAAGTATATACCACGGAGCCCACACTGTCACAAACTGCACCCACTGTGGAAATATGATCTAATTCTTATACATGTCAGAGAGCAGCAGACAGCAGACAGAAGGGTCTACAACATGTGTTTGAAGGATAAATCCAGGATGTCAAACTGATTCATCAGTGAAAAAGATAAAGATAGAAGCTGAAGTGTAAAACTCAATTCAACCGCCACATCTTAAAAGCATGATACCAGAAATAAGCATATATTACACACACACACATACATACAAGCTTTACAATACGTCACAATACAGTTAAACATAACTTCTCACATCTTTAACTCCACAATGTTCATGAAAAGATGTGAAGGGACTTCCTCAAAACCTTCTACCTATAAATCCATATAATTCATCTTCTCCATTGACATATGTCCTAACTTTTCTTCATACTTGGTCCATTAGAGTTCTTGTCGCCCATGTCTAATGAATATTCCTTTCAGTCGGACACCTTGAGGATGTAAACGTAGTATAAACGTGATTGCTGGTAGTGATACCTTCATATTCGTACAATTCACATCTTTCCTAATGTGTTCACATTCCCAAATATAGTGTAACAAAGTACCTTTAATTAAGAACATTGCATTTCACACAGACAGACGTCAGGAATATTATCACTGTATTTGTGCATCGTGTGCATTATCCACTTTTAATGTACTTTAAACCGTGCATTCACTACACGATTGAAACTTTGAGATCCTTTGTGCTTCCAGGAGTCGTGCGGTATTTTGTGACTGTGATCAGTTGAACAACAATGAAACATGCTCGAGGTGGAGCCAAAGGAAACACGTGTTAAACAGCTAATAAAAATGATCAATAGTTTGATAAACTCTTTCCATAAACGGACCTTTCTTAACGTTGGACTGCCCACTGCTGCACACATTAAACCCTCAGCTGGTGTTAAGTGTAGCTCATTCACAGTGGTTCTGCTGGGCTTCACCACAAAACTGTGACGGATGAAAGCGAAGCATCCAGCTGTGACAAAAAGCCATGCTTATTCAAAATAATTGAAAAAAATCAAATAAAAATTGCTGAGCAGATCCGGCTCGCCGACACATGTGGCCTGAAGCCGGCAGATACGTGCTTTTCATTTTGTCCCGGAAGTCTTAATCCGCAGAGCCATAAAAGACTGAAGAGCTCATTTAAAAGGGGACAAGCTTAGGGGACAAGATAGGAGACAAACAGTGTCATGGTTCCTCGCTCAATGCCGGAGGCAATTTAGCCTGCAATAAAAACAAGTCAATACTCAATGAAAAGTGTCTTCACTGTGGAGTTCTGCTTGGCTACAGCGTTTCCTGTTTTTGTTTGTTTTTGTTCTTGGCTGTTGCAGAAAATAATCAGTGTGGTATCATATTCAATAAGTCATCATATTCCATGCATTGATGAGCACATGCTATTAAATATGAATCTCGTCCTGTTCCTGATAATACCTAGTGGATTACATAAGAGTATGTTATATTATTATACTGCAGGATATAATGCAAAGATATGTTGCATTTCAGTTCACAGAAAAAGAAAATGCGTCCTATGATTTAATAATATATATATATATATATATATATATATATATAGAGAGAGAGAGAGAGAGAGAGAGATTCTAAATGATCTAATATAGAACATACGTTTTTAATATAATTTAATGTATTAAAGGAGTATTCCACCAATTTAGAGTTGCACTCACACATGATAAAATCATCTTTTTTAAATTCCACATGTTCTTCCTTCCTTCTGTAAATGTTCCTTCTGTAAATGTCCCCACTGCGGGACTAATAAAGGATTATCTTATCTTATCTTATCTTATCTTATCTTCTTGTCAAAAACCTGCCGCCTACATTGCCCACAATGCACCAGTTTGGTTATAGATGGGGGGTGTTATGGAGCCTCTAGCCTGCTGCAGAGAGGAGCAGCTCGCTACAGAAGTCCGGTAAACACTTAAAGCCACACCTTCAGATTCATTTAGATTCATTCAAATTGCCTCAAGTGACATCACTCGAGGCAATTTATCACAACTCGCACAGCTCCCACTGGAGCCACGAGTGGCTTTATGCCGAGCACATTTTGAAATTACATTTTGTAATGTCGCAAAAAAAGAAATGCAAACAACGTAAACAAATTAAAGTTAGCTAACATTAGCCACCTTTAGCTACCAGTCACACCACAACAAGCAATTCAGTAACTCCTGAGTGAATTGACTTGATTAATGCTACATTTTATTGCTCATGGATTGAACTTTGTTGTGTTTTTTCTTCGTTCAGTTACACTTTAATCTTTCTTTGATTAGATACTGTCTCAACTGTGTTGTTTTTACTGCTGCTGTCCATAGAAAAGAGTATTTTATTTGACAAATGTCATTCTGACGAAAGCCTTCTTAAATCTAAAACTGTGAAACCAAATGGACTCTTTCCTGTTATTTGTCGGTCTTTTGACTCCACATGTGGCGGCTCACCTGAGCTGCTTCTGTTGTTGCCATGCCTGCTGAAAGCAACAATGAGCGCCTGTGTTTGTACAAAGAGCTCTGTTTGTGCAGCTGAGACTGTTGTTTCCTGGGTACACTCAGGTAAAGCGATCTAGCTGCAATGATAATGTGACAAAACTAGATGCCAGATGTGATAAAAAGTAGCCGATATAAACAAGTCAGATTCATCATCGTCCCGTTGATCAGGCCGTCCTTAGACCAACAGATCAATATCATTCCTACGTGTTTTTGTTAGAATTGGACCTTAAATGTTGTTTATATGTTGACTGTGAAGGCTGCATTTGTCCCAACAATAACAGTTCCTATTAGCAGTGGTGAGACGAGTACTCAGATCTGTTACTTAAAGGAGCAGTGTGTAGGATCTAGTGCCATCTAGTGGTGAGGTTGCATATTGCAACCAACTGAAACAACCCTCTTCTCACGCTTCCCTTTCCAAGCGTGTCGGAGAACTACGATGGCCCTTATAACCTAATATTGACCGAACTTGACAAACACATATGAGCTATTAAAGTCCAGCGGTTTATAAATTAATTCAAATGAATGAATGTATCATTGAGGCAAACAGGTACGCTCATTTAAAGAGGTTACTTCACCAAACAAAGGCTGCAGGGCGCCTAAAAAAAGCATCATAACTTAACATTCAGAACGGAGTGGAAGGATAATAAGGTTTAAACAATACTGCACATCTCACATACTGCTGAATATGTGAGTTTCAGTGAACCAGAAAGATTCCTGATCACTTTTTAGGTGATGGATATTGATCATTGGAGGTTTCCTATGACACTGTTTCAGACAGACAGCACATCTTTATGTTTCCCAAGAGATGTAGAGATGTATGAAGCAATTACTGGTAGAGACCTTCCATTACTTCAGTCGGACCAACAGACAGACTGATCAGTTAGTGAGCGCCCCAGAGGTACCGTTTGGTGCGTCAGCTGTTAACCTTTAACCTTTAACCCTGTGATGAAATGAAGCTGTAAGACTGATGCTGCCCTCCAGTCTGACTGTATTACCTCATTGATTAGAGATTCAGTCACAGCTTAACCCAGAGTCCCTGTACACCAGACAGTTACAACGGATAACCGGCTCCATGTTAAAGGACGACTCCCACCCTTTGCACAGGGAGTTTCAGCTTCTTCCTTCTAGACGGAGGTATATGGTCCCACGGTGCAGAACAAAGCGGTATAAGAACAGCTTTGTTCCAGCAGACATCACTCAGGTGAACAAATCATAGCAACAGTGCACAGATGCTATAGAAACAACGTTTGTGTACTTATTTTATTCATTGATTGACTGATTTGTAGCCTTGTGTACTTTTATCATGTTTGTCTTGTTGTCTGTGTTGATTGTAATGTCTGTCGAGATGGATGCCTCGCTCTCTATTGCAAACCAAGTCTACCTACGGGTACCAATAAAAGTAACCTGAACCTGAACCTATGCTTTAGGGGCGGGGCTTACAGTGATTGACAGGTCGCTACTACGGCGTTGTCCGGTCTGGGAGTTGTCCGTGTTTCTGTCTTTCAACTTTAACCCTTTCAGAATGTGTTTTGACTTCATGAAAGTTCATAGTAACATTTTGGTCGCCTGAAAATGTCTCATTCAACTTTCGGTTGTGCTTAGCTCCACCCTCTCGTGTCACTTCCGGTTGCACAAATCCAAGATGGCGACGGCCAAACTAGAAGCTTCAAAACCGCAGTCCACAAACCAATGGGTGACGTCACTGTGACTACGGTCACTTCTTATAAACAGCCTATATTAATGCTGATTGGACATTCACATAAAAGGTGCAATACGGCAATGTCTGAATGTTTTACAACATTTCATTATTTTTAGGATCCTATAATGTTCTGTGCATAAAAGGATTTCATTACACCAAAGTACCAATTACTACACATTGTGATAAGGTTCTCTTTCTGTTAGTTAGTGATTAACAGGGCACCAAATCATTATTTCACTCAACACATTAAAACAGTGAGAGACACAATACTGCAGTGGAAGGAGTTGATCGATACTATGGATCCTCTCTGATGGGGTGAATAGTGGAGATCAATCGAACAGACTGATGGTAATGCATGTTTACACACCAACAACGGTATTATCCTCTTTTATGGCTTTATGGCAAACACTGGATAATGAAGCAAGATTGACAAAAACAAACACTTAACAAAAATGTTATAAAATACATTTTATTGACATGCTGCGTCTGTATTATTAGAAAACACACATAGTTAGATTGACGGAGGCTTTTTGCATTAATAATATTTGATTGCTGTTGAATCAACTCGGTCAACACAGAATTCAGAGCATTTCTGTTTCTATGTCAACACTTTTTAATCAGTTTAGAGATTCTGTCGTCAGGGTTTTGGTGGCTGGACACTGAGAAGAATATGAGGAATCTGTTCAGAGATGTTAGTGGGTAAATCCAAATGCATGGAGCAAAAACTGATGCATAGGAACAGGGAACAGGAGGGCATTTCTGATTGGACGTAAAGGTAAATGAGTCATTCTTTGGTTCTTGTAAATAAAGCATAAAAGACGGGTTACACTGCATTTCTTCAGATGAATAGAAGCATCAGTTCATGAAACAACAGTGAAACGGTGTAGAACTTCGACCTCCTGTGTTTATAAATCATAATAATGCTCCGGACGTCGTGGAAATACTAACAGTGATTCCATTCAGATTCTGTAAACTATAAAGCTCATGGAAAGGATCCATCATGCATATCTCTGGGCAAAGCATGTAATTGGGTTCGGTTTTCTTAATATAAATGGTTCCAGTGTTGAGCTGGCACAGTGGCATGAGTGGATATCCATTAGATTGAGATGTAATTCAAATAGCACTCGAGGCAACCTTCATTCTTAGACCTTAAGAAACACATTTTCACTGCGTTGGGTTTTATGGATGGACGCACGATGCAGCGGAGCAGTGAACAACAATGAGGATGCAATTACTCTGAGTTCCAGCTCCAGATCATTTTATTGGGATGCCAATGACCTGCAGGGAAGGAAAACACAATATGTGTCAGCCAGCAGCAGCACTGATGATAATGACATTCCTCCAGACGACATTACTGAACAGATGAAGTTTCAATGGAAAGTGTTTTTGTCTGTGGTTTTGCCAGAATAATGCGGATTCCTCAGCGCTGTGAGCACCAACACATTTCATTCACCTCTTTTGTATTGGAAAAGTTAATCCGTTTTTTAATTATTCCAAACTGAATCTAATGTGAGTCGCTTTTAAAATGTCCTTCTGCTACTAAGAGACGTATGACATTTGGCAGTATCCATTTACTCCAATGCAAACAGAAGAATAATAAGAAATGATCAATAGAAACAAGAGAACGGAGGTCAGTGTGCGGGGGGACAGTCACCTATAATGGGCTCCTTGAGGGGCATTATCCTGCGTACATCACGGTCACTGACAAAAGACAAAGAAAAGAATTCATTCATTTACATTTATTTTCATACGTTTTGCAACCAAAATATGAAGTTTTTTTCACAATCACAGGGTCCGTGGTAACGCTGAGAGTTTGCTAAACCCTGAAAAAGATCATTGATGGAAACATCGATCGCTGCTCCAGTAAATAGCACAAACCTTTGATACGATTTTGGCAACGGAGGATATTTCTGGCTTGCTCAGCTCATTGAACCCTTTTGGCTCAGCTACTAGCCAGAAAGCTAACCTCATGCTAGCAAGATTCAAAGTCAATATCATTGCCTACGTTTGTAAAACAGTGAATATAACTTTACATTATGCTTTTCCTGAGAGGAAGTGTGGTTTGTATTATTCCTCCAGTATAACTCTCAAGCTTTGCCGCACTTGATGTCGGCACATTCCTTTCATGACCCGTCTACTTAGAAATAGTGCAGCAGATGTGTGTGTTAGATGTTGGTGAAGCCATTGATTCCCTATAAACAGCTTCCTGCATCAGTGCTGTAGGTGCACACTGTTCTGCTTATCTGCAAACATGCTAATTAGCTAATTAACTTAACTAAGTGCCTTCACTTGCTGTCTTATTTATTTATTATGCCTTTATTTAACCAGATAGGTTTATTGGGAACCAGTTCTCATTTACAGTGACGACCTGGCCAAAACAGGAGGCAAGTCGTTACAAACAAATAAAACATAGAAACATCTCAATCAAACCCATAAAAAACATCATAATAACTCTTAACCGTGTCTTAACTCAGTCAGACAAAGTAGGAACCAAAGCTAATGTAATTAAAATGCAACTTGCAGCAAAGACTGAGGTAGAACCAGGCTCCATGTCGGTTACCACCAGAAGATGGCGCTGTTTCTTCACAAATATCCACTGAAACCTGTGTGTGGTGGCTCTGGTCCTGTGTGTGGTGACTCTGGTCCTGTGTGTGGTGGCTCTGGTCCTGTGTGTGGTGGCTCTGGTCCTGTGTGTGGTGGCTCTGGTCCTGCTGTGTGGTGGCTCTGGTCCTGTGTGTGGTGGCTCTGGTCCTGTGTGTGGTGGCTCTGGTCCTGTGTGTGGTGGCTCTGGTCCTGTGTGTGGTGGCTCTGGTCCTGTGTGTGGTGGCTCTGGTCCTGTGTGTGGTGACTCTGGTCCTGTGTGTGGTGACTCTGGTCCTGTGTGTGGTGGCTCTGGTCCTGTGTGTGGTGGCTCTGGTCCTGTGTGTGGTGACTCTGGTCCTGTGTGTGGTGGCTCTGGTCCTGTGTGTGGTGGCTCTGGTCCTGTGTGTGGTGACTCTGGTCCTGCTGTGTGGTGGCTCTGGTCCTGTGTGTGGTGGCTCTGGTCCTGTGTGTGGTGACTCTGGTCCTGTGTGTGGTGGCTCTGGTCCTGTGTGTGGTGGCTCTGGTCCTGTGTGTGGTGACTCTGGTCCTGTGTGTGGTGACTCTGGTCCTGTGTGTGGTGACTCTGGTCCTGTGTGTGGTGACTCTGGTCCTGCTGTGTGGTGGCTCTGGTCCTGCTGTGTGGTGGCTCTGGTCCTGCTGTGTGGTGACTCTGGTCCTGCTGTGTGGTGGCTCTGGTCCTGTGTGTGGTGGCTCTGGTCCTGTGTGTGGTGGCTCTGGTCCTGTGTGTGGTGGCTCTGGTCCTGTGTGTGGTGGCTCTGGTCCTGTGTGTGGTGACTCTGGTCCTGTGTGTGGTGACTCTGGTCCTGCTGTGTGGTGGCTCTGGTCCTGCTGTGTGGTGGCTCTGGTCCTGTGTGTGGTGGCTCTGGTCCTGTGTGTGGTGGCTCTGGTCCTGTGTGTGGTGGCTCTGGTCCTGTGTGTGGTGGCTCTGGTCCTGTGTGTGGTGACTCTGGTCCTGCTGTGTGGTGGCTCTGGTCCTGTGTGTGGTGGCTCTGGTCCTGTGTGTGGTGGCTCTGGTCCTGTGTGTGGTGGCTCTGGTCCTGTGTGTGGTGACTCTGGTCCTGCTGTGTGGTGGCTCTGGTCCTTCTGGTGTCTGACACCTTCAGGAACCAGGAGGAAGTCCGTCCAACACTCAAGTTCACTAATGAGCTCCTCCTCTGAAATCACATGTTGCGCTTGAAATGAAACATGCATCTTCTCAGCAGTCGGCGCTTTTGGCCCTTTAAAGTCCTAATCTTGGATTTTATGATCTAAAATGATGTAGTGGTGGTTTTCTGTTTAAGATATATTCTCTCAGCTTCTTACACAAGTGATGGACAACTGAGCGTTTCACTATTTCTGATGACATCAACTATTCAGATGTTCAATTTCTTCTCTGAGTACTTTTAAGGACTTCTCCTCACGTCACACATGTGCTTTGACTGCTTTAACCACAACCCTGTTTGTTTGCATGACATCTTACAAATTAAATAATTTTTTTTAATTGCTAAACACAACTAACTCAACTAATAGTTTGTCTAATTAGATTTGGCTCTATTCTTGAATAATACATTTTTTTTTACATTTTCATTCCATTTGCACAAATTGCACAATAACCACAAACACATGAGTTGATTCTCAGTGAGATTGTGAAATTGTTCCTCACAACCTCTAAGCGTTGTCTCATCGTATTAACCATCACATCACACAAAACAATCCGTTCAATCATCTAAATCTGTCAGACAGATGTATAAATATCTCTGACATGCTGTTAGTACTGTGAGGAGGTACAATGTGTGGATGTCTACTGAACTACCGCAGAGTTTCTATCTATCTTTCTTTTCTTTACATAAATAATCAAAGGTGGATTTTCTGCAGTCAACATGTTGTCACAACAGTTCATAGAATACAATCCATCGGTCGCCGACACCTCTTCTCACGATGCAACAAAATCACTTTGTTAGGTTTAGGAAAACCGTCACAAACTCATCACTTCACAGCAACCCTTTGTGACTCAGTCGACAGTCCTGTTTGATTCGTGTACCATGTAAGTCAATCCTAACGGCTTCCATTGCATTGTCTTCATGCTGAGAGACACGAAACCAATAGATTGCATTTCATGACTATTTCACCTGCAGCGATACAGATGTTACAGTACATGTAACGCATTACTTCACAAGTACATGTACTGCACGTGTGCAGATCCCTTCTTGCTATATTAAGCAACTTTTGGAGCTAATGCTGCTACTTTCATTGGAAAATATTTGGCAACTCCGGGCTTAGTTTTTAGATTGGATAATTATTAAACATCTAGCGTACTCTTGCTAGTTTTTCAACATTAGCAACCATAGCTTTTAAGCATCTCTTCAATAACAGCTGAGTGAACTCTCCAGATGAAGGCCATGTGATGCGATCAAAAGCTCAAGAACAGCTACTGAAAGGGACATTGCAGTGAGATTGTTTCATTAATTGTTGGTTTAAGAATGAACTATGAACCTCAGCAATTTGAACGATCTGATGAAAAAGACTTATGTGGTGAAAGTTCATAGTGATGCTAAAGTTAAGCTTCTCTTTAATGTCATTGCTTTAATATAAAGAAACAAATGACAAAGCTGCTTCTGAAAATAGAGAAATTCACATTCAGTCTTCACCGTGACATTTCATAAAAGCACTGCGGCGTTCGTCATCACTTCCTGCCGTCTGAATAATAAAATGTGAGATGTTAAAACCGTTTGGTTCTGCAGATACACGTTGTATATTATAATTGCTGCATGGACCCTTCCTGTTCTTTGTCTTGTGTCTCTTCACACGGAGGAAGCAGTCAGACATGAACGATGTTTTATCAGTAAACAGGTGATTAAAGACACTACTGACCTTTGGGCCTGGAGTCATTTCCCTAACGGAGACATTACTCTAGTTTGACTGTCAAACAGAAACGCGTGACTAATGTGAGTCATTACAACAACTCTAATAACAGCCGCTCTCCACGATTAATTATTGAAGAACTGTAATTAGTTTTAGATTGTTGGAGAGCAGCTTGTTCTGTTTTTCTGTGTAAAATGTACAGCTCACGTTGGATGACTCGTCTCTCCTGTCGGATGTTTAGTGGTTGGTAATGTCACGCGAACACGTCCAGACACTTTGGGTTGGTAGGAGGAGGAAAACGTGAAGAGTTCTCTGGATCTTTCTCCCCAGGCTCTCCACACCTTCATCTTCTCTGAAGTGACAAGGTGACGAATCCATGTTAGCGGTTTTCCTTCAGCGATTAAACCTCTCGGGATCATCGAAATAACCTTTTCAGGGAGCCATTAAGCTAAAAGCATGAGAAGAAAAGTGAACTTCTTTAAAAAAGACCGTAAGTGTTTCCATTATCAGAACTCGGGGAGTGAGCGTCAGCACTTTGTTTAATGTTTCCTAATCTGAGATTAGAGTTGAAGAGGTCATTTAAAAGAAGTCTACCGTGGGCTCGATGCTCAGACGAGTCAAAGCGTTTTCTAAGAGGAGAAAAAGACGCATTTTGTTAATGACTCTTCATGGAAACATCTGCTGCTCATCATTGTGGATGTAAAGGATTAGACAGGCGTGCCTGTATTTCTCCTCACTAATTATTGGCATGATAATTACAAAAGCGTTGTTTATGTAAATGTCAGCGCTCGGGTGAATCTGATCAAAGACCTGCTTCCATCACACATGTAGAGCATGCTTTGAATGCTTTAACCACAACCCTGTTTGTTTGCATGAAATCTTACAAATTAAAGGTTGATAATCCTATTCTCATAACTGCATCAGACACAGCGACTTTACCTCACGACGACATGAAGAACGGTCTTGTTCCGTAAACAAAATACAGTCTTGTAACTGTAAACCAAAGATCACCTGAATCTATTCAAAGTGTTCAAGATCTGATTTCTAAGGGAGCTAATTGGTTACGTATGTTTTCACAGGTGCATGCTGGGTGCAGGTGATTGATAATTGAGTGTTGCATTTCAATATTTAGCAAACAACACACACACACACACACACACACACACACACACACACACACACACACACACACACACACACAGGCTTCAAGCTTTGAATGATGTGTTTGATGTTGATAACGTGTAGTTATTTGCAAAAAAACTGGTTGCAAAATGCCAAGATGGCGACGACCAAAACGTCAAACTCGAGGCTTCAAAACATCAGTCCACAAACCAACGACTACGTCCACTTCTTATAAACGGTCTATGGCACCGACCAACCGTCGTGTTTGTCGAGTTGGGAGTGAGAGCGGGTTGGACTGGAGGTGAACAGTGTTTTGTTGGCTTATCCAACCACTCCGTTCTCTTCCCTCTATAACGATGTCGCACTCTTTCCTCCTCTGCTCCCAACAGACATGAGTCATAATTACTGAGCTGTTGGAGGTCTTTGTCATTTGAACATAAACGCATATCTTTATTTGGCATTTGTTGAAACAACTGATACAGTCATCATTCTTAGATTTCTGAGCAGCTTTCTTTAATGAGTTCTATCATTCAGTAAACACTAAATCCTTGGTTTGAAGCTATACTGTCCTTGTTTTTTCTTAAATCTCTTTAAACTTTTAAAATGTCAACAACTTCTTCCTCCTTCTCCCCCCGGCTGTCGGACCTCACACACCGGGAGCTTAAGAAACTGTGACATGAACACAGAATCTGAAATTCAAATCCCAAGCGGTGATGCAGAGTGTTGCCACTACTATGACGGGATTATACGGCACATATCGGGTGATTTTTCATGTGTGAATGTTAACATTCAGGCCGACAGCATGGGGACATTGTTCAGCAATTTGGTGAAGGGAAGGTAAGGATTCATAACTTCATAACATTTGTGCTCCTTGAAAAAAATGTGTTTTCCCTGGCAAACAAAATAACTCATTCAGTGAATTGACTTAATTTTGCATCTTACTCCGACTGGAAAGCAAAGAGCTTTTAAATATTTACAGAAAAAAAGCAGTTTTTGAACGTGCACCACAGAGCGGCTCATTATGCGTCCGCTGATGGTCTCCATTAATTCAGGAGGCTGCATATTAATCTTTTAGTCATTCATTAAGTGCCTTTTTTCCACAACAACTTTCCTTTAAGCAGCCAAATATCAACTCACGCACCATTTTTCAAAATGTTGGAAATGGCAAAACTTCACAACAGGAAGTAGTTTGTTACACCTGCTAAATTGTTGAGCAGGTTTTTTTAGTTTCCTTGTGTTTTTGTAACCAGTGAACAACAACGGGAAGTCAGGTTTCTATGTCGCACACATGAAACCCCACCAAGTATCGAAAAAGACAACAAAAGGCTTCCGTAAAAAGCACAATGAGTGAGAGCAATAAGAGAAGAGAGACGTTTAATTTCTTAGGGGACATAGCCTACAAAAGGTGCAGGGGTAAGATCCTACATCCAATAAGCTTATTATAAAAATACTGTAACAAGGGAGAAGTTATCTGAAGTGGAAACGGAAGAAATGCCATAAGTTTACATCAGCTGCAACCTCTGGTTCTGTCGAGTGAAGTCAAAGCTTCATGTCTTAAAGCTGCATTCTCTCTAATGACCACCAGGGGGCGACTCCTCTGGTTGTATAGAAGTCTATGAGAAAATGACTACTTCTCTCTTGATTTATTACCTCAGTAAACATTGTAAACATGAGTTTATGGTCTCAATCTCTAGTTTCAAGTCTTCTTCAATACAGATGTTCACTTTGTAAATTGAAATCGCCAAGTTCAAGGCTTCAAATCCACAAACCAATAGGTAACATCACGACGACTACGTACACTTATTATATACAGAGTATGATGAATCCGCATTTTATACCTACATGCGTTTAATATATTTTGTTCCATAACCATAGCAACATCGTCTATGCGTGTTTGGTTTTGCCGTCCTAGCGTTTTTATTGTTTGGTGTTGTCCGTCTGCCGTCTGACTGATTCTACGTGAATTTAGCATAAAGAGGTGGAACTCTCCAATATTTCACAAACGGCAAAGATGGCAGAGCAATATAAAATCTTGTGGGAAAAACTATATTTTTTTCAGATTTCTTATCCTGTTACTCAACCTCAGAAATATCTTGTGATTGCCAGAAGTCCTGACCTCAAATTAAAGTAAAATGTACAAAGTATCAGAGCAAACATCAGCTATTCTCCTTATATATAACACATATGTTCAATTATATATCATGATCTTTATGATGAAAAAAACCTTTTAGGAATTGAACACAATGTTTATTTATTTGAGAAACTTTTGAAAATGACGATCTCAATCTGAGAAATGAAGCCTGGTGACTGTTTCCAGCCTGTTTGTATCTTTTCTTCCATGTGACCTCCCTTGTCACTTCGAGTTGCCACGTCATGGCTGTGAAAAGCCTGGAATAGTTCAGCAGTTATTGATTTTTTTTCTTCTCCCCATCTTGAGTGGCAAGCAATGACTTTGTATCTACCTCCTGGCAATAACAGAATCTTCAGATTGCAATTGATTTAAGTCCCAGTGGCAGTAGAGCCCAAGTGCATAAGTCGAAGGATTTAATGATTCTATTTGTGATGTAACATGAAACTAATTGTGCCTGTTGTCTCACAATCATTTCTGCAGGTAGACACTGATCCTGAATCAGCTCCAGGTGCTGACCTCTGCAAACCGCCTGAGTGGACATGGTGGATATTTCCAAATGTGAAATCAACACGTATTACAACTATTGATTGTCATTATCGGTGGGTTGATACAACTGAAATATGCCAACACTTGTCATGAAAATTTGTACAGACATTCATTGTCCCCAGAGGATGAATTATTGACTTTAATTAACCCTTTTTTTGTATATGTTACTGGTTAATAGCAAATGAAGATGGAACACAGTTCCACTTTGAAAATGTCAGGTTCGCCTGGTGAAAAAGCACTATTATTGATAATACTATATTAAATGAGGATCAGTAAAGCCTAAAAACCACCCTGCATCATAGCAAACAATGGCAGTAGTCATACAAAAAAGAATTGGAGTGAATAGAGTGAAGTAGGCCAGAGCTAGAGAGATAAACGTACGAGAGGTCACGAAAGGTCGTCATTTGGGAAACAGCTTCTCCAGCTGTTCCATTGTACTTTTATAACCTAAATAACTATATATTTAACTTCCTTTATCCTTGTACATGCACAGCCTATCACATACAGCAGTCTGGCATCATTTTTGAGAGCTAGAATCCTCTCCAAAGCCTCTCAGGGCTGCCGACCCACGGCAGCATGCGCTATTGCCTGTGTGTGAGTGTCGATAAGTCAGCCTGTGGTTGGTCAATCCCATACCATGAGACCTCTAAACACGCCTTAGGATCTAGCCAATGCAGTGGTGGCAACGTGGTTTTGATTGACAGAATAGTTTTACGTAAAATCCAGATACGCGCGAGCGGAGCCTGCGTACAAACCGGATTCCCCAAATGTGAAACGTGGTCCTTCAGCCTTGTTTGACCCCCCTTTCTTCAGGAAACAGTTGAATTAGACAGGAAACAGATAGACGAAGTAGCTTTCACCGCTAAAAATGGATTATGGACGCTGTTTCTTCATGATTCATCTCAAAGTGAGTGAAAGTTCAGATTTTTTCTGCGGGCTGAATGCCGTGGTTTTGTGTGCGTGTTCGATTGTATCTTTTGAACGGTTTGACGGAGAGTAAACCTGAGTTTAGCGATCGATTCCGTGTCGAATGCTAATGCTGTTTAATAAACTTTCGGCCATGGTAGCTTCTAGCTCCGTGTTCGGACCACTTTTGGTAGCTCTTGTTGTAGGTTCTGGTAGATCGTGTTTTATTGTGTTCTCAGTGTGTAAAATGTTATACATGGTTCTGTTCATCAGAAGTTCTTCGTTAAGCCGGTATGCAACATGTTTTGTAGGATTATTATATTTGTTTCTGAAAATTGCTTTCTACGGTACCGCTCGGTACCACTTGGCCCCGGGGCCGCTCGGGTCCAGAAGGTTCTAACAGGTTGACATTTTGGGCTTTAACGGAATTTATTAATTAACTTTTGGATGGATTGCCATGAAATTTCATACTCGTATTCATGGGTCCCAGACACTGACTATGTTACAAAATATTTTTAGAAAAAAACAATGTTCCTACCAATTTGTTTACATGGCTAATTACAATTTCTTTTTTAAATTAACTTTTTGCAACCTGGAGGCCAGTAGAGAGAATGGAAGTTTTAAAACACTTCCGCATCAGCTTCACTCGGCAGAAACGGAGGTTGCTGCCTGGTGAGGACCGGCCAAAATGTCCTCACTCTGAAGGTATATGGTCCTCACAAAGATAGCTGTACAAGTACACACATACACACACATATACATGTGCAGAGAGGCAGCAGAGATGAGAGAAATTCTTATCATTGCTGCAAAAACTGTCACCAGACTGTTTCTCTACACTGCAATTACAGCGCAGAGAATAGTGTGCATTATTTAAGGACCACTGTAGGCAGACAGGAGCAGAAAGGTCCAGAACCCACAACCCTCAATTACCTCACAGTGACGCACTAGAGCGCCTCTGAAGGATGCAGGGCTGACAGAGTGAACTTGTCCAAGTGTATGTTATTTACCGATCCAGTGAACTCAGAGCCTTTTACTTCCTGAGGGTTCAAAAAGGAATAGGGTGGAGTACAAGGTACTTTTCCTTAATGAATAGTTTATTATTAAGAGCAATGTCGTCATATTTTTCTCTTCTTTGATATTCTGCTCTTTAATATTCTTTTCGCACATAAAAGTTGAAATATTAATCCCAGTGAGGGGAAGATCAAAGCTGCTTCATCATCCCTTTTAACACGCTTGAAATGTTCCTCAACATGACAGACAGTTTAAAAACGGACGTCTGCTGCCCACGCTGGGAAACATCTTGTGTCTTCAGTGTACCGGACAGCCTTCAAGGGGCTTAGCATTATGGTTTTATGGTAGGAACTGACAGGATTCTTTGCATTAATCATCTCCTCCACCCACACAGGTTTTGAAACGCATGCTGAAGAAGCCGGATGTGCTCTTTCGGTCAAGTCTAATTTGGCGGCTGTTCAAGGTCATTGATACAGAAAATCTCTGTCTGTCAGTCAGTAAATGAGTCAGATAATTATGAGCATGGTGTGAACAGAGGAGCTGCCTCCTGCTGCGGTAAACGCACCTCGTTACACCTGGACGCACTGCTGATTGACGCCTAGAGGCTCCGATTTATCTGCAATCATTATCATCAACCTCACCGGCAGAGTTGTACAATCAGTCTTGTTTTATTTATGAATTTACTTATTTTTGTTTAATTTACTTTTTACGTGTATGTTTTTTATGCTTCCTGTAAAGCACTTTGAAATGTCTTTTTGAGCTCTATAAATGAACTTGCTGTGCTTTGTTTAAAATATAAGATAACCTGGTACCACTTTCTACTAATAAATAAGTATATAATATATATATATATATATATATATTGTGAAAAATCACTTTGATTCATTTCTGACTGGATCTGACCGGCCACGGGGCCGCAGAATGCTCCGGACACAGGTGCTCCGGACACAGGTGCTCCGGCGGACGGCCGGACGGGCAGAAGGGCTCCGGACACGGGTGCTCCGGGGGACCAGGGTTCAAATACTGCCCAGATCTCGTTAGTAGGATCTGGGTCTGGTGTGTCAGCCCGCAGGAGGTGATTAGCTGAAGTGTCTGCAGCTGTGTGGTCATGGGAGGTGTCTGGTCTGACAGGGATCCTGACAACTGTGTTTTAATGGCTAACCAACTTCTTTGTTACAAGTCATTGTTTTGCAAGTCTCAAGCGAGTCCCAAGTCAAGACTGACAAGTCTCAAATCAAGTCCCAAACTAGTCCCAAGTCAAGACAGACAAGTCTCAAATCAAGTCCCAAACTAGTCCCAAGTCAAGACTGACAAGTCTCAAATCAAGTCCCAAACTAGTCCCAAGTCAAGACTGACAAATCTCAAATCAAGTCCCAAACTAGTCCCAAGTCAAGACAGACAAGTCTAAAATCAAGTCCCAAACTAGTCCCAAGTCAAGTCGTAAGTCAAGAATGACTAGTCCAAAATAAAGTCCCAAGTCAAGTTCCAAGTCGAGAGCCAAGTTATGACTGACAAGTCCAAAATAAAGTCCCAATTCCAAATTCAAGTCCCAATGCAAAACCGATAAGTTCCAAGTTAAGACTCAATCCAAAAATTAAGACAGACAAGTCCCAAGTCAAATCTCAAGTAAAGTCCTAAATTTTTTGTTTTGAGTACAAACAAGTCATAATGCACTCTCTACCAAATCTAATACCATTTTCGTCACCATCTGCATTCTGTAATTTTCGATCTTGACGTTTGGCATACTGCAGTTTGTTTTTTGTTGACCACCGCATAGTTTTTGTACAATATGAGCTTTGGTCTCATTTTTTCCCACTGGCGCTCAGTAATGAAGTGTTAGTCCTTCATGGTTCTCTCCTACAACTTGATTGGATGCTGTCAAAATGCCTCAAACAAAGTGGATCTGGGGGAATTACAGTGTTGCTGTTACTTGCGGAGAATGAATATCGTTAACATTAGTTGATTCAGGAAATAAAGGGAAATGAATGGATGCACTTTTTAAATAGCATACTTTTTAATAGTTGGGCTTGGGGAAAGGTAAGGTGGGTCTGGGTGCCGATGACACCCAGCTGGTCTTGTCATTTCCCCCCGGTGACACTCAAGTGGAGGTACGCATCTCTGCGTGCTTGGCTGACATCTCGAAGTGGATGACGACACACCACCTGAAGCTCAACCTGGGCAAAACCGAGCTACTGGTTCTCCCGGGGAAGGGTTGCCCGCACCGAGACCTGTCCATCACCATTGATGATACCGTGGTGACGCCAACTCGGACTGCGAGGAACCTGGGTGTGACCCTGGACGACCAACTGTTGGTCTCACGCTCCTGCAGATTCCTGCTCTACAACATCAGGAGGATTCGCCCCTTCCTCACTGACGAGACTGCGCAGGTGCTCATCCAGGCTCTTGTCATCTCCCGCCTGGACTACTGCAACTCTCTACTTGCCGGAGCCCCGGCGTCGGCCATCAGACCTCTGGAGCTTGTCCAGAAAGCTGCAGCTCGCCTGGTGTTCAATCGCCCCAAGTTCTCCCACACAACTTCCCTTCTCCGTTCTCTACACTGGCTCCCTGTAAGAGCTCGCATCCAGTTTAAGACTCTGGTGCTAGCCTACAGGGCAGTGAAAGGAACAGCTCCTTCCTATCTCCAGGCCCTGGTCAAGCCCTACACCCCCGCCCGACCTCTCCGCTCTGCTGCCTCGGGGCGATCGGTCGCCCCGTCGCTCAGAGGTCCCTACGGCCGATCGACCCGGTCACGGTTGTTTTCTGTCCTGGCCCCACAGTGGTGGAATGAACTCCCCACTGACGTCAGGACTGCAGAGTCGCTGCCCATCTTTCATCAGGCTGAAAACTCACCTCTTCAAGAAGTACTACCCTGAGCCTTCCACTTAGTCCAAGTGAAGTCACGACTCATTGGTGTCAAAGTCCATGTCGAGTTACAAGTATTTTTTATTTTATTTTGTCAAGTAATCAAATCTGTCCACACCTCTGCTTCTTGACACATCGGCATACAGACTAAAATGATCTGCAGTGGTAGTCATAGTTATGATATGTCCAACAACAAAAGAGACGTCCTCCGAGGGCAGTTTTCTGAAAGAAAAATCACTTAACTTACTGAACGTGGCCAGAACTATACAGGATGTTGTTCAGGTTGAGATCCCACGAAAGCATCCACACAGACGACAGCTACATCGATGAGTCACTCAGTCATGAAATTAGATGTGACAGCTACAGATGGAACAAACTCAGAGAGCCTTTAAGACATGGCTTCATATCACACACCAGTACAGTGACGGTGCTCATTAATCATGGTCTTATTTCACATCAATGACTGGTGAGACTCGAGATACAGCAATTATTGATGAGTCACCACAGGAATTAACTCCCGACCCTGACGGTTCTTTACAACCAGAGCTGGCTGGTACGCTATCTGATGACCAATCAGAAACCAGCACTGGGAAGACATACTGGTGTGTGTGTGTGTGTGTGTGTGTGTGTGTGAGAGAGAGAGAAAGAAAGAGGTATATATACAGAATGGCTCTGATGTAATCCTAGTCACCTCATCTTTCCTCCTTCCCTGCTCCTTGCTAACAAGACAGCTCAGCAGCAGTCTTAATGGTGTTAGTGTAATTAAGGACCCCCCCTTCTGTCATTCTGCCCTCTCTTTTCTTTACTTCACTCTCTCCTCTTTCCTTGACATAAAACTCCCAATTTACCCAAAACAAGATCTCATACCTGCTTCTGGGAAAACAAAAACAAAGGTAGACTGGGGAGTAATTATGCTTCAGGGATGTACGGGATGGATGTATGGAAGGATGAATGGACGGTGGGACAGGTGGACCGATGGACGGAAGGACGGATGCATGAATGGATGAATGGATGAATGGATGAATGGATGAATGGATGAATGGACGAATGGATGAATGGATGAATGGATGAATGGATGAAAAGAAGTATTGATGGAAGGATAGATGGGTGGATGGATAGATGGATGGACGGATGGTTGGATGGAGGATTGGACGGACAGATGGATTGATGGGTCGATGGAAGGATAGATGGACAGATGGGTCGACGGATGGACGGAAGGAAAGAAAGACGGATGGATGGATGGAGGAACGGACGGACGGACGGATGGATGGACAGATGAATGAACAGACGGATGGAAGGATGGATGGGTGGACAGGTGGATGGATGGAGGGATGGATGGAAAGCAGCTTATGAGACACATACAAAACACAGATCCACACTGAAATAAAGAGTAAATTCAGCAGTGAATTGATGGTCTAACCACCAGAACTACTACAGAGAGCTCTCTAATAATAGAGTATGTACTAATGGATGTATTGCAAATGCAAGGTGTTTAAAAAGCAATCAAAAAGTTAAAAAAGTGCACGAATAATGATTACTTTAGAGAATATAAAATACAAATTGAAGATAAATATGCGATTGTGCTTAAGGCTAAAGTAGCCAGTAATTCCCTGACTCCAGCAGCCTGATGACATAACAAAGGAAGATATATTATATAATCAGAATGTATTCATATAAGAAAGAAAGTAAATACTTAAGCTGGACCATAATCCCCATTCTATTACTTTTACCTGAACTAAAATCTCATTACACCATCTACTCCACATTTATGTTACATGGCCAAGATTGGACATGGGTTCAGACAATACCTCCATTATTATTTTAGGGCCGTGCAGAGATCAAACCTCTCACATCAGGCCCTGAACACAGTGGACAAAAAGCCTGTCACATACCAAAAAGACACAATATACTTATGTTGGATTTTTTGTTTAAATACGTTTTTAAATGTTAATAGTTTGTCCCCAAAACCTTTTTCCAGATATATATTCAAAGACACGACAGTAACTAAATGTGGACAATTAGCTTTCAGGGCTGTCAACTCTGGAACACATTAACAACTGAAATCAAATTAATTCCAGATATAAAGTCCTTTACAACAAAGATTAAGTGCTGGCTAAAAGTAGACCCATTTTCAGCTAATTGCACTGTAAATACCCCTGTAAATTAGTAATGTATGCTATAAACTCTCTGTGCACCAGTTTCATGCTCTGCATTGGAGCTATGTTAAAGTGCATATAGTCCCTATCAAATGAAGCAAATGATAAGACAAAGACAAAACCTTTGAAGAGGGAAAAAGAATAGAAATAGAGCAACAGAGGAGGGATCCTGCTGCCAGGACAGACAAAAATAACAATAATATAATTACACTATGGAGAAGAATGACAGTAATTAGAGTGCAACTCTCTTCAACAATCTTTAGGTGAATCTCTTTGTTGTTCTGAAGCCACCTCCTTCAGCTCAATGTCACATTCATGTTCAACACAGCTGGTTTTATTTCTGTCCTGCTGTTTGCTGTCAACACTGAATTCTCATCATCACCAAAGCACCAGGTGGGCTGCACCTGCTGTCAGGAGATAACTGAATCTGGTGAGGTGGGCCAACATATATATATTCATCTATCAGGGGTTATGGAATTAGTGTTGGCTGGGGATGTAGGATGATACCGTCATCAGAATCGGCAGATAAAGGCTTTCAAATTAGATATCAGCATCGGCCGGAAATTAACATTTCCTCCAACATGACAACAGGCCGTTTGCTGCTCGTTATTTACCGACCAATTAGCAACATGAGCGGAGAGACTGGACGTGTGTGACTGGACTGTTTCATAAGTAGTCATTTTACCAGCTCATTTTAAACCAATGAAAATACAAATCATCGTCAGACGATCGCCGCCGGGGTCCCGGAATGCATTTGGGCCAAAGCATTCTGCCTCCTTTGCCCTCCACATGCTCTGTTGATCTGCATTCAACCAAAGACTGCTCGAACGTGATTGGTTAATACTACTCGGACTACAAACCAGATCCAGAACCAGAACGCTTCCGAGACCAAAATCTAGTACATGACCCGTTGATGAAGCGGGTGCAAAAACAAATATATCTGTTTCCTGTGGTCAGAGATTACAACGTTTTATAACTAGTGAAATAGATAGAATTGTCTTGATTGTGCCTATTTTCAGCATGTAGACCTGTTAAAGTAGGAAGAATCTTTTAATTTAGTTTGAACAGGTTCCATTTAAATAAATTTGGCATGTTTTACATGTAACTCTTCCAGCTCTGAGTATAACAGAAGATAATATGTTAATTCCACTACAGGAGAGACTTGATGTTCTTTGCAAATAGGTGGAAAAAATATGTGCGTTCATCGATATCAGTCATCGGCCAAAATGAGTTGGAAAATATCGGCATTTCAGGATATCGGATATCAACAAAAATCCAATATCCTGCATTGAACCCATTGAGATGCAGATGACCCAAGTGTGTTAGCAGGCTGCCTTTAACATTAAACCTGCAAAGCTTATTTCCGATATCTTGCTCCATCCATTATTTATTTTTTTAAATCTCTGGGTTGTTTCTTTCATTGAGGGCGGAGTATCAAATACATGTTACTCGTAGTATCACATGGTTAGCACTCACAGCCCAGTTTTCATATTATCTCAATGTGTTTCAATGTGTTTCTTCTCGGTTCATGCAGGTTAGGTTAGTTAGAAACTTAAGAAAATTGTATTTTCTTTGCCAATATATCTCCTGCTGGGTCTTTTTTCCCAGTTAAATGGAACCTCTAAAGTTGCCTGTGGGTGTGAATGTGATTATCATTCAAATTTTCTGTTAGTTTTTTTGGTTAGAAAATTGTAAACTCTTCAAAGGTGTAAAAGGGAGCTCTCATTTCCTTTACGTATCTTTCTGGATATTAATTAAAAAACATTTCCTCAGGATATCCAGACAGTGAGACTCGATGTTCTTTATTTGGTCAGTGGTGTGTGATTAAGATGTGTGTCCGGTTGTTGTTTCTGATAACTATGGATCAACCAATCAATAAACTCTGTACAATGCACTGTTGGAGGGACAAAGCTAACCCTCCACTCTTTGTGGAACATGTTTGGACTCCGCTGCCTTTGGGGCAACCACTCCAAATAGTTTTGCTAAAAATAGAAGTAAACAAACGTCATGATACACTAGCGGCACAGAGAGAGAGAGAGCTGTCAAAACCCAGCAAGTAATCTATTAATCATTTTTCTCCAGCGATTAAAGCTGCACTTATCAATATGTTTGCATGAACAATGGGAAAAAAGACTATATGTATTATGTGAAAGAGTTCGCTCAAATTGATGAACCCACAGAGAATTATCATCCGATTCTTCAGTTCCCTTCAGCTCTCTACGGAGGGTTTTAGCATCTTTCAACCTTTTAGGTTTTTTTTATTTTTACAGCAGCTTCACTGTGTTGGTTCACTCTCACGGCTCTCATTAACCTCGTCTTCAAGCCTAATCGCCAGGAATTCCTTTGGGATACGTTGAATGTTGATGCTTTTGTTACTTTGATACTTTGTTACATTGTTACTTTTATACTTTGTTACGTTGTTACGTTGTTACGTTGTTACTTTGATACGTTGTTACTTTGATACTTTGTTACTTTGTTACGTTGTTACGTTGTTACTTTGTTACGTTGTTACGTTGTTACGTTGTTACTTTGATACGTTGTTACGTTGATACGTTGTTACGTTGTTACTTTGTTACGTTGTTACGTTGTTACGTTGTTACTTTGATACTTTGTTACTTTGTTACGTTGTTACTTTGATACGTTGTTACGTTGTTACGTTGTTACTTTGTTACGTTGTTACTTTGATACGTTGTTACGTTGTTACGTTGTTACGTTGTTACTTTGTTACGTTGTTACTTTGATACGTTGTTACGTTGTTACGTTGTTACTTTGTTACTTTGTTACTTTGTTACTTTGATACGTTGTTACGTTGTTACGTTGTTACGTTGTTACGTTGTTACGTTATTGTTTTAACGCAAACAATACACTTTTTTTCTAACCTTAACCAAGGTTTGTTGCTGAAAACTAACTAATCGTTTCACAATTGAAACATGTTGCATTGTGAGTTCCTGCAGCATGATATGAGGCTGATATGAAACTTATTTATGAAACGTATATTTTTGGCTTTGAAATGTTGACATTTGATACCCGTGGTTTGCAGAAACGTACAATGCCAACGTTTTTGCTGTTGACTGTGTTGCGTCTTCAGCAACAAGAGCTCTAATAAACCGACTGTACACAGTCAGAGACTTCCTTGAGATGAACCCGAGGATTCAAAACATCAGTCCACAAACCAATGGGTGACGTCATGATGACTACGTCCACTTCTTATAAACAGTCTGTGGTTACAGCTTGTTGCACTGCCACCAAGTGGCCAAACAATCTGTGATCGCAGGTTTAAAACAGCAGAAACTGATTTAAAACCTTGTTTTTTACCATTTTTTTTTGTTTTTTTTAAGTGTTGAGTCAGCCAACTCTAAATATAAATTGTTCTGCTAAACAGTTGTTATTCATGCTTGAAGGTGCACAATCTGAGGGCAGATTGAGCAAAGTCACCTAATGTCCTCGACGAACGTTACACCACAACCTCCAGAGAAACAGATCAGAGCGGTGAGGCGACTCCTTGCAAGGACTCTCGGGGACATCGCACAAAAACTAATGAAGTCGTGTTTGTGAATGACATGTCGCCTGGTTGTTGTGAATGAAATGTTAAATTGGTTTCTCAGTCATTAAAAGTGGGGGAGAGAGAAACATGAGTCATGCAGCCTCGAGCACAATCAAAGCTTCCTGCTCCTCCATCTCCGTCAGCGCTGATGGACCCGAAACAGGCGGCTCAGAAACGAGCGATCGATGCAGTGAACCGGGAATAAAAATACTCAAGCACAGAATTAAGAAAGCAATATCTGCAACAGCAGCAGGCATGAGTCCATATTGTCTGTGTAAACGTTCATCCTTTGCAGTGGTTGCGTAAGAGGTAAAATGATATACCGGTAATTTGGGGTACATGATTAGTGAGTTAAACACAAAATGGGAGTATTTATATACATTTAGATGTATTTCACAGACTGTTGGGTGTTACTCACCAACATCATTCATCTCAAATATGAAGTTCAAAGTTATCCCTTTAATTTGTGGGTTCATTATGATGCTTTTGCACCAATAAAAACAATTAGACAATTGTTTTTATTGTTAAGCATAATGCTTTGTATTAGCAGTAGTTTAATCACATTCTAAGTGAAACAAAACTGTATAACAAGGACATTTCTACCTATTTCATCTTTACTACTAATGAGATGGTCTGCTACACAAATGACTTCAGTGGTTTGACAAACCTTCATTTCAATAATAACTTGATTACAGATGGTAATAAAAACAATCAGTTTGTCCATTTGGCCCTCGGTCTCTGCATCGCAACAACTTTCAAAGGGATAAAGCTCACTGTGGGAGGTTGAAGGAAGAATAACAAGAGGCGTTTAGCGCCAGCACTGTTTGGTTTTCTTCATCATTTACAGCAGAAAAAGGAGCGACTGAGTCACCAAGTTGAACTGCAGGAGAGGCTGCAAAATGCCATTCTGAGGTAATAATAGAAGAGTATTAAAGTAATATGTGGCGAGTTGCTGCTGATGTTCAAGGAGTACTAAACAAAGCAGTGTTCATCATTGTTCTTATTTAAAGTGATTCATTTGAGGCTGTAATCCAACAGATTCATAAAGTGTCTGATTCAAATTATAATCTTATTATGACAATATATTACAGACACCAACGTATAATCTGCTCATTTATTTATGCCTCCTCTGTTTTAAAGCCTCCATCCTCCATACAAGTAATCCATTACTTTATCAGTAACGACCCCTTGCAGAGCTGCTGCATGATGTTGTTGTTGTTGACTTGTTGAGGTATATTTTGCCCAGCAACTTTTACGGGATGACTCACCCAAGGCAGCAGTTACGCAATAACAAAAAAAAAAAAAAAAAAAGAATAAGGTGGAGCGAACAGATGGCAGGAGTCAGATAGAAAAAGGTGTTTGGCGCGGGGAGGGGGGGGGGGGGGGGGGGGGGGACTATTTGAGACGAGAGTGAGAGAGAGGGCGACCCCACATGCTGCCGCGCATCAGGACCATGCAGACCACCTCCAGGATGCTCAGCGGGGCGCTCCTCTGCGCGCTGATGCTGCTGCTCTCCAGAGCCGCCAGAGCCCAAGTGTTGGACCCCGAGTCCGAAGAGGAGCTGAGCCCCAGAGCCCTGCGGGACTTCTATCCGAAAGGTCCGAACCTGACGAGTGAGAAGCAGCTGGTAAAGCTTTATTATTACTTCACTTCTGCAAAAAAAAGACCTTTACAGATACTAAATGTGTTTCTTTTTGCACGTTACTTTGAATTCCAGTGATGTTGTGTTGAGTAGTAAATGTGGTCATTGAGCTCCAGTTTGTTGCCGCCTCAAAATAAACCAAACTCCATTCAGAAAAGCATACATTCAAGATTTACTTATGTTCTGTGAAGATAATTACGTATTTGACATTTCATATCATCGAGTTGTGTCCTTTTAAACATAATATGCAACTGTTATAACTACATTGCATATTATTATATAACTTTGCAAAAGTATTTATTTTATTCGTAGAATCCGTTTGCATTTGTATTTCTACATATGTGTGGCTAAAATAAAAAAGGCACATTCATTGAGAACTTTCTTTTTTTCCTGTGTTTGTCTGTCAGCTCGGAGCTCTCCAAGAAGTTCTGGAAAAGCTGCAAGCTAAGCGACTCCCTTCATGGGAAAAGAAATTTGGCCAAGTCCCAACGGTACTGTATACCTAAACACATTGTATTGATTGCTATTGCGTTGATTGCATTCATGTCGCAGCGGGGGGGGGGGGGGAGCAGAAAGTAATCAACCCTCTGGTGCTGTTGCTTCTCCCTCAGTGTGATGTCGGGGAGCAGTGCGCCGTGAGGAAAGGCGCTCGGATCGGCAAGATGTGCGACTGTCCCCGGGGAGCTTTCTGCAACTTTTTCCTGCTGAAGTGCTTATGAGCCTCACCGGATCTGAATGTAGCATCGAGATGGAGAGAACAAGAAGAAGAAGAAGAAGATTCCTTTGTAATTACTCATAGTTTTTTATGATACAGCTGAGGAGCAGGTTTGGTGGCTGGCTGACCCTTACGAAAAAGAACTGTAGTAGTTCTATGATAAAATATATAAATACATTATATCACAGAAGAAACTGTGAGGATGTGTATCGTGATGGACAGGAGATGAGAATACTATAAAGTCCCATTAAGTTAAATATCCAGAACCACTGTATGTCTGTGAAACCACAGGGTCGTTGTGATGTAGTAGGAGCTTCTAAATAACCCACAATGCACAATAAACGATAAGAGGACCACGTGCACACTGCTGAGTCTTAACAGCAATATCATGGAAATATTATAGTGATTCTTCGTCTGGGGAAAAATCCAGAAATATGTCTTTTGAACTATTTTGTTTCAGATTAATGTTTGTGTATGAAATCATAATAATAGTGACAATATAATAATAATAAACATCATTATTGTTTTGTAAAGCAGTGGAGTGAGTGCATATTCTTTTCATCTGAACACTATTCAATGCGCATGTGTTGATTTTTTTGATTTTTTTAAGATGATGTTAAAGAGGTCAGTCAATATTTGAGGAATGACGTAGTCGTGACTGCGGTCCGTGACGTCACGCCTCCAGGGGGTTGTTGTTGGCCAGAGACCGTCACGTGCATTCACTAATGGAGCTGAGGATTTACATGAAAGAAAAGTAACCTGCAGCACATGGTTTCAGATTTAAACTGAAGATTAAAACTAAAGAAGAAAGTCTATATGTCGGATTCATGGCACGTCATCACATCCAGATGTGTTGGTCAGCTTACAATCAAAGTCCTTTTCTTCACTCAAACATCAGTTTCTGTTACTTTACTTTTGACGTTTGAGCTGCAGGACGAGGTTTGATTTCACAATCACATCCATCTGTGCTGACTTTAAATACAGTTTAAGACTTTTTTTGTTTTCATTGACCAAAAACCAATGTGCAAAGAATTCATGTAAATATTATAGATATTATACATACAGAACATAATGGAGGTAAAATAATACACTCAAATATAAAAAATAAAAAAGAGATTGAAGAACAATTACAAAACCGTGAGTAGATATGTACACAGATATAAACAATCAGATGGATTTGGGGAAAAGGTACCATCGTTTTCTTTCCCAATAGGTTTTACTTTACTTTACATGAACTAAGTGAGTTGAGAAGAAAAAAGGTAAACACTTATATCTGATATCCAAAACCTTTGACTCTGAAATGTCAACCAAATGAAACACAGATTATGAACCTGGCTTTATATTCAGATATCCGTTCTAGACATTTATGCAAATTAGCACATATTTGATAAGAAAGTACCTCGTTTGCATATTTAAACATACAATTTCAGAAAACTTGTGATACAAAAAACATTTGTCTTTATGTAAGTAATCAAGTGGGAGTTTCATGGTGATATCTATTAGTTATTAGTTTTGAACCCATTCACCTGGAGTATTTGGATACCATTTGGAATGATGGACTTTTACTTGTAACATAGTATTTTGACATTGTGATACTTCTACTTTTGCCTAAGTCAAGGATCGTTGGACTTCACCTGACATTGAGCTGTTCATCATAAACCCTTCATAGTGAAAAACACTGGAATGTTAATCAATAAGATTCATCTAACAAACACCTATCACCATCATCACTGAACATTTACTGCTTTATTCCCTCTAACAATAATAATAATGATATTTTTTGTGGACTCCTCTCTGTTGTTTTAGTTCCTCTGTTTAGTTTTTTCATATTCCACATCACTGTGCTCATCTGGTATCCACCCATCTCCTCCTCTCTGCTCCCTGTCAGCAGTCATTAATAATGCAGCGGAGACAAGTACAAAATGTTGACTTAGTCCATTCCTGCTCTGTCTGTCTGTCTGTCTGTCTGTCTGTCTGTGTGCACCTGGGATGTGTACCTGGGATGAATAAGCCTCTGAGAACAAGGGTCTATTAGATTGTTTCACAAGTAGCTAATTTTAAGCTAATTTTAAGCTAAATCAGATTGCATTTCAGCCAAAGCGTTCCGCCTCTTTTGCTCTTGACACAGATTGTTCACCTGCATTCAACAAAAGACTGCTCCAACGTGATTGGTCAATACTACTCAAACTACAAACAGAAACTTGAACACTTCCTACAAACAAACAAAACCCAAATCTTGTCATGTTGCATACAAATTCTATGTGAATGTGGTTTAGAGCAATTTACGGCTCATTTACTTTTAAGGATTAGATTGTGAAATACTTAATTAGATTCAAGAAAAGATCGTGAAATACTTAATTAGATTCAAGAAAAGATCGTGAAATACTTAATTAGATTCAAGAAAAGATCGTGAAATACTTAATTAGATTCAAGAAAAGATCGTGAAATACATAGTTAGGCTCAGGAAAAGATCGTGAAATACTTCGTTAGGTTGAAGAAAAGATCGTGAAATACTTCGTTAGGTTGAAGAAAAGATCGTGAAATACTTAGTTAGGCTCAGGAAAAGATCGTGAAATACTTCGTGAGGTTGAAGAAAAGATGGTGAAATACTTAGTTAGGTTTAGGAAAAGATTGTGAAATACTTAGTTAGGTTTAAGAAAAGATCGTAAAATACTTCATTAGGTTGAAGAAAAGATCGTGAAATACTTAGTTAGGCTCAGGAAAAGATCGTGAAATACTTCGTTAGGTTGAAGAAAAGATCGTGAAATACTTAGTTAGGCTCAGGAAAAGATCGTGAAATACTTAGTTAGGTTGAAGAAAAGATCGTGAAATACTTAGTTAGATTTTTAAAAAAGATCGTGGTTTGGGTAAAAATAACTATGGAAGTGTCGTTGAAGTTAGCCATTTCCTAACGTATATATTTGTTTCCAAAATAAGGTCCCATGGTGGACACAGGAAGGGGCGGGGCTTCGCCTCTCTATTGACGGTGAGCAGTTGCTCCTAGTGATTGCATTTCAGCCTATTTAGCAGCTGCCGTCTGCAGCGTTCTCCCTCAATACTGGACCAATTTCAGAAAATTGTTCCCCATTAGTCACTTAGACACAAAAACATGAGAAAAGTGGATCCACACCGACGTTACCCTTTAACCTTTATAGCTGTTGATATGAAAAAAACTCAAATCTTGCTTATTTGCTTATAGTCTTTAAATTCGACTGAGGGATTAAAAGCACATTCATAGATCCACTTTGTCTTATTAAACACTTTAAAAAACCCGTTGGACACCCAGACACATTCATGGCGGTCGGGCCGACAATCAGACTGTTTATCTTAGTTCCTGAGCGGCAATACTTTCTCCAGACAGCGAGGATTTGTTATCGATTTCTCAGGGAATTAACACTAATTCCAATTGAGATTGCATGTGTGGATAAGGGGCTCTTTCTCACTCAGTGAGACACTTCAAAAACCTGCGGCAATAACCCGCCGGGCCTAAACGATTGATTGTGTGTGATAATTTGACAGAGCGGTAAAGAATGACGGATCGGAAACACTGAGAAAAACGAAAAGGAGACAGAGAAGAGGCAGAGGGGGATTGACAGTGTGATGGATGGAGAAGCGGAGCGGGTGACAAATGATAGAGTCTGAAATGGAGATCGTTCTCTGAGGATGACATTGTTGGGTGTGAACCGCTCGATGCATCAACT
Source organism: Leptoclinus maculatus (assembly GCA_032191485.1). Lineage (NCBI taxonomy): Eukaryota > Metazoa > Chordata > Actinopteri > Perciformes > Stichaeidae > Leptoclinus > Leptoclinus maculatus. The sequence continues at coordinate 123,773 of JAVDOI010000140.1, forward strand.
CCAAACAATGCTTGAGGCAGCGACGTTGATTGATAGCGTGTGAACAATGGTACAAACTTCATCCTGGCTATGACTCTTATTATCTATCAAAAATTGATAAATGTTTAAAAAGAAAAAAAGGTTGGGTTCTAGCAAGTTCAGATGCATACAAGACATCTGTGGTTCGATTCTGGTTGGCGACCGTTGTTGAACATCACACATCTCCAGTGGCGGGCCGTGCATTTGATACCTGGGCCTTCACTGCTGTCCTGCAGCTGAAACACAGCTACGGTTATTATTTGTTTCGTGTAAAAATGAAGCTCAACACCTATAAATACACTAACTGCAGAGTGCAGATATATGAATACGCCGAGAGTGTGTCTCCTCTCTTCTCTGACTGCAGCTGGGACTGCTGTGCGAGGCTGCTGTGAGAGTAACCTGTGAGTGCTTTGGGGCGGCTCACGGCAGCACTCGCTGCTCGTTCACGACAGTGCAGAACGTACGTGCTTTCACGTCAGAGTCAAAAACACCAGAAAAGTCTCCAACAACACCAGAAAAAGTCGCTAGATTTGTCGCTAGTAGCTTTTGACAAAAAAAGTCGCCAAGAGGGTTTGGAAAGTCGCCAAATTTAGCGAGAAAGTCGGCAAATTGGCAACACTGGCACCGCTAAATATGTCCCCAGAGCAACATTGGACGTAACAATAGTATAAAACCAAACAAAAACCCATCTTCATAAAAACAAGTTGTACAAATAATAATATATAAACAAGTATATTAAAGCTACTGCAGATGTAAAAACAAACGCAGTTGACTTACCAAATGCTGTTCACTTAAAGACAAAGAGTTTAATCCCACGGTTAAATCCCAACTCACAAATCCGTTTCTCCTCCTTCAGCCATTGAGTGTTAAAAAAACAAAGCTAGGTAAAAAAATAAATAATCTACACCAAGCAAAATGCAAAAAATGTAATAATTTCTTCCATATCTTTCAATTTGAACTCTTACTACTCCGACTAAGCTTTGCCAGCTTCCTTAAGTTTCGTTTCACGATAGTCACGTGCTCGCCCACTGACCAATCACAGCTCACGCTGCACCTCACTGCAGCGCTGCACCTGAAAACTGAGCTGCACCTTAATGCTGACGTAGTTGTAGGCCAGCTAGCAGGCTCTGACACGTCAAAGAATACGCCCAACATGTCAAACTAAAGATCTGATTGGTTGAACACGATGACAATCAACAATATCGTCCCCATTCACTTAAACTGCACATGGATTCACTTGTGAGTCTGCAGGCCTCGGGCCTCTGTTCTACCTAGAGACACAGAGGTGAAATCTGATTGGATAAAAGCTCTACTTAAAACAAGCTGCACTGGAAGCAGAGCAACTGAGGAAGACAGTAGCTGTGCAATGAGAAAATAAGATAATGGGAAAAATAATTTTATAAATTATAATACATGTAGTGTATTTAAGAAAAATTATTAAATTATAAAATAGATATAACTTTGTGATTCTGTTTAGGCCAGCAGAGAAGGCCTTGAAGGCCCTGACGGCCCACCACTGCACATCTCTCCAGTGAAGGGAAATAGATCAAATATAATTTAAAGGGACAGTTCACCCAAAAATTAAAAACACAGATGTTGTCCTCTTACCTGTAGTGCTGTTTATCATGTGAGTTGCAGGGTGTTGGAGATATCAGCCTTCTCTCCAGTATAATGGGACTAGATCTAACTCAGCTTGTGGTGCTAAAAACATAAAAAGACATTCTGGGCCACAATGGCAAAGTTTCTTTCTAGAAATCATGTACTTATGTATCTTGTACTTAGTTACTTTACCCTGATGTTTTGCTAACATGCTATTTTTCAGAATTGTGCCTGAAGAGTAACGTATTTTGTGTATATACGTAATAGAGAAATACATTAGTATGACATTCATTCAATCAAACATTTATTTAAAGTGGCGATCTTGATTTCCATTTAAATAAACGTCCTTTAAGTCACTTTTGCTGAAGCAGGTAACACAATGGAGATTGAGACTATGATCAAAGTATTGCAATATTTATATATTGTCAATATTACAAACTGGGTGTCTGTGGTAACATTCCTGTAAAAACTAATTGTATTGCAGTTTTTCTGCATGATACACACATAAAATTGAACTATGCACATAATTCTGAATAAACAGCCCGTTAGTATGGAATATCAAACGTTGAAGACTTTATTTCTCAAATAGAAATGACTTCTTCCACCACTGGTGTTTACGTCCAGTGTTCCAACTGATGGATTAACAAGTAATTAATAAATGGGACTGTTGGTAGAATTCAATAGCACGCTCAATAATGTGAAAAAGTAAAAGGTCAAACTACCACACCGGCCTCGAGGCTCAAATTCACACAAAGGCACGGCCGTCTCTAGCGGTGGAACTTTGTTCAATTCCCAAATCACACAGGACGTTGAAATAAAAACCAGCGTCCACCGGCCGCCGCAGCTTTAAGGCCCGCGTCACAGATCAGTGATCGGACCGTCCAACGGACTGAAAAGAGTCCCGGTGCAGCCGTGTGGACGAAGTCCGGTGAACTGTGCTGATGAGGAGGAATCCTGCTGACACAAACAATAGCTCAGTTTCAACTGTGGGAGGTCGAGCGTGAACGTCGCTCAAATCACAGTTTTAGGATTCTTTATTTATCTGCTATTTAATGAGGAGCCGAGTCATGCTGCTCGGCTGCTGTCTGAACCTGCCACTTACTGCTAATAAGAGGTGACACAGCTCTATCCAAATGATTATCATGTTCTTTAGGTGGACTTTCTTTTCTTCAGGTAGAAACCAAATAAAACTTTACGCCGTTAAATTATTTTGTTTATTTAAAAATATATTTAGAAACAGAACCACTGGTGTAAACGTACAGCAACACACAGGAACAGTGTGGGAACTCACACCTCAATGCAACCCTGTTCACCTTCAACCCAAACAGGAACAAAGAAAGAAGTCAAACAAACCACAGCAGCACTTTACCCTCAAACACACGCAGCTGTTCAAACTGTTCAAACTGTTCAAACTGTCCTCGTGTTTTATGAATGGTGACATCGTCGTGTGGGTCTCGGTTTCTTCTTTTCTTTGAATCAGTGAAGTTAAATAAAGAAATTAAATAAAAGCAGTAGCATTTATAATATAATAATATATCATATAATGGGTACTGTAGGTGGCCTCCTGGAACATACTGCAATGAAATAAACTCAAACTAGTCAGTCAATTCTTTTTGAAGACACGCTTTTTCTTTAAAGTAGAAAAATGAGAATTAAACGTCGGTGCCTCTAAATAACTGTCCTAACTTTTAACAACTAACATTTGGGTCAGTAGAAATGAGAATGCAATCGCAACCTGATACAGAAACAATCCTAAAACGCAAAGGTTAGCAGAACATTTGTTCAAAAAAAAAAGAAAAAGAAATTAATGTTGACATCAATTAAGTTGAAAAACAAAAATAACGTCCGGACTTATTCCTCATCTTCAGCTATGTTTACATCTCTCTTACACCGTGCCAGCTGCATTATGACACCAAAGTATTGTGGAGAATGCTGAACAGTCTGGTCCCCGACACGGTCACGAAGTCCTTCAGTAGCTCCATTCAGTAGACGTCTCTCGTCTCTGCTCCCAGCAGGCACCACGGCAGGGCAAACGTCACAAACCGTCTGCTCTATGAGGAAGCGTCTTCCTGCTGCTCGGCCTCAAAAGGGTAGCTGAGAGCAGGAGGAGAGCCCTGACTCCGAGGCTGTTCGTCCAACAACATCAAGTCCTCCACATCTCTCCCTTTGAACCTCCGTCTGCAGATCTTTACCGACACTTTTCGCCCCTGAAAGACTTTTAGGGCCTCTTTGGAAGCCATGGCCCTGGCGGCGGCCTCGTCCCGCCCGTATCCCGTCCCCATGTACACAGTCTGACAGCGGATCTCGCACACGTGGCCTTCCTTCTGCGTGCGACCCGCGGGGAGGCCGTCGATGTCCTTCAGTGGCACAAACACGCTGGTCAGGGTCTCTTTACACGACTCGACGCAGCTGCAAAGTATTTCAAAATGGTCCAAGTTTGGACCGAAGCCGCCTGCCGACACCAACTTCCAGGCCACCGCCTTGTAGAGGCGGTTGAAGAAGGGCTGGTGCTCTGCTGGAGCCTGTGGACGAGGTCCGGATTTCTGACTCACAGGCCACGGAGCTCCACATCTGGCTCTTTTCACAGCGCCGTCAGCGCCACCCTCTGAGAATAATGACACAACAGGCAGGAGACAGCGATGAGTGCACAAAGAATCACATCTTAATGAGGGAACAGACTGGTGCTGGATTGCATCGTGTTGAAAGGTGCTTCTAATATCTAACTTACACATACACGGGGAAACATAATATTAGAAATACACTTGAAGACGATCCCAGACTACACCGCTCTGCCACAATGCTTACTGTCGTGTCATTTTTCTCCCTATGTATCCGTTACCAACAAGCTAAAACTATAACATAATGGTAGTGAGTGTCACCGCCCACAGTAAATACAGTCGTCTGTTTTATTCTTATTAAACGTGTGTATTGCATTACCAGTCGTGGCGCCCCGCTTTCCTCTGGTCAGGATTCCATCTTTTGTCGTTTTGTGAACGGGGGCATCTGTGACCACTATCCCCTCACCCATCTCCTTGATCCGGTCCATCACAGCCGGCGAATAGCTGAAGGGTGACAGAGAACAGAGACAAGTGTCACATTTGTGTCTGGTTTATAACATTTTAAATGGTTTGGCTTTTTCTGTAAAAGCAACAAATCAGTGGAACACCCTGCCTGACGTTGTGAGGAGCTGATGTGGTCTAATGTGGTCTGACCTGGTCTAATGTGGTCTATATATAATAGTAACACCCTGTCTGATGATGTGAGGAGCTGCAGCTCTATCAGGACTTTCAAAACCAACTTAAAAAGTCTGTTAAAAGCTGCTCAGCTCTGTACTCTGAGCTTGAGTCTTATGGTCTTTATGACTTGCTTTTATCTGACAAACACACATTTGTGATGTGCTGTATCTTTGTATTGTGTGTTCTGTTTTGTATATCTTTGTATTATGTCTCTACCTTTGTACTGTCTGTTATGGTGCTTTCCTTGTTTTGACCTGCCATGGGACTACAGATGTGAGTTATCTTAAAGCTATAATCTGGTACGATGCATCACATGGTGACATTTATGTTTTAAACTGTACATAAAATAAATAAATAAACAAACGGAGTCCACGTCTAGCATAGCTTTATCTTTTGCTTTCTGGAGTTTTACATCATTCTGCTCCGTCGGTGTGTCGTCTTACCTGCAGCCGAGGAACATGTGATTGGCCCAGACCATGGACAGAGAGAGCAGCTTGTCCAGATTACTGCCGCTGGGGACTCCGAGCTCCGGTGTGGTGGTGGAAGAAGAAGCCTCCATGTTTCTGAGGATGAACTCTCTCCGAGCAGCCCACTGTTTGTCGCTCTCACAGTAGGTCCTGAGAGTGTCGACCCACTGGGCCAGATGTGGGTTCTGGACCAGGTACTCTGAAACAATGTCCTCTTCGCTCGTCTCGCACGCCATCCCGGCTTTGGAACGACCTGCCTGAGGAGACAAGGCTGCAGAATCAGTCATCTCTGTTAAATCACTTCTTAAAACACATTTTTACAGAATGTGATGTCGTCGCTTTTCTGTTTTATTTTCATTCGTTGATTTTACTAAATATATATATAATCTTATTTTTAGGGTATCGACTGTCTCTCTGAGCTTTCTGTTGTTATTATTGTCTTGCTTTTGCTGCTTTCTCTGTCAAAGCACTTTGTAAACTCTTGTTTTTAAAGGTGCTACATAAATACAGTTATTATTAATATTAATATTATCCCTTTAATATAACAAACACTGTCACGTTTATAGCATAGGAAACCACCTGCTCGTGTATGTGTGTGGCATGTCATGTTAGTACAGCTAGCTTGAATCAGGCTAATTAAACTCAACAAGTCTGCTATAGCTGTGTTTACCTACTAACTAGTTCTCGTTTTAAGACCGCATACAGTTGGTGTTTGGTTGCTAACGTTAGCATAATTAAGCTAACCTTTTAACGTTGATAACGCCACTGACAAACTGACTTTAGCAACTACCGTTAAGTTAAGTTAGACGGCTAAGTTAGCCGAGTGATTACAAATAGCTCGACTAGAAAGTCACACTGGTGATTACCACGTGCTCGAACTCAATCATAATATGACACTAATATGCTATAAATAAGCTTGTACAGCCTGAATGAAGCCGCTTTAATCGTTTTTACTAGAAACTACGACATACCAAGCTCTCTCTCCGTTGCGAGGTGTTGCTAGCTAGCTACATGACCGAATGATGACGCAAGACTGACGATGCTACCTTTTTTTTTTTTTTTTTTGAGAGGAACTACATTTCCCAGAAGCGCCCCATCTTTCGTTTACTTTTGTTAACATAAAAAAAACAGCGGATGCTTTTGTATCGTCTCGTAGATCCCAAACGCTGAATAATAGAAGACACCTTTGTGATTTTTATATAAAATTAACGTAAACGGTAAAGGAAAAAGCGACGGAGCGCCGGTTACTACGGCCATGGTTACTGTTGGTTAGCAACCAGTCCGTGCCACCGTGATGCTTTGCGTCGTGACGTAGTCAACCTGCGACAGCGCGGTCGGGCGGGGGTTTTGTTTTGGTGGCTGTATGAGACGCTCACAGTTGCATTTTTCCAACGTTAGTCAATTAAAGGTGAATTAACATGATTCACGAGCTGCTGCTGGCGTTGAGCGGATACCCGGGGACGATCTTCACGTGGAACAAACGGACCGGTTTGCAGGTAAAACCGAAGAAACAACGCTTCTGTTTAACATTGACATGCTAACGTCAGTTAGCTAAAATATGATGCTTTTTTATGCATCTCTGGTATTGTGTACAATTGGGTTTTGCACCTTACTTTATTGTTTATATTTTTGCATTATATTTGCTCACACTACTACCTTTTACTGCAACTGCTGTACAACGTTTTCCCTCGGGCTATAAAGTTCTATCTTATCTTTATGTTGCATATTCATTAGACCCTCCAGTTCACCTAACCTCCTGTTGAGAAGTAAACTTCACACTAAAGTGAGGTGACGGTGTTCACCACTACTGTGCCACACTGTGAACTAGTGCATCCTCACCACTACATCACTTGGGGAACTTGTTCAGTGACAACATGCAAGGATGGGCTTCCATCATAGCTCATTGTGCTTGTAAGGAACAGGACTGTTCATGTGTTCATTGACAGAACGTTAGACCGACAGTAACCTTTGTGTATTAATTCAATTTCAATTCAGTTTATTTGTATAGCCCAGAAGGACAAAGTATTCTCAGAGGACGTTACAATCTGTACACGTACGACACCCTCTGTCCTGGGATCCACGTATTAAAGGACAAACTTCTTAAACGAGGCACACGGTGTTTCTTTTCCAACATGAAGCACTTTGTTCCGCCCACAGGTGTCCCAGGAACTGCCCTTCCTCCACCCCAGTGAGACCAGCGTCCTCAACCGGCTTTCTAAACTGGGCTCCGATTACATCCGCTTCACAGAGTTTATAGAACAGCACACGGGCCATGTGCATCAGCAGGTAAAGTCCCTCGATGCCATAAAACAACACGTTTGATATTTAGCTTCTCATCATTTAAACTCTAAATTACTTAGAGATGCACCTTTCTATATGAACACTAACTATTCAGTCATTTAATACAAATGTTCAGGGCGATATGAAGTTTGTTAGACAGTTCCCTAGCCGTCGATATCTAACAGGGTTTCTCTGTTATTAAAATGTTCTCAACAACGTTCTCTCTTCAGGAACATCACACCAACCAGCCCAACCAGACGGGACTTCATGGAATTTACTTGCGGGCTTTCTGCACAGGGCTGGACTCCATCCTGCAGCCGTACAGACAGGCCCTGCTGGACCTCGAACAAGAGGTAAAAATGATCTCACGCACAACAAGAATAACCGGTGGAGCGCGTGAAGTGATGCTCATTTAACTTGTGTGTGTTTCAGTTCCTCGGAGATCCACATCTGACGATATCTCATGTGAATTATAAGCTTGATCAGGTAAAGCATTCATCTGAAGAGATAATTCTTAGATTTCTTTCATTGTAAATATACTAAAAACACTCTCAGTGGAAAGTCTTTCTCCAGCTACATGTTTGTCTGACAATGTACCTTTTTCTTTCAGTTCCAGTTGCTGTTTCCCTCTGTGATGGTGGTGGTAGAGTCAATCAAATCACAGAAGGTAAGGATTGTTTCTAGTAGTTCAGGGCGGCGTTCAGCACTTCAAGACTGGGTTTCTAACATTCTATTTAGCCCAAATCTCTGCAGTTTCCCAGAACTTGCTCAACAATTTGCAAACGTTAACTGTTCTTTACGGGTACCTTCTCATCTCTCAAAGCGTTTCATACAAACTAAATGATCCGGAGTAACACGTGTGTGTGTGTGTTGCTGCTTTAGATCCACGGCTGTCAGATCCTGGAGACGGTGTACAAGCACAGCTGTGGTGGGCTTCCTCCCGTCCGCATGGCCTTAGAGAAGTAAGTCTCTCATTGGGGGCGACTTTAATCCAAAGTTTCAAATCGTTCAACGTTACGTTGTTGGGATGAACTGTGGATTCAGGATTAATATAGAGACACTATATAATTATATAGACTCTCATAATTATTATTATTATGGATGATTATTATGGGATGGAACGGGGTAAAGCTTGAGTATAGTGAAAGATTGATTACAGCTTTTTGTAAGATCTCTGCACCATTTTATGTTTGAGCTGCAATGTGCGTTGTCTTGCTCTACAACGCACATCATGAAATCCTTTGTATTAATAATAACAATAATAACAATAATACATTCAATTTGTCTAGCGCTTTAAAAGGCACTTTACATGGTACAAAAGAAACGGTAAAAGCAATAACAAAGTAAATAATTGACATAACAGTAAAAAGACAATAACATGACATAACTCTGTATCGCAGGTTAAAGCCGATTTAAACGGGTGAGGAGGGGAGTGAGGGAGAATGAGGGAGGCGGTCAGCGTTGGTGTTGTCTTCTTCTTTGATTTATCATGTCGCACTAAGATACCAAACCTTTTTGTCTTCGTCGTGTTGTGTGACACGTTCTGCAGGATCCTTGCCGTGTGCCACGGTGTGATGTACAAGCAGCTGGCAGCTTGGATGCTGCACGGACTGCTGCTGGACCAGAGCGAGGAGTTTTTCGTGAAGCAGGGCCCCAGTGCAGGAGGAGCCGCTGCCAACCAGGAGGAGGAGGAGGAGGACCTGGGGCTGGGAGGCCTCAGTGGGAAACAGCTCCGAGAGCTCCAGGACCTGGTGAGAATCACAGAGACGCTTCAGTTGTGATGAAATGACGTCATCACACAGGCCAAGAGGTCGGTACGTGTACATTGTTTGAACAGAGTCTTGATTGTGAGCGTCTGTGCTTTGCTGCAGAGGCTGATCGAGGAGGAGAACATGCTGGCTCCGTCTCTGCAGCAGTTCTCCCTGCGAGTAGAGATGCTTCCTTCTTACATTCCCGTCAGAGTGGCCGAGAAGATCCTCTTCGTCGGAGAGTCCGTCCAGATGTTTGAAAACCACAACCACAGCCCGTCTAGAGCTGGTAGCCCTTCGTTCTTCTTGTAGTGTCTTATTATAGCGTTAGTCTTTGTGTCACATCTCATTGTTCTCTTTGTTTTAGGCTCCATACTGAAGCACCAGGAGGACTTGTTTGCTGCCGAGCTGCACCGACTCAAGCAGCAGCCTCTCTTCAGCCTGGTGGATTTTGAGAACTTGATTGATCGGATCAGGAGCACGGTGGCAGAGGTGAGCTCATGTACTACTGCACTGAGGACGGGTATCAACACCAGTACTCTTAACGATGCTCTTATCGGTTCTAGTCGCTAACGTAGAACCGGTTCCCGTTCAGAATCAGGTTTCAGGGGGGGTAAACCTGACCCCCTTTAGTTAAATCTTTTAACTGAATGACAATCCTCGCTCACTGACTTTCAGCACCTCTGGACGTTGATGGTGGAGGAGTCCGATCTGCTGGAGCAGCTCAAGGTTTGTGCTCGACACGCTTTGCTCTCTGCATCATAAATCGGTTCTAAATGAGCAGTATTGATGTCTGTGTTTTTGCTCCAGATCATTAAGGACTTCTACCTGCTGGGTCGTGGCGAGCTCTACCAGGTCTTTATTGACCTCGCGCAGCACATGTTGAAGACGCCTCCGACAGCCGTCACGGAGCACGGTGCGTTCACGTCTGTGAGGACGTTTTCACTCCGTAGTTGTGCTTCACACAACGCGTGTGTGGTTGTCTCACCTGTAACGGTCCCAACGAGCTGTAACCGCCCATCGATTCACTGATCCAATCTCATCATCCGGGGAAAATCAATAATGATCAGATTAATGCTGGTTTGATCAGAGGAAAAGAGCTGACTGTGTTTTGTGTTCCACAGATGTGAATGTGGCCTTTCAGCAGGCCGCTCATAAGGTGCTGCTGGACGACGACAACCTGCTGCCTCTGCTGCACCTCACTGTGGACTACCAGGGCAAAGACAGCAAAGGTGTGCTGCCCACCAGCGCTTCCTGTTCACAGGCTGAAGGATGATGTCGTGTTTACAGAAACGATGCTCTCCTTTGTTTGGTGTTTAGCGCCACCCAGTGGTTCTATGATCAAACTGTTAGAACAACTCTGTTCTTCAGTTATTAATGCTGATTGAAAACAACAAATCTTCCAACTAGTGCTGGAAAAAATGAATTGAATTGTTAATTTAGAGAAATTTACTCAACAATTTCTTTTTAAATAATTGTTGAACTCATTTATTTATGCAGAAATGCAGCACAGTCTCTATTTGTGGCTTCTCAAATGTATAATCTGCTCCTTCTCTCTGGTCTATATTATTATAGATTATATTATATATATATATATATATATATATATATATATATATATATATATAAATGCTTCAGGTCATTTCAGAATAACTGACGCCCTCATACTGGGGGGGATGATTATCAGACTCATTGATGTTCAGTGAGGCTCAATGTGTTGCTCGTTCCTCTCATCTCTGTATTTTAATGGGTTAATGTTGGTTTTTTTCAGAGGCGACGGGCCCCAGAGACGGAGCCACTCCTCCACAAGACGCCTCCCCTCGCGAGGCTCCTCCCACAGGCTGGGCGGCTCTCGGTCTCACCTACAAGGTTCAGTGGCCGCTGCACATCCTCTTCACTCCGGCTATCTTGGAGAAGTGTGTGAAGTGTTGTGTTTTTAATGGTTTATGTTTGAGTACAGCTGGTGAGCCTCCTCTCCTCCTGATCTCTCCTCCTGATCTCTCCTCCTGATCGCTCCTCCTCATCGTTCCTCTCCTTCTGATCGATTCTCCTCATCGTTCCTCCTCTCCTCCTGATCGTTCCTCCTCTCCTCCTGATCGTTCCTCCTCTCCTCCTGATCGTTCCTCCTCTCCTCCTCCTGATCGTTCCTCCTCTCCTCCTGATCGTTCCTCCTCTCCTCCTCCTGATCGTTCCTCCTCTCCTCCTCCTCATCGTTCCTCCTCTCCTCCTGATCGTTCCTCCTCTCCTCCTCCTCATCGTTCCTCTCCTTCTGATCGATTCTCCTCATCGTTCCTCCTCTCCTCCTGATCGTTCCTCCTCTCCTCCTGATCGTTCCTCCTCTCCTCCTCCTGATCGTTCCTCCTCTCCTCCTCCTCATCGTTCCTCCTCTCCTCCTGATCGTTCCTCCTCTCCTCCTCCTCATCGTTCCTCTCCTTCTGATCGATTCTCCTCATCGTTCCTCCTCTCCTCCTGATCGTTCCTCCTCTCCTCCTCCTCATCGTTCCTCCTCTCCTCCTGATCGTTCCTCCTCTCCTCCTCCTCCTCATCGTTCCTCCTCTCCTCCTGATCGTTCCTCCTCTCCTCCTCCTCATCGTTCCTCCTCATTCCTCCTCTCCTCCTGATCGTTCCTCCTCTCCTCCTGATCGTTCCTCCTCCTGATCGTTCCTCCTCTCTGTGCTCAGGTACAACGTTGTGTTCAGGTACTTGCTGAGCGTGCGGCGTGTGCAGTCTCAGCTGCAGCACTGCTGGGCTCTGCAGATGCAGAGAAAGCACCTGAAGTCCAGCCAGACGGTCGCCGTTAAGTGGAGACTACGTAACCACATGGCGTTCCTGATCGACAACCTGCAGTACTACCTGCAGGTGAGAGTCAGGAGGAGCCAGATGTGTCATTCATGTTCATGTATGCAAATATGTACACATGCAAACCAGTATTTATCCAAACAGATGGTGCAGCAAGATTGTGTTCATCTTGCACATTCTTTAAATCATGAGCAATTCTCACTTAAATAAATCCGTTTAAATCTTTAAAACATGATTTAACAAACTTCACTGCAGTTTAAATTGAAAGTGTGCTTCTTTTCGTTGACTTTAGGACTAATCTGCTCCACATGTGGCTACATGTGGAGCAGAAATCAGACGTTTGCAGTTTAATGTATAAACCCAAACCATGTTTCACAGCGTACCGTGTGTACACGTAGCTTTAGAGATCTCATGAAGACTTCTTGCCTCAAACGTGGCTTTAACGTGTGATTGGAGCGTTGCGTTAGCTGAGTACTTGTCTTGCTCGTCTGTAGGTGGATGTGCTGGAGTCACAGTTCTCTCAGCTGCTTCAGCAGATCAACTCCACCAGAGACTTTGAGAGCATCAGACTGGCCCACGACCACTTCCTCAGTAACCTGCTCGCCCAGTCCTTCATCCTCCTGAAGCCGGTACATATATATATATATATATTTATATATATGTAGATATGAATTACTCATCCCGTGTTACCTTTCATTTGTTTTTCTGTCCTCAGGTGTTCCACTGTCTGAACGAGATCCTGGAGCTGTGTCAGACCTTCTGCTCACTGGTCAGTCAGAGCGTGGTGCTGCTGGACGAGAGGGGAACCGCTCAGCTGGACATCCTGGTCAAGGTGGAGCCGCTCACCTCCTCGTTTGTCCGACGTCAACAATATAAATATATATTCAGTAACACGGGGCTTTACACTTGCAGGGCTTCAGGCGGCAGTCCTCCCTGCTGTTTAAAATCCTCTCAAGCGTGAGGAACCATCAGATAAACTCTGACCTGGCTCAGCTGCTACTGCGACTGGACTACAACAAGTACTACACCCAGGCTGGAGGCACTCTGGGCAGGTGGGACCCAGAACACTTCATTACAAATCATTATACCGGACTCTCTTCAGACAATTGTTAGAATTAACTAGGGCTGCAACAACGAAACGATAAATTTCGATTATTAAAAGAGTTGGCAACGAATTTCATTATCGATTCGTTGTGTCGCGCGACTATTACGCCACTCAATAAGTCGCGGAGATGTTTGAGTATAAAAAAAATAAAGTTGAGTTGAGCGCAGAGCGGAGGTCGAGGAAAGACCACCGGAGACCCGTAACGATGTTCTGAAACACATGGCGGAGGCAGAGAAATCAGTACGACCTCAGTCATCCAAGGTGTGGGAGCATTTCACACCAGTGGAGCTGGTGGAACATGTTCTAGGTAGGGCTGTGCCACATCCAATCAATTTCAGCAAACATCCCAGAATGATTTAATGCAAACAAATTAAGGTATCAAACACGTATTACTACTTTGCAGTTAAATATTTAACCTTTATTCCAACATGAAAAAAAGCAGTAAATAACACTTTGCTAAATACGTCAGGACATCTTATTAATGTCACCCTCACAGGATTCAGTATAATATATGTATATATCATATAATAATATTCAGTATAATATAATAATGTAGATCATATAATAATATATTTATAACTATATATCCATTTATCAGACAGGTGCTTCATGTCCCTCACTCCCTAACTGTCCATGCTGGATCTGTCCCCGTTGTTTTAAAAAGCTAAATAAGTTATTAGCATGACGTCATCCAGCTAGCCAAACCTGTCTGGTGTACAGCTAGTAGAGAAGCTTCATGTGCTGCTTCCCTTTCCCGCTAGTCTGCTGTCTGATTGTGAAGTCAGGCTGATCTGATATCAGCTCTTTGGCCTGAAGTTTCTCCTCAAAGTTCTCCTCTCACACGGGTCTCGTATTTGTCATTTCCAACTTCTGGTTTCAACCGGAAGTTGAAACCGGAACTTCCGGTTCGCTTGAACCTTTAACTTCCGGTTAGCCGGTTCAACCGGAATCGAGTAAATGACAACTAAGAGACTTGAGAAGTACTGGTACCAGTACTTCTCAAGTCTCTTAATTGTCATTTCCTCGCTCCTCGAACCGGTGTTCTGCGCCGCCGTCGTTCTGCGCCGCCGTATTGACGGCCGTCCCTAAGCTCTAATGTAGCTCTGAGGAGCGAGGATCGAGGAGGGAGGAGGGACCCTCGGAGGAGCCATGAGCGAGGACCCACGAGAACAGACTTCCAGGAAGTGTTTTAACGGCCGACACGCCCCCTCATTGTTCATCTGTGATGTGATTGGACGCTGCAGCCGATCGGACTGATGAGATTGTTTTCAACATGTAAACAGTGAAGACAGATCACAGAATAAACTCTAGTTTATATTTGATTAGTTTTCTGATTCAACATCTGGTTTAAATATTGTTCATTGTAGTCTGAACAACAAAAGGACCACAAACAACTTTCTTCATTTATTAGAAAGATTTGTGTTTTCATGATCTGATATTTCCCTCAATAACTTTATTATGGAAACAATTAAAATCAGAGCGAGCTGGAGAGACTAAACTATAAACTATATATATATATATATATATAGAGAGAGAACTGAGACAAAATACTTTTTACATCATTCATCATAATTTCATTCAGTCACATGAGGCTGTTCATTCCTGATTGTCGGGTTTGATGAGTTTTGATGACTTGGGAAATTAATGCTTTTGTTTTTTTATCCGATTCATCGATTAATCGAAAAAATTAGACAGATTAATCGATTATTAAAATAATCGTTAGGTGCAGCCCTCGAATTAACCAAACGTCTTTCTTTTCAGTGTTTAAGAGGAGCCCGAAGGAAAGGATTCAGAAGAGAAGCTGTTCGTTCACGTTTGTATAAACTGTAAATAAATATGAAACCAATGTTTTGTGGAGAAAATAAACTTGAATCAGTTAAAATGAAACGAGAGTCACAATTTATTATCCCATTAAAAACAGACAGGATAACGTTATATACAGCAGAGGCATGCAACAGAACGAATGCTGAACATTGAGCACATGTTTATGAGGAGGAGGAGGAGGAGGAGGAGTAGTCGTGGCGATACTGAGGCTTGCTGTGGAAGCCCAGGCGCTCCCCGCGGATCACGCTCTGGATGAGCCACTCGGCCGACACCAGCGGGACGTCCTGAGACGTCACGGTCTTCTCCACCGATGCCGGACAGGCGCGGTCCGTCAACACCACGTCGTACTTGCCGGCGGGAATGTCTGCAGACGGAGGAACAAAACCGTCAATAACAGACTCCCAGCGTAGTATAATGACACCACGTGGTGGGGGTCGTGTTACCTGAGGCGTCTTTGTCCGCCGGGAACTGTCGGACACAGGACCCTCCGCCCATGGTGACCAGCTGTGTCCAGAGCTCCACGGGGTTCTCAAACACCAGCAGGACCCGCAGAGCCTTGAACGGGCTGCAGCGCGGATGCCTGATGGGAGAAAATATCTATTAAAACAAACTCGTCCGGCTGCTGAGCACCTCTAGTTTGTCTTAAGAATAAATAATAGTGAAAAACAGAAGAGGCTCATCTCACCATTCCACGATGGCCTCATCCGGCCCCGCGCCGGCCGGCAGCAGGTAGTTCCGGTAGTTGAGCAGCTTGTTGTCTTTGCAGCAGTCTCGCACCCAGATGTGCGACACACTCGGCACACCGCTGGCCAAACACAGCAGGTACTTCCTGGTGCGACAGTGCTGGTCCGCAATGAGCAGACTCTGGTAAGCTGCCTTACACTGCGGAGACACAAACACACGGATGTTCATTCATACACAGAGTATTAGGTCATCAAATACTGATCACCGTTCTTTAATGTGGATGTTTAATCAGTGGTGACGCAGGAAGATGAGGTCACAGCTGCAAACATCTGTTCTTCCTGCTTTGGCTGCTGGACTTGAGGGCTAAACTGCAGGTTGATGTAGTAAACTAACTCGTGGCTACTGGACACTGGAGGGAACACCTGGAAGAGACTGAACATGAAGTTCTTCTGATCACTCACTTGTTCTTCGTTGAAGTCTTGCAGGACGAATCCTCCACCGGCCTGCAGCTGGGACTCCGTGTACGTCTTGTTATACGGACCCGTCTGCACGTAATCTGTGGAGAGAAAAAAGACAAATAAATACAATAATGATGGAAAATCAATCACGACAGGAAACAGGCAGCGATGCGGCCTGCAGTCCGTCCTCACCGTCCTCGTCGTCGCTGGCGTGCTTGTTGGTCAGCCGGTCGATCTCGGACGAGGCCGTCAGCATGAAGGCGAAGCCCATGAAGAGCGTCGTGTTCTGGGGCAGCGGGCCGTGAGTCTCCGCCACGTCTCCGGACCCACCGGGGAGATCGGTGCCGCTGCCGGAGGTGTTGCACAGTCCGACCCGCTGAGCTGCAGACAGAAACACAAACAGAGTTAGAGAAGAAGAGACAGCACATATATATATATAAAATATAACAAACGCTGTCTGCATCGCTACATAGAACTAGAGTAGATTTGTCTGAACCGACCGTTTGAGCATCAAACATAATTATTATGTTATTGGTATTAAAATGGTTCTCAAACACCCGTGACTTTGCACCCGTTGTCTTCCCTCCACCTGTGGACCGACACCACGGTAACACTGGTGCACGTCGTTAATTACCAGGTCGGCCTCGGCAGCAGCAGCAGCAGCAGCAGACGGAGACACGTCTGTCCTACATGTCTCAGTTATGCTCCGTACAAAACAACCAAAACACATTACTGACAAGAGGAGCTTTCTTGTGAGTCAATAAAGAAAGAAAAAAAGATTAAAAAAAAAAAAGTCACGTGCTCAAAGCACCATGAGCATAATGTAAAGAAACAGGTTAAAAAAATCATGGTTTTCTAAAAATAATTCTTCTAAAAAACAATTAAAACGTGCTATTCAGCTGCAAAGTGCACATCGACACACACGGCTGATTAGTTAAAACATCTAAAACTAACTTCAGGCTCAAAAACTTTAAAAACATAATTTTTTGAACAGATGCAGACCCTGAAATTAAAAACACTAAACCCCCCCCCCCCCCCCGGTTCCGATGCGGTCATGGTTGCGGTGAGCGCGTCTCCGTACCGGCTCGGGCGCCCGAGCCCCCCCGGCGTCCTCTCTTGGCCGCCGACCTGTTGCCCTCGGAGCTCATCAGCTTCCTCTTGCCGGAGGGGCCGGGGGACCGGGGGCTGCTGGAGGAGGAGGAGCTCCGGTTGGGGGTGTTCTGACCCTCGGGGGCTCCTCTGCGCCTCCTCTTCCCCTCCACCAGGTTATCTAGGGAGAATATTAAACATCAGCTCTCATTAAAAGGCCCAGATGTTGAACAGAACATCTGTGATAACAATGCACCGTCATCAAGTTCAATAAGACTATTAGGATATCCGGAGTATATCCGCTCAGCGAGTCACTGTAACGTTAGCATCATGTTTGTCAACTTCCATCCGTCTGCGGCGTTACCGAGGCTGATGTCGGAGGCTTTGGGCAGCGGCACGGCGGGCTCGTAGGGCCCGAGGCTGTGCTGCTCCCTCAGCTTGTTGCCCTGCTCCACAGACAGGATGATGGCCGTCCTGTTGTACCACTGCCTCTGGTCCTCCTTCTCCACACTGTAGAACAGATCCTGGCCCTCTGTTTTATGGCCCCTCACAACACCTGCGCACACACACACACACACACATCATTGTGTATCAAATGGGCTACAGCTGCATTTCAGGACAACAAATCATCCTTGAATCCTTGAATAGAACAACCCTGAAACACAAAGGTCAGAGTTCATCAGAACCTCCTCCCTCACCTATGCTGAAGTACTCGTCCTCCAGCAGAGCGGTGACCTCCGTCTCCAGCGGGATGGGGTCACACAGCAGGATGTCCTTCCCCACCACCTCGCACTCGTAGCCGTCGTCAAACCTCATGCGGAACCGCCCCTCGCCGGTGTCCTTGATGATGCGGCCCGAGTAGAAGTAGCCGTTGGACGTCCACTTGGCCACCACCCGCAGGCCGACGAAGCTGCTCCCGGCCGAGTTCGCCTCCTCCGGAGACGAGCGCAGGGAGTCGGAGTGGCTGGGGAGCTCGGGGTCCGCGGGGCTGACGGGGAGGCGCGGGGGGAGCATGCGGGTGAAGTGCTCGTCCTCCTCCGAGGAATGCGGCGGCCTCTGCAGAGAGCCGACTCCGCCTCTCCTTAGAGAGCCAAACAGAGAGTCTGATCAGAGAGCATCCTAAAGGGTTCCTGTAAGAACCCACTTTCTCCTTCAACGGCTATTCACATGCAGTATATCCTCAGAAGATCGTATCCACGGTATGTATTTACTACATAATCGATTAACCTTTGTGCTTTTTCATTTTTAGATCATTTTGGCTGTTAAGCTTCGTTTCGGTTGCTTTTTTTGGACGGAAGCGTTCGTCACACATGATGTGTTCAAGGACCGTGGTAAGAATGAAAATCTGACAACAATGATGGTTTTTACAGCTTCTGGCTTTGATAAACGGTGTAGTTTGGGGTTCAAACTGCACAAGTCTATAATAAAGTGTGCAGCCAAGCTAAAGACAAATATTATCTTACTTTGTATTATATTACTACTGATGAACATATATAGTTGCAGCTCAGAGTGAGAAGATTAGTGAAAAGAGGAAAGGTGAAGTGTTATTCGAGGTGTTTCTGCTTAGAGGGCAGGGCGAGCCTCAGCGAGGACTCACCTGGACATGGAGGAGCGGGACCGGGGCCGGCCCCTCCTAGCCCTTCCTCTGGGGGTGAGCGGGGCGAGGGCCAGGGACCCCAGGGACCCCAGGGTGTCGTAGCCTCTGCTCACTGTGACCACTGACCCCGCCCTGTGACCCCTGTGACCCCTCTGTTGCTGCCCGCCTCCCCTCCTGGGACTGCAGACACACAGAGGGGACCAATGGGATCCGGTCAGGTTGCACGGGGCACCGATCTGGGGGCTGCGCTTCGAAATCAGAAACGTTTAGCGACCCCCAGACTCATGCCCGCGAGCAACTTGTACCTGAAGCAGGCAGGGATCAGTGAATCACTGAGAAATTAGGGTGTTAGAAAGGCAAAGAAAGTGAAGGAGTGACACAGGAAATCAGCATGCAACTAGTGCAGACAGAGGAACCAGAGAGGCTGGATATTGGCAGGACTGAAGAGAAGCCGCTATCGTCAGTGTCGGAGGTGGAGAGAGTACCTGAAGGCCCCTCGGCTGGGCGGCATGATGAAGTCCGGCCGCGTGAAGCCGCTGCTGCTGGTTCCTCCGGAGCTGTGCTGCAGACTGGAGGTCTTGGACGACAGAGAGCTGATGTCACCCAGGTCACCGGAGGTCATGGAGCTGCTGCCTGTGCGGCACGGGGAGATGTCGCCGTCCAACACCTGGCAGTCCACCACGGGCTCCTCGTTCTCCTGGTAACATACAAATAAACACAGGTCACGCAGACGTTAAAGTCAAGAAGTGATATGTGTTAAATATATATTATACCGCCCAATAAACAATAACTAACTTGAAGCCAAAGCTTCATGTGTTAAAGCTGCATTCTCTCTAATGTCCACCAGGGGGCGACTCCTCTGGTTGTATAGAAGTCTATGAGAAAATGACTCTACTTCTCTCTTGATTTATTACCCCTTTAGGACCCAGAGGCTCACTCTACAGCCGTTTAATAACTGTAAGAAGTGAGAAACGTGTCGGGTACCTCGGTGACTTTGCGCTCCACCTCTTTGCCGTCCTCATAATACACGTCCGTGATGATCCGTGTGACGGTGGTACGCACTTCCTGGATGGTGCGCACGTGTCTGCGGTGGGCGGGGGCTGTGGTTCTTCTAAAGGACGGAGACTCTGGTTCTCCCTTTAAGGCAAAACAAAATGCACCAGTGTCAATGGGACACACACACACACACACACACACACACACACACACACACGTTCCTTCTGAATGTCCCTACCCTGCCAGCTGGGGAGCGCAGCCCCGGTGCATCGAAGCTGGTCTGCTGGGAGACTGTTCGCTGACGGAGCTGAGACACACAGGACACAGTGATCAGACTGCACCTCCATGCTAGCGCTACCTCAGAGCTAGCATAAAGCGCTGAGTCAGTGTTTTACTACAGTAGATGGAGTTTGGACTGTAAAATCACCAAACTCGCACAATAACAGAAACAAAGGAGCAGCTGGAGGCGCTGGTAGACGTGGACAGTAAGTGACCCACCTTGTTGGACGGACTGGAGGCGACGGTGCCGTCGAGGGTCTGCTGAGCCGCCCTCTGTCTGGCATCCGTCCTGTTGGGGGCGGGCGGCTCTGGAGCTCGAGGCGGCGGACCTCGTCTGTCCTCGGAGGGCTCGGCGGTGCCAGGAGGAGCCTTACGGGCCCCCTGCGGTGCCGCCGAAGGCTCCGATTGGCTGTTAGGGAGGCTGTTGCAGCCCAGCGAGGACGCCGGGGAGCCCCTCTGTGGTGAGGAGAACAGCTGCCCTCTGGGAAAAATGTAAAGAAAAAGGGACAAATATGACGCTGTAACAGGACCATTGAAGGTAAACAATAAAATAAATAGTTACGGAGCCCGGGGGGGGGGGGGGGGCGTCATAGTCAGAGGAAACACTTCAGAACTTCTATGTAAAAATGGTAACATTTTATTTAGATGATAATATCCGGCACCATCACGATGGAAACAACCATCAAACTAAACCAGCTCAATAAGTTGTGTGGCTCACTTCTCATCTAGTGAGACTCATTAATGTCGAGCTGAATAACAGCGTCCCTCACATCTTACTGCTCCTCGTGGCCCCGAGAGAATATGTAGAAAACAACCATCCATCACACCTCCAGAAGTAGGTCACACACACACACACACACACACACACACACACACACACACACACACACACACACACACACACACACACACACACACACACACACACACACACACACACACACACACACACACACACACACACACACACACACACACACACACACACGTGAAGCTCCTGCAGGTCAGACCTGCAGCACAAAACTCTTTATTCTACACAAATAAAATAAACTCTTCTTGGAGCATCTTTTAGATCACAACTCCTACTAACGGTGGAGTTACAAATATAGACAAAAGTGGGACAACCAACACTGTTTTCACATTCACGTCTATTATATATTGACGAGTGGGTACAACATATTCGGCTCCCGTGATAAGATGTACTTCTGGACCTTCACACACACGACTTCTACCAGTTTCTCCAGGTTTACTGGAGTCATTACAGTTGAAGAAGCTCATCTGGCTCTGAGATCCTCAGACGCTCTCCTGGTCTGTGTGCTCACCTGACAGGTGTGCTGTTGCCTCCAGCCTGGATGTCCTCTCTGGCTTCCTGCTGTCTGTGCACCTGTCTGACACGACTGAACACCGACGGGCTGCTGGGAAATCAAACAAAAGTGTTAGTCTGCAACGACTAATCCATTAAACCTTTAAAGAAATCGATAATACAAATAGTAGGAATATAATCGTCTCTTAGTTATCTATGTTGTGATTTTATGATGCGACACACACATTCTAATAGCTCCAGAGCTTCGTTAAAGGAACAGTGAGCACGTTTTAGTGCTTTGTACTCAGCTCAGCCCCTCCTTCCAGAGACTGAATGAAAGAGTTCAGCTCATGTGAAGACAGAGACAGGTTACCTGGTTACAGCCTTGGCAACAGTGGTAACTTTGGCGACAGACCCGTCCTCTTCTGATAGTGCTGGCTCTGTGGGGGGGGTAGAACATTATGAAATGTATTAATGAGGGGGTCCAGGAGGACGCAGGGTGGAGGAGGAGGAGGAGGAGCTCTTACTCTGCAGGCTGAAGCGCTCCGAGCTGCCCTCTTCCACGGGGGTCACCAGCTTCATCCTCAGACTCAGCTTCCCGTCTCTCTTCTCCGCCGTGTCGTCCCCACTTTCCCCCGACACGATGTCACTGGCTGCCATCGCCCCATCGGCCGCCACGCCCGACTTCTCAGAGAAGGAAGTAATCTCTGCAGAAAAACAAAAAGATTAAAGAAGCTCGGCCTCAGATCGTTTAGTAGACAAGTTGTTGTTGTTGTTGTTGTTGTTGAACCCACCGATGGGAGTGCTGTGTCTCAGCGTCTGCTTCAGCTGGCTGATTAGAGGGGGCGTGGCTCCGACCACAGGACCAATCAGCTCCCCTTCTTTAGGAAGCGTGAAGTGGAACGAAATATCTGGAGTAAAAAACGAAAAGCATTCCTGGAATCAGATCCGCTCGAGTTCAGTGCACGGCTCCCGTTAACGCCCGTTAACGCCCAAATCTAACTCAATATATACTCCAGAAGTCCACAAAACACCGACCAGTAACCATTCAGATGATTTCACATAGAAGAAGCCAACATGAAGGTCCCAGCCCGTCATATCAGGATATCACACTGTGCTGACATGCAGTACTCTGCGCCCTGCTTACCTCCCGAGCTGTCACTCAGGCTCTTATCTTTGAGCCCCTCTGGGTCAGGCCCCGCCCTCGGAGTCTGGGAGAGCCTATCAGGAGCCGCGTGGACCTTCTTGGCCTGAGCCTGGTGACCGTTGGTGGAGATGGACTGGGAGATGTTGGTCTTAGATTGTGGCGTCGCGTCTCTCTCGCTGTCTGTGACAACGATGACGCTGTCCTCTCCTCGGTCTTCACTCTCCTCCTCCTCCTCCATGGGCTCAGGGGAGAGGAGAGCTCTTCCTGAACCCTCCTCCATCACCACCTCCTCCTCCTCCTCTACTCCACCCTGCCTCCGCTCACCCATCACCTCTTTCACTGTTTGACTGTTAACAACCGCTCCACACTTCTGCGACGACGATTTTACGGACGGACTCTTTGCGCTTCCTCCTTCCTTCCTGGAGTCTGCAGAACCCTTCGCCACATCCACAGCAGACGTCTGAGAGATCGCGGGCGGCGAGGTAAAGCGTCGGGGTGTAGCGCCTGCAGGGGGGGTCTCCTGCACACAGCTGTTAACAGTCAGATCGGAGGAATCCAACTTCGGTTGCGAGCAGGACACCACGTCGGCGGGGCTCGCCTCTTTGCCGTCACTCTCGCCGTCCTTCACATTCACATTCTCTACATTCGAAGACGTCTTTTTGTGCGCTTCGGACTTTCGCGCCGCACCGGACGAATCGTTCTCGGCACATTCGCCGCGATGCTTCGGCGATTCGGCAGAGGCGGAGGCTTTGGAACTGGTGGGAGCTTGCGACTCCGGAGGGACGCCGTTGCTCTCGCTCCTCCGATGTGAAACCACAGAGCCGCCGGCGTCGACACCGGGCGGCTCCTCGATCTGAGTGGCCTGGCTGTCGTCCTCCTCCTCGAGCTGTTCCGAGGTCTGCCGAGCTGGACTACCGCAAGAGAGCTGCAGAGGCAGAGTGAAGGAAGCCGACTCCGGGCGTTGAGACTGCGTCTCGCCCGTCTTCTTGTCGGACTGCTGCGGTGCCTCCTGGCTCTGCGTCGGGACAAACACGTCCTGAGAAACAAACACGTGACATTTCACTCAACAAGTAGTAGATTCATTTAAACTTCAGTAGCGTGTCGTGTGCTGCAGTACATACATGAGAGAAGTCTGGCTGGGAGGGTAACGAGAGAGCTCGCTCCAACACAAAACCAGGGGAATTCTGGGAGACGGGAGTCGAGGCGGATGGGCGTGGCTTAGAGGCGGCCTCCGTCTCCATCGGCTCCTCCCCCTTCTCTCCCGCTCGCTCTTCTGGGGGCAGCGAGGTATCCATCGGCTCATCGGCACCTGACGAGGAAAGGTTTAGCTCTTTTCACCAGCCGACTTTGTTCCGTCTGTTTAAATCAAAGTAGGTGAAATCATTTACCGAGTTCATTCTCTGGTCCCGTTGGTGAGCTGGGAATAATTATAGGGGTGTGGCTGAAGTTGTCTGGGGTCGGGGCAACGTAGTCAACGGAGCTCCTAGAGAGAAGTGGGCAGAGAGAGAGAGAGAGAGAGAGAGAGAGAGAGCGAGAGAGAGAGAGAGAGCAGAGCTTCAGGGTATTTTCTACGTTGTGCTTGTGAGTTGACAGCAATACGAGAGCTCCTCCTGTAGACTCACTGGGACAGACTCTGCTGCACCAGTGTTCCCTGTCCAGACAGATGCAGCAGTCGCAGGGTGTGTGCCGGCGTCGCGGT
This sequence comes from Leptoclinus maculatus, assembly GCA_032191485.1. Classification (NCBI taxonomy): domain Eukaryota; kingdom Metazoa; phylum Chordata; class Actinopteri; order Perciformes; family Stichaeidae; genus Leptoclinus; species Leptoclinus maculatus. The sequence goes on from JAVDOI010000140.1 coordinate 148,101, forward strand.
CGGGCGACCCTGCTGCTCCGGCTCAGACACCGTGCTGTCCACCGCAGCACCTGAGAGGAGCACCGAGGTAACGGAAAGAACAAAGAACAAAAGACAGAAGTCTTAACTTTCAACATCCCTTCCTTGCAGCCCTAACATTTTAGCCCATATCCTACAAAGCGCGCCACACACACACACACACACACACACACACACTTACCGGTCTTGTCGGCGTCGAACATGTCCTCCTGTGAGGACAGGATCTCACAGTCCTGCTCATCGGAGGCCTGCAGGCCCTCAGAGTGCAGCAGAGCCTGGATGCCCAGCTGCCTCCCCGAGCTGCTGGAGCTCACCTCAGACCTGGAGGAGGACAGAAAACAAACAACACTGCTCACCCCCGAGACCAGCACGCGTCCCGGCGATGAGATTTAAACACAGAATGAAGCCGAACCTCACTGCTTTGTTGTCCGGACTCTCTGAAGTCCTGGAGCTGACGTTCTGCTCTGCTGGCGATGAAAAGAAGGTCGAAGTTAGATTAGCAGTGGGTCTAACACACACACACACACACACACACAACAAGAGCGGTTGTTCTGGAGCAAACCGAACAATGTCCTCGACATTTGGACGTTTCAACCCTCTTTATACTTCATGCATCCCGAGCTGAAAGGTATATTGGCTGTTGGCCATTACCGGTTATTTTCCTGCAGACCTTTTTATTTCGACAATGTAATGGTCTGTCTCTGAAGAACGAGTGAGAGCCGTTGCTCATCGGGCAGCCGACACGTCGAACTCTGTGAATAAAGGCTCTACTTCCACCAGCAACTGTTTTATTTTGCTCCTGTCCAGTTTGAATGACGTCTGTTCTACGCTGAGTTAACGAGGCAATTAAGATAGAAGAATATTTCCCGTCTTGAGATTTTGTATATTATTAGACTAAAAAAGGGAGCAACCCAGATGTACTGGAGCTACGTACTGATGAGAGGAAACATACAGTGCCTTCTAGTCTCTAAACTCTCCTGGAAAGGAACTCCGTCCGTCTGGGAGATCTTCCCACATTTGGTGCTGTGCTCATGACGGTGGTGGAGAGCCATGTCTCAGTTCAGCTGGGTTGAGATCTGGTGAATTTGAAAGGCCGCTCAGTGACCTGTAGCGTTCTGTGTGGATGCGGCTGCATGTGTCGTGTCTCATTCAGTCAATAGATCCTAATAGAACCAGGCCTGACTGCAGCCTTCTAACTGTGTAAATCACTGGAGAAGTGCAGCTCACGGTCTCCGCATCAGTTCAACGTCGACGCCTAAACACCAACGAACTCTCAGCATCTAGAATGCTAGTCTTCTCTCTACTTCTAGTCATGGTCGTGCTGTTTCCGTAGAGGAGCACGACTTTTATATTGCTGTGAAAATCGAGGCTACAGAGAGAAAAACGTGACGGGAGCAAAAAAAGAACAAACCCAAAGCTGCTCGTGGTTCAGAGGGTTAATACCTAATTTGGTGCGTCTCTTGGCGTCTGGCTGAGGAACACCGTCGTCGTCTTCTTCTTCTTCCTCCCGACTGTTCATCACTTCACCGCGCAGATCCTGACTCTGAGAGAGCTCCAGAAAACCAAATTGAGAGGCTCCCCCTGGAAACACAAGACCAATCGATGCCATTAACACGTGCAGTCGTGTTCAACCCTCGACTGGACGGACGTCGGTGTTATTCTTTCTGAATGTGTGAGAGGAACTCGTACCCTCGGACTGAATGCAGTGTGTGGTAGAATCAGCTCCAGAATCCATCTCAGTGTCCTCTGGTGCACACCTGAAGCAATAGGGAGCAGAGAAAGTGAGAAGACTGTATCCTCGTCTGACCCCGAGCATCAAGTCAACGTGTCTGGTCCTCACGTACTTTTTCTTGTTCGGAGGGGAAATGTTTACAACTTGACTTTCCTCCTCGAATGCAGAACTGGGATTGGCCGCCATTAGAACGCCTAAACAAGGAAAACAGCATTGTTTTTATTTTGTACAGGATAAGTGAAATATAAGTGCATGACGTTAGAAAGACACTGACCAGGTTCAGCTTGGTTGTTACTGAGGGAGCTCTCTGATTGGCTGTCACTCTGAGAGTATCTGCTTCCTAGCGGGGAGGAAATCAGTTCCTGGAAAACAAAATCGTCACAACTTTAAGATAAATCTCAACAATCTGTCGACTCGTCAAACACGTTTAAACATTTAAAAACAAGTCTGGTAACTTGTCCCGAGTGCACTCTGCCTCTCGTCCAATCTCACCAAGTAACCCTGACTATGGGATGGATGGATGTCTCCATCTGTGGGCAGGTTGTGTGCAGGGTTAGGGTTAGAAAACCCAAAATATATTGGTGAAAAAGTGTCAACAAGATGGCCGACCAGCAGTGGTGGAAAGCAACTAACTATGTTTACTCAAGTACTGTACAATCTAAAGCACTGGTTCTCAACTGGTCTGGCTGCGGGACCCACCATCACCCCTTAATGACAAGCCACGACCCAAATTATATATATATATATATATATATATATATATATTTTAACAATTATTATTCTCATTTTCCAAATTTAACTGAATGGATTATAAATGATACATATAAATACATAAATAAATGTTCTTCTCATTTGTTTTTCCTGAACAAGTGCCGTAAATGATGGAATAATTCCGCTGCATAAGAAATGCCCTTCAAAATAAAGTCACAACATTTTTTGTCAGGCAAAGGCCCGCGACCCACTGAAAACGGGTCCGCGACCCACCAGTTGAGAATCACTGATCTAAAGGGTACTAAAACATTGTACTATTTACTCGACAAAATGTATTTGACAGTTACGGTTATGTCATTTTTTCAGATTAAAATATTTCACACAAAATCTAAATATCTTCTTTTAACAATTAGACGATGTTATCATATGTGATGAATTGTTATTGAGTAACATACCTGAGAGTAGTAATAGTTTTCAACGTGATGATAAACGCTGCTCATGCAATAACCCAATGATATAACATACGATACTGTAACACTAACAGGGGATGTTTCTTTAACATGTTAAAACTATTTCATTGGACAGGGAAACGTGCTTTTAACTGCATATACAACAATAAACTATATGACCTGAACACTTCCTGCACCACTGCTGATCGATTATATTCAAAAGACTACATGAAACAGTCTCAACTGCTGCATCAGAAACCAGAAACCAGCCTCGGATGTTTAAGTTACTTTGGTACATAATCAGTTAGCAGCTCACCAGCACCGGGCTGCGGGAGGTGGGCTGCAGGCTGGACAGGCGCCGGGCCAGCAGAGCTCGGTAGCTGCTCTCGGGGTCGTCCTCCAGAGCGACACCGTCCGGCTGGGAGTCCTCCACGATCAGACACGGGTTCTCGGGCTGTGGCAGGCTGGAGTCCAGTTCACTTCCACCGGGATCCATGAGGTCGGGGCCGAGGACAGGAGACGGGATGCGAGTCCACAGACGGTTGTTGTTATTGTTACCTGGAAGTAGCCGGTGCTAGCATGTTAGTTAAAGGCTAGCAGCTAGCATGCTAACGCTCCGCCCACAACAACAACAAAGCGTGTGGTTGCTGCAACACTGAAGAGTCAGTAAGGAAACCTCAACACACCCGGAGCCTGAACTCAACACCGTAAATGATGATGAGTTATCAAAGTGTTGACTCATACGTCTATTTAACCAGCTAACCAGTTATTCTCTTATCAGAAAACAGACCTCTGCACACACACATACACACACACACCACCTCACCTCACCTCAGCCCTGCGCCGCTCCTCGCGGCAAAACTTTGAAGAAGCAATTTCATTGGTCGGCGCGGTGACGTCACGTGAGAAAGATTAGTTTTATGGTTCCTGGTTAGTTTTTTTTTACAGGTTACTGTAGCAGAGGGCGTGGTTTTTAAAGCTTTTACTATATCATATATCCTGTATTATAAAGGTTAAATAAGTAACCTACACATCAACATTTTACACAATATCTACATTTCTCCAAAATGTAATCTTTTGCAACAATGAACCACAACTTTTTGGACTCGAATGAAAGATTATATATTGTGTAACATTAATCATAATATCAAAATTGTGTAAAAATGTCATAAATACAACATTTACTTTATTTCAAACTTATTGATTACATATGGAGAATTGTTACAGACATACATGCAAAAGTTAAACCAAATGTCACTGATTTATTTAATGTGAATTTAAAGAATATATGTACACTCTTAAACTAATTAACGCTAAATATAGTATAAAACTGTCAAACTGCTTAGTTGAATAACCTTTTTATTTTTTATTTATCTTAAGTCTATTTTCTTAAATTATTATCTTTATTTCTTTATCTCAATTCATATTTCTGTTTTTCTGTATATGTTATGTAATGTTTGCAATGTTTGTATATTTAATTGTTTTTATCAATAAACATTGAAAAAAATGGTTGCAGGATTTAAATATATATATTTAACTACATTGTTTTTCATTTGGTACATGTTCTTCTTTACAAATATAGTTAAATATGAATTATTTATTATTTAGTACTCATTCATATATTTCATAATTTGGAATGATGAATATTTGAGTTTTTAATTGAATCAAATATCAGTATGTTGTCATTGTATACACTGTGTATCATCAATAACATTTATATTGGAATCTGGAAATAAATGAAGCATTTACTCTCATCGTGTCACACAGTCTATAATCCTTCTTTCACACTGTTTGGTCCCTTTGCATCTACAGTATTACTACCATAGAGTATTGGTATTTTCTTGTATTTCTAATTATAAAGATGCTTCTACGTGATGTGTTACTGTGGAGTTTTACCGTCCGTAATGATACATCCTATGAAAGAGATAAATCTAGGGCACAGCGTCCCACAGTGGGACCTCACAGACCTTCAGAGGTCCTTGAGAGGCTTCAGGGACTGAGATATAGGTTAACTTTCACAATCTCTCCCCTCAGCTCACACTCAGTTTGGCTTTACATGCTTTTTTACCTGCTGTTATACCTCCAGTCCTCCTGCACAAACCCAGCTATCTGATTTCATGTTTTAATCATCACTGAGGTACATCTTACAGAAAGAAATCGATAAAAGGACTGAATGGGATTTAAGGAGCAATGATTGTGCATCCAGGCCGTTCTTAATAAATACTTTAAGACAAAGACTGAATGACAAGTTAAGAGCAGTTTATCTTCATCCTTCACAGTTTAGGTGTATCTCCTCTTCTCCTCTACACAGTGTGATATCTGTGTTGAAGTCTTAACAGACATGGATCTCTATCGTACCGTTGACTGTGAAAGAGAGGAGACACTTCAGGTGAATAGGGTAAAAGATTCAACTAACAGATATCATCGTGACACTTCTCCACTTGATTGCTTACATTAAAACAACAGTTTTTTGTATTGCAAGTTTTGTGAAAATGTATGTTTAAATATGCAAATGAGGCATTTTCTTACCAAATATGTGCTAATTTGCATATACAGTATTTCCAGAACAGAAATGTTCACATCGGATAAAGTCAGGTTCAAAATTCTTCTTTCAGTTTTTTGACATATTAGAGTCAACGGTTTTCAACAGAGAATATTTTGGATATCACTTTGTATCATTCCATAAATCAGGAAATACTGTCAAAAGACATTTTTAAAAGAATCTATTTTCTCCATGTTTTTATTAATACATGTATAAATGAGTCTCTGAGTGATGTGTGAACAAACCCCTCTGTTAACCTTCAGAACACAGAGAGGAATGAAAGTGTAACGTTTGGTGTATGTAAGAGCTGCTGAAGTGGAGATTTATGGATCAGAGTCTGAGAACAAACTCATTTAGAGAAAACGTCCTTTAAAGAGACGTTTAGTTCAATTACAGACGTTTAGAAGACTCTACAGGTGAAGAGGGTCAAAACATGAACTCATAGATATCACCATGAAACTTCACCACTTCATTACTCACAAAATTTGCGGTTTAGTAAGGCGGTGAGGAACGCTAAACGTGTGTACTCAGAGAAACTGCAACACCAGCTCTCAGCAAGTGACTCTGCTTCTGTCTGGAGAGGTCTCAGACAGATCACCAACTACAAGCCTACAACCCCCCACTCCATGAATGACCTCCGTCTGGCAGACGAGCTGAACGAGTTCTACTGCAGATTCGAAAGACAATGGGCCAGTCCTGACTCCATCCCCCACAGCTCCACCAACCAGCCCCAGACCACCAGGTCCCCCTTCCCCAGCCCAGCAGGGGCTCATGACTCTGTACCACCTTGAACATCAGCTCCATCTCCAAGAAGGCTCAGCAGAGGATGTACTTCCTGAGGCAGCTGAAGAAATTCAACCTGCCAAAGACAATGATGGTGCACTTCTACACATCATTGAGTCCATCCTCTGCTCCTCCATCACGGTCTGGTACGCTGCAGCCACTGCCAAGGACAAGGGCAGACTGCAGCGCATCATCCGCTCTGCCGAGAGGGTGATTGGCTGCAATCTGCCGTCCCTCCAGGACTTGTTCGGTTCAAGGACCCTGAAGCGAGCAAGAAAGATTGCATCCGACCCCTCTCACCCTGGACATGAACTGTTCGAGCCCCTTCCATCTGACAGGAGGCTGAGGTCCATCAGGACCAAGACCTCACGCCACACGAACAGTCTCTTTCCATCGGCAGTCGGGCTCATTAACAGAGCCCGGGTCCCCCACTGACTGACTCTATCATCCCCAGGACAATTTAAATTTTCAATTCTGAAATTGTATGATTAAATGTGCAAATGAGGCATTATCTAATGGTAACTGTTGGTGAATTTAGGAGAAATCTACAGACGTAAACAGACAAAGTAGTAAAATAAACACCTGAATGTGTATTTTTAGATGTTTTCAAATGAACCATTGCATGAAGAACAATGTCTTTGCCTGTATAATCTGCCCAATTGCAGATAAATTCAGATCAGATCCCTTTTGTAAGGAGCTTTTACTGCCGTGCCGCTCGCGGTTTTGAAGAATAGCAGGTGGCCTCTCAAATATTAACATCACTTTGTCATCCTCATTTGACAGCCTCAGTTTCCATGGTGACAACACATTTCCTGTAACACTGCAGTCTTAGCAAACAAAGATCGGAGAGGGAGAGAAAGTATTAAAGCAGCAATCATTTGACTGATTGAGGCTGCTTGAAGAAAGCGAGTTGCTCCACAGCAATTCTTCAAAATGAGCTGAAATCCGGTTGAACTCAGTCACACTGACACTTTGTTGTCTTCTCATGTCAGAAACCATCTCCCTCAAGAGTCAAGGCCCCAAACAACAGTCATCACAAGCACAAATGCTTTGAGTTTACCAGTAAAGAGTTAGCGATGAATGCATCGTAGAAGAGTGCTTCGTGTATCAAATTATGTCATTTGAGAAACATAAGAGCGCCACACGAGATTAGAGAGCTATGGACGAGGCAGCTTTATTTACAGAGCACATTTCATCATAGAGAAACTCAATGTGCTTAACATTTAATACACAAAATGGAACAAAACTGTATCTCACTGTTTGTTATCAGGCAACTACGACTGGACTTACTTTTTTCAAAATAAAAGCTCCAGAAGGTAACTGTATATTAACAGAAGGTATCTGTATATTAAAAGAAGGTATCTCTATATTAACAGAAGGTATCTCTATATTAACAGAAGGTATCTGTATCTTAACAGAAGGTATCTGTATATTAACAGAAGGTAACTGTATATTAACAGAAGGTATCTGTATATTAACAGAAGGTAACTGTATATTAACAGAAGGTAACTGTATATTAACAGAAGGTATCTGTATATTAACAGAAGGTATCTGTATATTAACAGAAGGTATCTGTATATTAAAAGAAGGTAACTGTATATTAACAGAAGGTAACTGTATATTATATTAACAGAAGGTATCTGTATATTAACAGAAGGTAACTGTATATTAACAGAAGGTAACTGTATATTATATTAACAGAAGGTATCTGTATATTAACAGAAGGTAACTGTATATTAACAGAAGGTATCTGTATATTAACAGAAGGTATCTGTATATTAATACAGAAGGTAACTGTATATTAACAGAAGGTATCTGTATATTAACAGAAGGTATCTGTATATTAACAGAAGGTAACTGTATATTAACAGAAGGTATCTGTATATTAACAGAAGGTATCTGTATATTAACAGAAGGTATCTGTATATTAACAGAAGGTATCTGTATATTAACAGAAGGTAACTGAATCTGTTAAGAAACAGTTACCTTCTGGGGCTTTTATTTTGAAAAAAGTATGCCCAACCCTAGTTGGGGACTATTATTTTGAAAAACAAACCTTCTCCGGTGCCTCCTGTCAGGATAGTTACGTTACGGGGCTTTTATTTTGAAAAACAAAAAAACCTCTTCCTGATTTCCCTGGGAGTTTCTTTACATTTTTGGGGTGATTATTTGTGAAAAAGTCTTGGTGACTATCTTGCAAAAGTCATAACACGCCATTCCCCATGATTCATACACTTCTTGATTTACTCTCTTTTTTCACGTGTCGGCAACGCTGCCGAACACCCAATACTCATCGCTTACATACATACATATTGTTTACTCACACACACACACACACACACACACACACACACACACACACACACACACACACACACACACACACACACACACACACACACACACACACACACACACACACACACACACACACACACACACACACTGTTGGCCTATAGGAAAACAGGAAGTAGCTTTAAATGTAGGCCTACAGTTTTTAGATCACAGCTCTTCATGCAAAGCATTTCAGAGGGAAGGTCCACAGTAAATAAAAGCACATTTTTCAGCTCCTGTTCTTATTCTGGGGACAACTAGAAAAAGCCATCAGGGGTCCGATGGGGGATGTAGTCAGTCAGCAGGTCAAACATATACTGAGGAGCTGAAGCCTTAAAAGCCAATTGGATGATATTTTAATTGAACACTGTTGTATGGGAAGCCAATGAAGGGATTTAAGTATTGGAGGTGATGCTTGCTTGTACCACAAAGGAAGCCTCATCAGACTGTCGCCATTAAAAGCAGGATGAGGTCATTTTAATTCCCTCTACAGACAGGCTGTAACTTCATATTACAGTGATTCGTCAGAGGGTGAAATTGCAATTTCCTGCAGGGACCCTGCAGAATCCAAAAATATGAATGCCAGCATGCAGAGCCTATAATCTCTGTGTTTCAAGCCCCTCCGAGTCGTTTTTGTCCTGCTCTGCTCCAAGTCAGTTGAGCTATGTACTGCCAGACAGCAGCAGCCGGCCTGCACTCATCAGCATTAACAGGAAAGCAGCAGCAATAGCTACTATTAGTGAGGTGGAGACATGCAGGCTGGCAACGAGGCAACAATGAATCCTGCGGCTCACGTCTATCCATCTATTCACGCAACACACACACACACGCACACACACACAGAAAAAGATCAGGAAATATATACATTTCAGCACCCCGGTTTGGATGCAGGTGTGCATCAGCCCTCGTGCAGCCAACCGTAACTGGCACCGCAAAGTTGAGCGTCACGTCGTCATTTCTGCAGGTCGGGCTGGAAGCCACGTTAAGAAAAAAAAAAAATGCGCAGCCACTACCCCAAAAAAAATGTCTAATCTTAGCCACCTCTGCTGAAGCTGACAGATCACAAGCTGCTCCGCGTCCTTCACCATCGCTGCTATTTCTACCGCAATGTAAGAAGAAAAGGAAACATAAAAAGCGTTTCTTACCTTCTAGAGATCGATATGTCAGCTGTTTGGGGTTTTTGTTTCGTTCACCGTCCCGCTGGTTGCGATGATAACGCGTCCAACATCGCTCAGTCCTCCCTTGCCTCTGTTTTGCTGAGAGTCAGGGTGTGGAATACAACACGCATGGCACGTAAAGATGCAAAGGGATTTTTTTTAAATGTAGATGCCATTTCCTCCTCTGGAGTCACACACACACACACAGCTGCTTCACGTGCACGATGATCAGGGATTATATTGATTTAGAAACGCAGAAATGACGCAATTATTTAAATACCACTTCAAAATAACTTTTTTTTAAAAATAAAAGATGAAAAAAGGCAATCCATAGCAAAATAATGTTAAATTTAACTTTGCAAATGCAATAGTTCATAATAATTCATACCCACCATATGTATGTCAAATAGATGTCAAATAGATAAATCAAGACGGACAGGTTGTAAACAAGGATTTTGTTATAATGTGTTCTTGCTTTGAAAGTAAACGTGGAGACTTAATAAAAGAACAAAAAAAGTTTCTGTGACACTTCAGTTAAAGTTATTATATTTTAGGCTACATGTTAACACACAATATGCACAAAGATATTCAAGTGAAATATATCATGCATTAATCTGTTTTTGTTTTTCAAATTGTCACTTTTCATGATTTTCTTAACCTCATTTTCTTTGTCTTATCATATTCTCTCTTCATATAAGTAAATATATATATATTTTTAAATAACTATTATACTTAATCCATTTCCTCAGCATTTCTAAAGAAAGTTTGATTTTTAACTGTTTGAAATGACTGAAATTATTTATCAGTCATTTTGTTCTTTGGTTGCAAAACACTGGGGGATTAATTAGGAATAAAAAGCAGTGCTCTTGTAGCTCCCTCTCCTCCCAGCAGAGGCCAGTAGACACTCTGGAGTGCGTGAGACTGGAGTGCTGACTCACTCACTGTAACTCACATCCTCCCTATGAGAGATTTATACACAGAGAAGAGATCCAAATGAAACTCCCCAGTGATCCATCACCACCGCAGGAGGAGTCACTGTCTTCCAGCTCCAGCGGCTGTAGAGAAACCATGACTATGACAGCAATGTTTTTAAAACTAATCACATACACACTCAGCTGTCAGTTTATTAGGAAACACGAAGGAAAAACGTTTACAGTCTAAAATGAAGAAAGACCAGATGGCAACCTGCATTCTCTCTAGTGTCCACCAGGGGGCTAGAGACTAGACTCCTCTGGTTGTATAGAAGTCTATGAGAAAATGACTCTACTTCTCTCTTGATTTATTACCTCAGTAAACATTGTAAACATGAGTTTATGGTCTCAATCTCTAGTTTCAAGTCTTCTTCAATACAGCATGATGTTCATTTAGTAAATGATGGTCCATTTAGAGTCAAACAGACCATAAAGCAGGGGATGCTTTAGGGCGGGGCTACACAGTGATTGACAGGTTGCTATCGTGGCGCTGTCCGGTCTGGGAGTTGTCCGTGTTTACATTGTACAGGTTTAACCCTTTAACCCCTTTTGGTTGCAAAAAAAACCAAGATGGCGACAGACAAAATGCCGAACTCGAGGCTTCAAAACCGCATAATCCAATGAGATTCTTCCATTGGATTTTGGATTATTGCAGAAAATAATCTCTGTGTCAAACAAACGTTAATGATTTCACACATTTTGTTCATCAAGATAATCTTCACAAATGAACACCACTTATGATGTTTGAAGTGTAGCATAAAAAGCTAACATTAGGCTATAAAGGAACTCCACCATGGTCACGCGACTTCACGTTAGCCTATAAAGGAACTCCACCACGGTCACGCGACTTCACGTTAGTCTATAAAGGAACTCCACCACGGTCACGCGACTTCACATTAGTCTATAAAGGAACTCCACCACGGTCACGCGACTTCACGTTAGCCTATAAAGGAACTCCACCACGGTCACGCGACTTCACGTTAGTCTGTAAAGGAACTCCACCACGGTCACGCGACTTCACGTTAGTCTATAAAGGAACTCCACCACGGTCACGCGACTTCACGTTAGTCTATAAAGGAACTCCACCACGGTCACGCGACTTCGCGTTAGTCTGTAAAGGAACTCCACCACGGTCACGCGACTTCACGTTAGTCTATAAAGGAACTCCACCACGGTCACGTGACTTCACGTTAGTCTATAAAGGAACTCCACCACGGTCACGCGACTTCACGTTAGTCTGTAAAGGAACTCCACCACGGTCACGCGACTTCACGTTAGTCTGTAAAGGAACTCCACCACGGTCACGCGACTTCACGTTAGTCTATAAAGGAACTCCACCACGGTCACGCGACTTCACGTTAGTCTGTAAAGGAACTCCACCACGGTCACGCGACTTCACATTAGTCTATAAAGGAACTCCACCACGGTCACGCGACTTCACGTTAGCCTATAAAGGAACTCCACCACGGTCACGTGACTTCACGTTAGCCTATAAAGGAACTCCACCATGGTCACGCGACTTCACGTTAGTCTGTAAAGGAACTCCACCACGGTCACGTGACTTCACGTTAGTCTGTAAAGGAACTCCACCACGGTCACGTGACTTCACGTTAGCCTATAAAGGAACTCCACCACGGTCACGTGACTTCACGTTAGTCTATAAAGGAACTCCACCACGGTCACGCGACTTCACGTTAGCCTATAAAGGAACTCCACCATGGTCACGCGACTTCACGTTAGTCTGTAAAGGAACTCCACCACGGTCACGTGACTTCACGTTAGTCTGTAAAGGAACTCCACCACGGTCACGTGACTTCACGTTAGCCTATAAAGGAACTCCACCACGGTCACGTGACTTCACGTTAGTCTATAAAGGAACTCCACCACGGTCACGCGACTTCACGTTAGTCTGTAAAGGAACTCCACCACGGTCACGCGACTTCACGTTAGTCTGTAAAGGAACTCCACCACGGTCACGCGACTTCACGTTAGTCTGTAAAGGAACTCCACCACGGTCACGTGACTTCACGTTAGTCTATAAAGGAACTCCACCACGGTCACGTGACTTCACGTTAGTCTGTAAAGGAACTCCACCACGGTCACGCGACTTCACGTTAGTCTGTAAAGGAACTCCACCACGGTCACGCGACTTCGCGTTAGTCTGTAAAGGAACTCCACCACGGTCACGTGACTTCACGTTAGTCTGTAAAGGAACTCCACCACGGTCACGCGACTTCGCGTTAGTCTGTAAAGGAACTCCACCACGGTCACGCGACTTCACGTTAGTCTATAAAGGAACTCCACCACGGTCATGTGACTTCACGTTAGTCTATAAAGGAACTCCACCACTAAGCTAAAGGAGGACTAGTGTTCTAGTGAGGACGTCTAGTCGTCTCATTTACACTCTTTTTAAGACACGTAGAAGCTTCTAAATTCACCAGAGGGGTTTTTTACTGACCTGTTTTATATCAGAGAACTAAACTCTTCTAAAATCTCTTGTGTTAACCACAGACCTTATTTCAGACATCTGTAACCTATTCAAAAAACACACTTCGGACGAGGGAATCTGACCGTGATGGAGACACAGTAGTGTTGACACGTTTGTGTGTTTGCACGATTAATAGCTGCATATCAATCAGTGTTCAGTCCCTTTTCCCCCCTTGAGAGTTTGCTGTCCTTGAGCTGAGAGGCAGATGATTTTGCTGCATGATGCAGAGACAACCCTGTTTCAGCTAGATGTGTCTATTATGTTCTATTACTCCCCATTTATATCAATGAGGCAATGCCAAATAACAGGCACACCTCTCTGTATAAAGGGAGACAGTACAGGCAAAAACATTGATCTTCATACAAAAGGATTTTGGAGAAAGATTTATCAATGTTTTACGACACAGATACAACAGATAATACTTATATGTTAGTTGAATCAATTTATTACCAAATGTTGGTCTTGTCATGGGATTTGGTGACTACAAGATGAAGAATATCACCAAACATTTCTGTTGAATACTGTAATAATGCTTATAGTTTTCTGTCTTGTTGCAGAATGAGCTCATTCACATGTCTTATGAAGCCTGAAAGTGTGAGCCTTTGTTGTCAGTGTTACTCTCTGCACAGTCGAAGCCTTGTTTCTGCTCACGATGGGAACAAACGAGGTGTCAGTTTTAGTAACCAAAGCACATCTGCCTGGTACTTGCAGTGACACTGATATAAATAGAACCTTTGTGTGCCACAAACGTCTTATTTTCAGCCCCCTTTTGTCTGGAGTTTAATAAAAGAAATAAGAACAACTTGACATATGCTGTAAGTGGCATTGATTACACTCAATAACCCCGAATGATCACGTCTAAAGAGCCCTCGCTATAGTTCAATGAATGCTGTCACACATTTGAGCGGTGACCTTTGGGTATTTCCAAACATTGTATTTTTCCTATAGTTTCTGGTGTAAAGGAAATGTTCATCTTCCTCATCTTCAGTGTCATATAGGAAATATATGATCAACATAAATCCTCCTGTCCCTTCTTTTCCTCTTCGTCCAATGAGGATGCTGTGACGTCAAATAGCCACATAACCTGCGCTCCAATCAGAGAACACACCACCCAGATAGCCACGCCCCAACCGGTCCGCCCAGCTCATCCTGCACCGTCATGGTGCTCGCTCTCCGGATGCAGTTGTCATGGAGATGGAAAAGCTCTCCGCCAGTGGCACCGTTACCATGGAAATCCCCGTCGCAGCAGCAGCAGCAGCAGCAGCAGCAGCCTCGTCGGAGGAGGAGAGCGTTCAGCACCATGGACAGCACCGCTCCGCGTTCCAGCACAGAAACCACCGCATGCTGATCGTGATCGGAGAGATTTGCAGCAGCCATCACCTCGACGCCGCCAGGAGACAGATCACAGAAGGTGAGACAGCAGAGGAGACCCGGTGCTGCAGGAGAGAACCGGCACAACAAATACAGCAGGGCGGTTTCACTGCAGCTAGGAAGCATCTGGGTGTTCGGTCGTTAAACTCAACTTAAATGTTAAATGTATACAAACTGTCTTTGAAAATCTGTACATGTTGAGTTTGGTGCAGAAAAGTCATTAAATATTCATGAATCGTGACGGATACAATCCTCGAAAGTCTCATATTGTTGTCAGTTTCTTAAAAGAAACTAGTTGATGAAGTATTCTCGTGCTTTATTGAAGTAAAAGTACAAATATCATGGTCTGAGAAGTACTCCAGAAAAGGTCAAAGTCATGATTTCAAAATGTCACTGAAGTAAAAGTACAGTCGCAGCTAATTGTAAAAGTCAAAAGTAAAAGTACTCATTATGCAGAATGTCTCTTTTCAGTTTCATATTAAATATGTATTGTATAGCATACTGATTATTACATGTAAGCAGCATTTCAGTGTTGCAGTTTGTCAATGTAGAACCAATTATCGGTACTTTGTACACTACATGTTAGTTTAATAGTAAAGCGCTGCATCATATTTCATAAACTCATCACATGTTAACATCTGAAGAGTAAAGCTGTCAAATGCATGTGGGGGAGTGAATATTGCAATATTTGCCTATGAAATGTAGTAATAGTACTCAAGTTAAGTACAAGTACTTGTAAAATGTACAGTACAGAACGTAGAATGTACTTCCCACTTCTGTAGTTGTCAAAAAAATACACAATACTTCACATGCTGAAAAAAATAATAATCCCCTAACGTATCTTTGAATATTGGAAAATGTAATTGTTTTTGGACAAATCCGAAGAAAGTCATTCAGAAATAACAATTTCTCCAAATATTGTTTCACTCAAACTGAACTTTAGAGGCTTGTGACTGATTATTTTTACACCAGAAGTCATTAATAATGCCCTTTACTCTCTCTATACGTAGGACAATGTGACATTAAATATGTCTGACATATTATTTAAAAAACTTGTGCACATACATTTGGGTATCTTGGAAGGCCGACCAACCCACAAACTGTGAAATAAGACGACCCAGTCATTCTTTTATGGGCTAGCTAAATCAGAAAACATGTGATTCAACAAGCCAATCAGATGTCGTAAGAAGACTCCGCCCACCACTACTTGAGAACTACTTTTGCAACATATGTTTCTAACGAGCCAATCAGAGCAGATGGGCTTTTTGGGTAAAGACACTCTTAAAGAGACAGGCGCTAAAACAGAGCGGTTCAGACAGAGATTGAATACACGTTTATCCAGAGAGACAGTACGAGAAAAATAAAGTGTTGTTTGAACATTAAAGCATGTAAACACGTTCTATTAGAAACCCAAAGTACAAGTATGATACTGAAAAATGAGCATGATATGTCCCCTTTAATTATTGTACAATCTTTAATCAATTATGAAGATTCTTTACTTTTAACCATCTTCCTCCATTCACATTCATGCTGTTCATTGTTTAACAGGTTTGCGTTCCTGGAACGTTGATCTGACTGTTTGTGAGCTGAACAAAGAGCTGCAGCTGTTTGAGACCAGACACACCGCGCAGTTTTCTTCACAGGTCAAAGGTCAGTCTGAGTTTAGTTTACTGTATTTTGCAGCATGTACAAGTTATTTGGGTGCAACGTGTCCGTGAGGGGTTATCTTCTTTATTTTTATTGTTGCTTGGGAGCAATAACTGCCAGCTCCGATGTGTTCTGATGGTATCAGAGTCTGGCTGGAGGGATTTAATGTGTTGCCACCTGCCTTATCATCTTATCGTTAATGTCTGTTCACATGCAGCCAGTCTGCACGTCCTTTTTCTTCTCTGCGTCTCCTTTGTCCTCTCTCTCTCTCTCACTCTCTCTCCACACATGCATGAGGCGGTTCCTGGGGATGCTCGAGACAATGCATTCTGTTATTGATCAGGCTCTCTCGTATGCAGACTGCATGTCAGAGTGGGAATCAATAAGCGAACACTAGCTGCTGGGGGAATATAAGATCAGGCCTCGGGTGCTGAATGGAGACAGTGTTAATGTGGATCTGGCCGGTGATGTTACGGCTGTGAATGTGACTGCCCTCTGGGTCGCTGCTTACTGTAGCATTTACAAAGAAAACGCTTGTGTCGCTCGCATTTATGATTACTATTCAGCATTTGCTGTAGCTTTGTGGGGGTCAAACAAACAGAAGAGAAGATGGCTGAATGAAGAGAAGTAAGAGTGAGGAAATGTTTCTTAAAAGGCAGTAAGATCTTGGTGCACATCTATCCTCCCACACGGTTCTACATAGTGTTATATAAAGAGTAGAAACAAGCTTGTTGACATCAGTTCTGCATGTATGTTTGTAATATACAAGAAACTTGCACTTCCATGAAGTTAAGGGACTTACTGTGTGAGAAACAGATTTTCTGGTTTCATTTGGTGCTATGTTGGACTGAACTCGGCTCTGGATGATTTCACATTACGTCATCGTCTCACCATCACGATCCACTCTCCTCTGGATCTCAACACGCCTGTGAAATCAGTGCTTCTGAGCTGGAACATTCAACAGTTTTATCACCGTCCTACCATCTGTCTGTCTGACTTCATTCTTCATTTCCTGGCAGCAACTGCATGATTAATTCAACACTCTCCATTAATTACCCCTTTTCTGTTAAATAACAATTATCGCCAACGTTGTCGGCCTTTTCTTTTGTCTCACCTCGACCACAGACCCCCCCCCCCCCCTCAGTCAGCACACTCTTCCCTTCTCTCATGTCTCTCCTCGTCCTGCTGTATTTCTCTCCCTCCTGATGTGGTGATTTTGCTGAAGCACATGCAGAGAAAGTATTTTCAATTAATTTTTTTGTCTGTTAACGTGAAACCACAGGAATATTACTGGTTGCAACTAGCGGTGTCTGGTTCCTATGAAACTAAAATAATAGTTAACAATATCTAGGCCGGAAATGATATTCAAGACATACATGCACTCAAGTAACCAGGTTGCTGTTGGCTTTCTGCAGTGACGTGATTTCTAAAATGTTCAATGTCTGTAACAGGAGAGAGATTTCTGTAAGAGATGAGGTATTCCTTGCAGGTTTATACTATAGAGGGTTTCTAATGGGGTTTTACATGCATGCATTTGCATGACAAAGACGTTAGAGATGTAAAGTGTCGCTGTGACAGAATGAGGGGAATAATCTTTCCTCGTGGGACGTCTTTTTTTATCCAAGTAATTCAACCTTAAGTGAAAGTAAAACGGAAATGGTGAATGCGTTAAATAGGTCAGTTTATGTACAGTAGAGGAAGCTAGGGTAGAAGCATATTCGTAAAATTCAGACACATATGGACATTAGGAAAACTTCCATATGTGGTCTCACATTACTTAAACTTAAACTCCAAGAGGCTTCAAGAGGCTTCAAGGCAGCAGTGGCGGCTGTTTGATTGGCAGTGATGCAAAGAAATAAACAGGGCCCCGTCTGCATACGGTGGAGTAGCTAGTGATTGGAAGGTTTTCTATCATGTGGAACAAATGTAAGGCAAGAAGGCAACTTTTATTTTTTTACAAACACAGGACTTTAGTCCACAAGACAATGATCGTGTCCCGTTTGAAACTAGAAGTCAACGCCGAGTTGTTTTGCAACGTCAGTCACTTGAGTCGTTAACGTCAAGTTAGCGTGTGTGAGTGGAGTGAGGTGGATGGGCCCAACAACCAGCGATCTTATAGGAACCTGCTGTTCGTTACCCGTGTATGACCAGAAGTCAACACATGTTTTTATATCATGTAACTTGCGTACCTAGCTGATGGCAGTTCCGCGGATATTTTAACACAAACGACAATATTTTCCTAAACCTAAATAAGTATTTCACGATCTTTTCCTCAACCCAAATAAGTGGTTTTACTGCCTAAACCGAACCTTCTGGGAAGACGGAAGTTTATTTTGAGAAGCAGGAACTGACACGCCCTCCCTGGCGTACATAGAGCTTCATAGTTTGAAGTTGATAGGGTCACTGATCAAGCGTCGGTATTTGACGAGTTGGGAGTGAGAACACTGTCAGATGTCAGAAATAAGATGCAAGGGTAGGCGTTAAATCTGATAACTCACCCGCTGTATGCAAATGTCAGTTTTCCAGTAATCAGGTAATTTCAGTGCGAATTGCTGTATTGATCAGTCTCTCTTTGTCTTTGATTGCTGTTTACTCTGCCTCACTGCTCACACAGACTGAAATGTATCCAGCTACGGTTCTTGTAAACCGTAAACTATGCGGGGGAATCACGTGAACATAAGGAGATGTGTGCAGCAGCCTAAAGCAAACACAGTGACTCCCTCAGGATCACCGACAGACTGCTGCAGCATCCTCCTGCTGAAGCAACACACACACACACACACACACACACACACACACACACACACACACACACACACACACACACACACACACACACACACACGATATGGGATTGTATGTCAGTAATTTGCAGGATTTGTCTAGACAGTCTGGGGATGATGCAGACAAGCGGAGAGAATATCAACCTGTCCACATTTTCCCATCTGTGTAATTTAATATGATGTAAGAGATTATCCGTGCATTGCAGTGTTCTGGAAAGTTGCATTATAGCACATTATGGAATCCACTCAGCACTGTTTTGTTCAGTTATTATATCATAGCTAGTGTTATCATGTTGACAATTATTTTCAAACTACAAATCTGGCATATGTGTTGTTTTTCTTACAAGCACTGGAAGAAGTACATGTTTAAACTGGAAAATGAAGGTATTAGTACAACAGTTCCTTGGATACAGGAAATGCTTACAGCCATGCTAACGGCTCTGTGAAGATGTGCGTTGTCACGGCGGTGCTTGTGTGCTAAATGCTAACATTAGCATGCTAACATGCTCACAATGACATTGCTGACATTCTAATGAAAAGCTGATTATAATGTTTAACATGTTCACCATCTCAGTTAAAGGAGGTACATTCAGAGCATGTATCTGTGGCCTCCACACGGCTCTCAACGGTGGCTAGCAGCTAGCAGCGCTAGCAGCGCTAACAGTGTACACAGCAGCAACAGTGCTGACAGAGCTAACAGTGTTTACCTGTGGGGGGGAAGTTGTTGTTCAGTAGTTGTTAAGATATTTCCGTCTGCACTAAAGAGGTGGATCAACCCACATTACCATGCTGCTAGTGCGGCGAAAAACTATTTATTGCATAAAGTATAGGATCAAGTTTAGTCTGGTGTTAACTGCTCTTAACCCTGTTTTGATCTTGACCTTTTTTCTTACTTCACTACATTGATATGTGACTAGTATTAACAGGTAGTAACATAAAGGTTTGGAGAAGATTACTTGTGCCTTTAGGGATGCTTGTTCAAACCAGCTTCACAGCCAGAGGGAAAGAAGAAGTGACACAAACATGTTGTGAATGAACTTTAAGGGAAAAGACTAAAAAAATGTTGTGGAATTTGTGCGTTTTGTTATTTGACACAAGAACAAGAAAAATGTCTTTATGTCAAAAATAAAATAGACTGAAAGGGACGTCGAGGCATGTGCTTGATGTGAGCTTATGAACTTTAAGGCCGTAAAAAAAAAACAATTCCATGAACCCCCTTGACAGTGAGCAGAGTCAAAAGGCCACGTTGCCTGAAGCACAGACTTCAAACATGCTGACGTCAAGAAACAGCTTCAGGCAAAATGGCAGCAGCAAACCCCTCTGTCTGGTTTTATTATATTTAAAGGGATGAGGCTGGTGTTATTCTATATGTTTCCTATTGAAACAAACAACAGTTAATATAGTTAACAATAATAAACAAATGAGGAAAGAAACCCAAACCAACAATGTGTTAATCCGTCTCTCAGTACCTTCTGTGGCTCTCAGCTCCAAGCCCATTAAAGACATATATCCTTTAAGAAAAGTCTCAAATACATAGTAATTATGGAAACTGTGGACGTAAAGGCGCCATAAGAAGCTTTGTTAGACACTGAGTGGTGAGAGAGGCCAGTAAAAGATGTTTGTTATCGTTGTTAAGACATTCAATTCTGCTCTTTCAAGACAAAAATGTGTCTTGATGCTGCACTGGTTTTAATATTGCATTTAAGCCTGACTGGATCTCGATTAAGCCCAAAGTTCACAGTTCAGCTGGTGGAGGATGAGACAACTGTGGTTGTTGCTGACATGCAAAGGTCACATTGTACAATCGATCAGATCCAGGCTCCGATCGAAGGTCAGACCTTTTGATCCGTCCTCCAGTGGTCCTGATTCTTATTTACTTCTCATGAAAACCTCTCACAGCCCCCACAAGCCGTTTGCAGGACTGGCTTGCCTGCCTGTAATACAATGGCTCCTCCTGGTCTGTGCCTTGAATGCTAATACGCTGCTGGTGGAGGAATACAAAGTCACGATGGCTGACAGGCTCAGGCTCAAACACAGAGAAAGCACATCTCATTTGATCGTGAAAACACGAGTTTATGGTCTCAATCTCTAGAAGTCTTCTTCAATACAGCATGATGTTCATTTAGTAAGTTATGGTCCATTTAGAGTCAAACAGACCATAAAGCAGGGGATGCTTTAGGGCGGGGCTTACTATGATTGACAGGTCGCTGCCACTACCAGAGCCGTAAACATTAAAAGATCTCTTCTCCTCATTCCAAACATGGTAACTTCTGTTCATTGGTTGCAAAAACAACAACATGGCGATGGCCGTAATTCAAGATGGCGACGGCTTCAAAACATCAGTCCACAAACCAATGAGTGACGTCATGATGACTACGTCCACATCTTATCTGCAGTCTGAGCTCATACCTGGAAAGATGATCAATTACTCCTCTTAAAAAGGCCCTCAGAGTCAAAAAACAGCTTTTTCAGATCGGCCATACCACCGCATTCAAGTAGAATTAGTTTCAAAGCCATAGAAACATCTCACCGAGTAGACATGTTTGTTTGTTTGTTTTTCTGGAGCCTTCTCTTGCCGACGTGGAAGAGCTCAGGCGGTAAAAATGTCAGTGACCTCCCTGATGGGTGGCATGTGTGCTGAAGGACAGCCAGCGGCCTCAGCCTTCCTGAAGGCCCCACAGCCCGGAGGCTCATGTCTCTCCTGCTCTTTCTAGTTCACGACATGGTGTCACACAAATGGGACTCCCACGTTATCATGAATTCCACTGCTCCTCTTGGCAAGACCCGCCCAGTGCAGCATTGAAGCGCAAGGATTGTCCAGGAGTCCTCACCCTCACCAATGGGCTATCCTGACCCCAACTACTCGAGGTCGATGCCTAACCTCAACCAGTCGTCTCCGCCTCAACCAGCAAGGAGGTCTTACCAAGAAGAGCAGTGGGATTCATAATGACGAGACACTCCCACGCCGCCGCACAACCCTGAGCTAATCACTGCAACGCCTGATTTGGCGTGAATGTGACATAACTCCGAAATTAGAATAAGAAGTTACAATTCTTAAAAACTTCATTCTTGGTTGGCGAACCATGTGGATAAAAATGCGTCATAATGTGTTGTGATTACTGTTATAAAGTATTATGAATAATTATGAGTGCTTATAATTATAGTTATACAACACATTACAACGTAATAGAACGTAAATAAAATAACTAAATAAAATTGTGACTCTAATGGCAAAAAGTCAAAATGCTCCTCTTCTTCATCTCCGACCTCCTTTCTTGTCAATTAGAAACCCTCCGCGGCCTCTTTAGCTCCCCGAGGAGCAGTATGGATGGAAGTACTCTTATGTCTGTTACGTCATGATGAAATGGAAACTCAATGACACATAATAATCGGTGCATCCATCACTGTTCGTCCATTAGTGTCTCAGTCCTCAGACGCTCACAGCAGACCAGGGTCCTGATTGACTGATGAGGCCCAGGGACGGTCTGGCAACATTAAAAGATCCCGTTTCGTCCCAGGAGAGGAGGACGAGGGTGGTAGTAATGGCCTCCATGAATGCAGCTGTCGCCCACACAGTGCAATTAATAAAGACTCAGTGGGCCTGCACTGCAGACTGATAGCTGATGAACAAAAGCCGGTGGCATCAGGAAGCCCTCGGGGGGAAAAGTGGGCAGTAAAGATCAGTGGCAATAATTCAATGTTATTGTTTATTTTCTTTCACTGGAATGTGAGATGATCACACTGCTTACTGCCTTGAACAGCAGTTTGATTATTTTCTGTGACACATTCTATGATTCTTAATGATATTGGGAAAATGTTGTGATATTGATATCAATCATTTAGCCCAGCTCTAGTTATTAAAGGCAATGTGTTAGCAGCTAGTAACTAAGCTAGTAGCTACATTTCTCTTTCATGTTTCCATATTTGTTAACGCAAATTATAAAGTGGTTAAAACAGAAGGGAAAAGCTTTAAACTAGTGATTAGCACGGTTTATTTTCCCGTGTTCCATTAGTCGTGTCCAACTACAACTACAGTATAAACATCCAGTGCAATTTTATGACAAAGTAGTGTGTCCCAATCAGGCGTCAACCTCCGGTTCTGCTGAGTGAAGCCGATGCTTCATGTCTTAAAGCTGCATTCTCTCTAGTGTCCACCAGGGGGCGACTCCTCTGGTTCTATAGAAGTCTATGAGAAAATGACTCTACTTCTCTCTTGATTTATTACCTCAGTAAACATTGTAAACATGAGTTTATGGTCTCAATCTCTAGTTTCAAGTCTTCTTCAATACAGCATGATGTTCATTTAGTAACTTATGGTCCATTTAGAGTCAAACAGACCATAAAGCTGAGTATGCTTTAGGGCGGGGCTACTGTGATTGACAGGTCGCTGTTGCTACCAGACGTGTATACAGCGTCTCAACGTCACTCCTCCTCATTCCAACTATGGTCACTTCTGTTCATTGGTTGCAAAAAACAACAACATGGCGACGGCCAAAATGCTAAACTCGAGGCTTCACAGCGTCATCAGTTCACAAACCAGTTGATGACGTCACGATGACTACGTCCACTTCTTATATACAGTCTAAGATCCCAATTAAATGGAAAAGTAAAACAAAAAAAATATTTTTACCATGTTCATATAAATTAAGCATGCTAACATTTGCTAATTAGCATTAAAGGAAAGCTGTGACATGAACTTGTATGCTAATCCATCCAGTAGATGTTGAGACAGACGGACATCGCCACCTCTAGAGCCACGCCCCTAGCATCACTAAACACTGTAGAAAATGAATTCATTCATTACAGTAGCTTATAAATATCGTGTGTGACATACTTCTTGATTTTCATCTCATGCACAGAGAGGCTGAGTGGGTGTTCACAGAGCGTGACGAACGCAACATCGGGCTGAAGCTGAAGGGCAGAGACAGACATGAGTGATGGGTGCAACAGAAAAGAGGCTGTCAGAGCGCTGAACAGCAATATTAAAGACCTGTCACCCTTCTACACACACACACACACACACACACACACACACACACACACACACACACACACACGCACACACTCAGGTATAATATCCGCTGCTATATTCTCCTCACATACACACAACATGCTGGCAGGGAGACAAAAAAAAAGGGTAAAAAGGGCAGAGCCAACAATATTCACAGAGTAATGGAGGCAGACGCATCATGAGTGGGCTGTAATATAATGTTGCAGAGTCAGCAAGTGTAGTTCCTGTGTCTGAATACTGCATTACATCATTAAACACACTTACAACTCAGGTAATGCCTTGTAATTTGTGTGCTCTCTCTACTATATGAACATCTTTTGCCCGCTCTGTTGGGGATTTCAGCTTCAGATTGTGAGTTTCTCTCCTACACGGTTTCTCCTTTGATTTGTGCCTGAAAAGATCTCAAATATACAGCAAATCACGGAGACAGTGCTTTGAAAAAAGCAATACGAGCAGATTGGTACGGCTCAGATTAATAGCCCGCGTGGGACGACATGCGACGCAATCCTTGTCTGTTATCTTTTAAATGACACGCCTTTAAAAAAAAAAGAAAGTTTCCTGCATTTATTCTGGGTGCGGTTCAGGAGAACGTGTGTCGATTAATAATTCAGCAGCCGTTATTGATCCGTGCTTCGGCTTCTCTGCAGTCAGGGCTGTACATCACGGAGGAGGGCCTTTCATCTGGACCTACGCACATACCGACACACATGTACACGTGTGTGAGCAGTACACACACACACACACACACACACACACACACACACATACACACACACACACATACACACACACACACGCACACACACACACACACACACACACACACACACACACACACACACACACATACATACACACACACACACACACACACACACACACACACACACACACACACACACACACACACATACACACACACACACACACACACACACACACACGCACTAAAAAGGATGTGACATAAATGAAATGTGAGCTGTAACTGTGAAAGAAGAGAGCCTGTAGGGATGTTTTGTAATGTCCTTCAGGTGGAGGACAAATACACAGTTACTTCATGTACTTATATACAATATACTGTATGCAGTAAATCATTTAGACGTTAATAATGTTTAGTTTATATAAAGGGAGATGAACTCCCTCCCCCCTCCGGTGTCCCTCATGGGACCTTATTTCGGGAAAGAATATGTACGATAGTCAACGGCGAAGGACAAAGTTGTTTTTAATCCCATTTGAATTGCGCCATGAATTACACAGAGTTTGTCAATTTAAAAGATAATTTTGCACATTAATAAAGTCGTTAACATTTAGTTTTGTGTGAAACTGCTGAGTGAGCTACATTTCTCTTCTCGCACGATGTACATCACCATCAACATGGCCGTTAGCTTAGCTAGCTAGCTATGTTCTACGCACAAATGTAACGTTATCTTACCCAACGTGTTTTTATTCAGCGACTCTTTTTAGTTTTATTTTGTGTTGATTTTGCAGGTCCTTGTGGACTAAAGCGGTCGTATTCCCGAGCACCAGAGTCCCTTAAGAAAGCTCTCAATTGTTTTCAGCAGCGCTTCGAGCTAAATGCTAAAACTAAGCTAACGCATAAATGCTCATAATGCACATATAGCAAACATACTGATCTTCAGCAGGTTAAATGTTTACAATGTTCAACATCTTAGTTTAGCATGTTAGCATGCTGCTATTTGCTAATGATCACTGAACGCAAAGTGTAGCTAACGCTGATGGAAACGTCCTTATTTTTGCAGGTATTTGGTCATAAACCAAAGTAGTTTGGCAAATATTGTCGATCACCAAAGTTATTACAATTCATCGTGAGGAAGGCATTAATGTCTGGAACAAATTTCATGGCAATTGATCCAATGGGCCGAGTTGTAGAAACGCTTCAAACTCAGCAACAAATGTAAAAAAAAAAAGTCAGAGGGTCACCAAATTTTGTGCCAATCCACTACGATTCATTTCAGTTTGCCATAGAGTCCTACAGGCTAACATGTCTGAACCAGCAGTGACACGAGAGGGTGGAGCTTAGTACAAGCTAACGTCAATTAACTTTCATGAAGTGAAAACACATTGTGAAAGAGTTAAAGTTGTAAAAAGAAAACACAGACAACTCCCAGACCGGACAACGCCGTGGTAGAGACCTGTCAATCACTGTGTAGCCCCGCCCTAAAGTATACCCTGCTTTATGGTATTTGACTCTAAATGGACCATCATTTACTAAATGAACATCATGCTGTATTGAAGACTTGAAACTAGAGATTGAGACCATAAACTCATGTTTACAATGTTTACTGAGGTAATAAATCAAGAGAGAAGTAGAGTCATTTTCTCATAGACTTCTATACAGCCAGAGGAGTCGCCCCCTGGTGGACACTAGAGAGAATGCAGCTTTAAGACATGAAGCTTCAGCTTCACTTTACAGAACCGGAAGTTGCTGCTCTGGCCTTTTATATGAACTGCTGCAGGCCACAGATAGTACAGTCACTCAAGTTGAAAGCGTCATGGTGGAAATACTTCACAACCTTTACAGAATCACATGTGACCTTGACACACTGCTGCTGTATGTGTGTGTGTGAGAGAGAGAACTGAGAGTGATGTAAGTGGATGGAGGAGAGAGGACTATCTGAGACATTCAAAGGGAGAGAAGAGAGAAAAGGGGCGCGGCAGGCCGGGCATCCGAGTACGGCTAACAGCTGACATTTAGAGGAGACTGCCGGTCATCTGAGATGCTGCTGCATCAGTGCTGCTTCAACAGAGTCCAAATGATGCCCTTCAGTTTCACCAACAGGGTTTTTACAGAGCTGGTTTTAAATACCATAACAACGCTCTTTGCAAACACCTTTTAATAATCAGACCTGAAGGGTGAAACTTGTCTTTTTTCCCCTCATAGTCGATTTGTTTTGTGAGCTATTCTTGTATCAAAGACAAACAAGGACGTGTGATCCAAACAAAACTCAAGTTATTTAAGGACCAAAGTGATAAATGTCTAGACTGCTTTTGACAGGGAATGTAACTGAAACACTGACATCCACCTCTCTGAATCAGTCTCTCTCTCTCAGTTAGTCAAATGTTATGATTCATGGTTTCTGGTGGCAGAGCGGTTTATTTCCGTTGGTCTGTCTGTCCCGCCCGGCAGCTGCTGTTTGAGTCACAGCTGTTTGAAAAGTCCCGTTCCCATAAGCAGACGATCCACTCGCTTCCCACGGACTATAAAAGCATCGGACTTCATTAGTCGAGATAAGCTAAATGTGGAAAGTTGGAGCTGTTGGTTTTTCTGACCCGTTCGGTCTAAAAGCAATGGATTCATGCAGATTTACAGCCAAATCCTGATGTTCATCTATAACATCAAAATACAACTGTATTTAACCCAGGCCATCCACAAGAGGCCAAGGATAGATTTAAAGTGTGGTAATTTACACCGTTCATGTGAGAAATTACATATTTTGAGGGCGAATGAACAAGAGTGTTCAAGAGTGCACTTTACTATTGCAGGTTTGTGGACTGATGTTTTGAAGCCTCGAGTTTGACGATATCGCCGTCGTCATCTTGTATTATGGCCGTCGCCATGTTATTTTTTCGCAAACCGATGAACAGGAAGTGACCATATCTGGACTGAGGAGGAGTGACGTAGAGACGCCATATACGTCTCTGGTAGAGACCTGTCAATCACAGTAAGCCCCGCCCTAAAGCATCCCCTGCTTTATGGTCTGTTTGACTCTAAATGGACCATAATGTACTAAATGAACATCATGCTGTATTGAAGAAGACTTGAAACTAGAGATTGAGACCATAAACTCATGTTTACAATGTTTACTGAGGTAATAAATCAAGAGAGAAGTAGAGTCATTTTCTCATAGACTTCTATACAACCAGAGGAGTCGCCCCCTGGTGGACACTAGAGAGAATGCAGCTTCAGAACCTGAGGTTGCCGCCTGCACATAATGAGCGGAAATTGACACGTGTTGCTGACTTTTGTAGGAAAACACACTAAAAATGAGGAGTAACTTTTTGTAAGATATCATAAGGACCGTGATGCATTGAATAACTAAAGGCTTTATTCCTGGTAGTGTGAAGTGTTCAAGTTATAAAAAAATAAATGTAGAGACCTTCAGGAGGGACTCCTTCCCCGGATTCAACATCATAATTGAATCACCACTCAGACATCTAATCGTCATAAGAGGTCGACTTTCACTGTTTAATAGGAAGAAGAAGAAAAAACCCGTTTCTGATTCACGTTAATGCTGCTGGATCTCCCGAAACGGGAGTGTACGAGCTGTTCCTGAATGCAGCACGATAGCAGAGTGTAGGTGTCGATCTGTACCAGGGCCGATCCTTCATCCTCATCCTCATCCTCAGCAGCAGCAGCAGCAGCAGCAGCATCACCGCCTCTCCCTCTGCTCCATCCACCACCACCACGAGAAGGACGGTAAGACACCGCTTATTCCCGATTTACACACCCGCACACCCCGCTGACATCGCGGCGGGTAAACTGCTCGTTTTGTCGGCCCGGAAGGGGACTTTATAGCCGCGGAATCAGGCTCTGGACCAGGCGGTGTGGTCCCGGTGATGAGGCTGCTTGTTGTATAACACCGCATCGTTAATCTGCAGACTCGATGCGTGCAGATTGGTCGAAGTCACTGGAGGAATCCGACTGCATGAAAAACAGGATTTTTGTATATTGATATTAATAAGAGGATTCGTGCTGCACAGCGGGCTCGGTGTTTGCAGAGGCCGTGGAATAACTATATATATATAACTATATATATATATATATATGATGTGAGTAACATTATGGCTCGTGATTATCAATTTCACTGCAGTTTGTTTACATGCACTGCTACTGTCATTTCATCTCATTTAAAAAAAGAGACATTTATGTATATATATATGCATGCATATATATATATATATATATATATATATATATATATATATATATATATATATATATATGCATGTGCAATTGTAGAATGTAAACTGCTCCTCTGGTTGTTAAAGGGCTGGGCAATATGGCCCAAATCTTCTATCACACTATGGGTATATTTCATATCTCAACAACAATATATATCACAACACAGCATGTTTTCTGGTAATTTAATAAAGAAACAGTCTATTTGAAATAACATAGTTACACATGCTTTTTGTACACACTTGTGTGAATTAAATACTTGACAAATGAAAAGCATTTTCTCATTTTTATTAAGAACTTTTAATGCAGAATAATCAGATTTTGTGAGATTTTCAAAGACGGTAATTTATCATATTGAATTATCGCCCCAAAATAAAACCGGTGTGTTCAGTTGCAGCTCGGTCTTCTCTTTAAATCATAACAGGATGATAATGTTCAGGCCTTCAGCCTCTCTGACTCACGCTTTAACCCTCTGCTCTCAATTTAGTCGAGTACATTTTGGGTGACCTGCTTTTTAAGGTCTGGAGAGAGAGAGAGAGAAATAAAGAAGAAACAAATAAAGCGACGCATGATTGTGACCCGAAGGCGACAGATGAGACCGTGAAGCCGCTGAAGCCTCCGCTGTGTTCAGAACGCAGCAGCTCGTCGGTTCACGTGAAGCCGGTGGAGATTAGACTTCACTCTCTGAATAACCCCAAAAACTTACGCAACAGTCTAGACCAAAAAAAAAATAAAAGTCCCAAAAATAGAAAGGAACACTCAGACAACGGACAGCTGTTTGTGAACCAGATGTTGTATTTGATGGAACGCGTTTGTTTGTGTGCTGGTTAAAGATCGACTACGTTATCAATGGATTCACCATTTAGTCGATTGATTAAAACAAATCAATGACAAACGGGATGATTGAGTTATTGATTTAGTCATTTATTTAAATGCGAGTCTTAAATGTGCATCTCTCTGTTTTATGTGATTTGATTTAATACCTTTGGGCTGCGACTATTGATTGTTTAAATCCATTTCCTGGATTGATTGTATACATAAAACATCAGAATATCACAGGAGGGCTGGAGCACAATATCGATATCGTCGGGTTCGTGCTTTCTCAAAATAACTACACAATGAGATTAATAATCATCAGTAATGTGGATAAAAAGTGTGTAATAACATAATTAAGTTCAGAGAATGACGTCACTTTACTGTAATGCAGCCTTTAAAAACAATTATGCAACATCACTATACTCAAAATGTGAGATGTGATCTCGTCTCATAACACGATATCGATATAATGTCGCATCGTATCCTCACACGACGGTTTGTTTATCTTATGAAAACGTTACTCCTCAGACAGTCTTTTCACAATAAACCTCCGTCTTCACAGGAAAACAACTTAGTTAGGTTTAGGTTTATTGTGTTTTTGGGTTAAAGTAACTACAGAAGTATACGGAGGCTACATCTTCTCAAATGAATATTTGCTGTTTTTGTCGTCGTTTCTTTCTATGACAATAAACTGAATATCGTTGAGCTTTGTTCTGCTGCACCTACCAATCACATCCATTATTGATGAAGCTGTGGATCATTTAGTCTATTAAACGTCAGCAAATAGTGAAAAGATGACTTGTTTTCATCAGACCGACGGTCCGAAACACAAAAGATATTTAGTTTACTGTCACATTAGAAAAGAAAAGCAGCTCACTCACATTTCATCAACTGGAACCAGACATGATTTGACATTTTTGCTCGAAAAAGACGACGATTAATGGATCATTTAAAACCAGCCGTTTGAAGAAGTCACGTTGGTGTTCGGGAAATTGTGTTTCACTCGACAATCTGACATTTTATCAATGAAACACATGACTTCCGTAGTAAGTAGATCAACTCAACCCCACTGGTGGTTTATTATAATTACAGGAAGCTGTCTTTGAAATGTCCTTGAGCCGGCTTCATCTCTTTTAGCGGACAGATGGAGCGTCTGTGAGCAGCAGCAGCAGCAGCAGCATGACGGAGGTCATCTGTTAACGTCTCCGTCAAGGACCTCGTCTCATAACGTCTAAAGCCGGCTGAATGAGATCACATCGGATTCTTTGTATTAGATTCTCCTGTAGACAAACGCATGTCCATGAAGCCTGCTTCCTCCGCACACACACACACACACACACACACACACACACACACACACACACACACACACCCTGTAATGTACTCTGTGAACTCCCATAATGCCTCAGGGTGGGTGAGGCAGAGTGCTGAGCTCAGCGGGATCCGGCAGGGTGGAGCGTGGAGAGCAACAAGGATAGTCGTTTGTGCTGGTTCAACAGAGGTGTTTCCCCCCCGACTGACTGGTGGTGCATTCACTCCACCGGTGTGAGGCTTTAAAAGCAGATGTGCTGGTGGAGCATCCTCCGATTTTAGGTTCATCCATAACTCTGCGATTCCCTTATATTAATACAAAGGCCATGCGTATGAACTATATGGTACAAACAGTAACAACGCTGCCGTATCCACGCCATGAAGTTATGTTGAGTGTTGATGGAGCTGCTACAACGTTAGCTTAGCATAGCACCGATCGATCCGAGCTCCATTCAGAAAACAAGCATTTTAAACGTTTTTACGTCAGCCTCATTATGTAGTTATTTCGGCGTCTCTTTTAACCGTTTATTGCAATTAAATCCCAGCAAACTAGGTTCATACAGCTGTAGTAAACCAGCTGCACACAGTTAGCTTCCTCCTCTGCGCCATTGTTGCACTGGTTGACATGTTCCTTCATCACCATGAACACACACACTGTAGTTCATTTAGACTCAATCGCACACACACACACACACACACACACACACACACACACACACACCGTCCTGCTGCCACAATCAACTCACTAGAGCACCGAATCAGTCCGCCGCTGAAAATAGTCCCCAACATAATGCACTATTTCCTCCTGTTTGATAAGAAACTACAGTGACCAGCTGCTGATGTGACTTCCTGACCCTTTTTAAAAGATGAAACCATACATTTAATAATAACACCATCTCTCCTTTGAGATGCTCCATATAGCACCACGAGTAGATACGTACAGCACACTTCTGAATTCAGTGTTGGCAGTGATAATTGGTTTCTGCTGTTTCTTGGTTACCCGAGGCTTTGCAGCAGGTGACACACACACACACACACACACACACACACACACACACACACACACACACACACACACACACACACACACACACACACACACACACACACACACACACACACACACAGTAGATCTCATGACGGATCACCTTCACATTGTCTTGAGTGAACCCTCCCAACAAAGAATGACCGCACCGTGGACTGAAAAGCAAATGTTACCAAAAGGCAATTTTGTGTACATTTGCAATTTTAATACATATTTGAATACATATATACACAGCAAAAAAAATAATCAATACAACATTGGCACGCAAACATATCGCGATCCTAATATGCTGCATTGACTTGTAGTTTGATTTCTTTCCACTAGTCTGAATGAAGACACGATATGGAAGTAAAATCGTTAATTGTAACGTTTTTTGCATGAAGCTCAGTTATGACGGGTTCATAAATACGTACACCATACATATAAAACCAAAATGTAACAATGTCCTCTGTGGATACATCTCCATAAATGATTTATAAGTGCTATAATTAGGGACCTTAATGTGTCATTTAGCTTTTCATATCCTGATACGCTGCTGCTGCTGCACTGTTCTTCAGCCCTCAGATTATTTCCCTCCAGACCTGAAGGCTGCATCAGTGTTAACACATCCGCTGGTAAAAAGCAGCAGGTATACAAATCTCCTGCATGTCACGGTTACGTCTCTCTGAGGAAATGTACGCTGGCTTTTCAT
Source organism: Leptoclinus maculatus (assembly GCA_032191485.1). Classification (NCBI taxonomy): domain Eukaryota; kingdom Metazoa; phylum Chordata; class Actinopteri; order Perciformes; family Stichaeidae; genus Leptoclinus; species Leptoclinus maculatus. The sequence continues at coordinate 180,882 of JAVDOI010000140.1, forward strand.
TTTGTCCCTGTTGCTCGGAGTCATGATTCACTTTAATGTTTCATTTCCTGCAGCTGCAGCAGCGCGACGCTGACCTGAGCTACTTTATGTTGTTCACAGCCTGATGGACGACGAGTTAATTGATGAACCAGGATATGGAAACAGTGATTAACCGATCAATCACGTTCCCGCCTAAAGAAGAAAAGTCAGCTCTGCTTTGGTTACTCACTGTTGGTTTGTGCGATCTGTTGGCGCTGCTAAGCTACGCTTCAAACCAACATCACCAAACTGTAACGTTGAACTCCGACCTCACCATCCAGCCAAACTTACCTTGATCCAGAGAGAAATATTTGGATGTATGGCGATGAACTTTAGCTCAGACAGTCATGTTTCCCAACAGTCTCTGGTGTTGTTAGACTTGTTACGGCCGCTCTGTTACATTATTATTGTAACACAAGCATGACCTCTTTTCAGACCTTTGTTGCCTGAACCTAATCCACGTTTTCACAGCGTTAACCACGTGGCATCGTGTGTTTCTGCAAGCGTTATATACGAAATGTTGACCGGTTAGTGAACAGTAAGTAAGATTCGTCCTCTGGGAAACATGAATGTTTGTATCACAGTTCATTGTAATCCATCATATTTGTTGAGATATACGACTCACTGGCAGCATGGCTGAAATGTAAATGAAAGCATTTCCAGATAAAGTAGCTCTTGTAAATGAAGTAAACATCCTAAATTGACCACATTTGACTGCGTAAGTGACTCTATAACAAACAGTGATTCATGTATGCCAATAACCCCACTCGTTGTATTCACATTCAGCTTCTCCATGACTCTGACGAGTCATTAAAAGGGCAACTTATTGCTTTCGTCAAAAAGAAACGGTATCGTTCATCATGCTGCCAGTCAAAATGAACTCGCTTACAGGTTATAGACTAAATCTGCTGCCAGCTGGAAACAGAACGAGCAGCTCCACTTTTTTAACTCGACTCAATTTGCAAGTTGAATCTGAATCTGAGGTGGGCTTTTGGAATCAACATTGCCGGGTTGTATGTAAGGTTATCCAGTCAGGATATCTCACAATATCTGTTGAGTATTTATATTTCATGTTCTCACTGAACAATACGTCCGTGTGAGTCCAGAGTCAGCGCCGCTTCTTTCTTGCCGAACCAGCCGCAGGCCACGTGTTCCTGTTGTAGTGTTCACCACTGTGGGAGGATGTGGAGTCACACAGAGGGACATGTGTACGGGACATGGTCCACTTTCACCACACAAATAAACACAAAGTCACAGCTGACATCTCTCTCGGCCTCGGGTGGGATACCAGTATGCGAAGCTGTGGCAACAAGTGTGCAGAGAGTGTGTCGGACGATATAGCGGCTGAGAAAACATTTCCCATCATGCACCAGAGGCGCGGATGTGTGGGCGCCAGTTATTCCTTAATGCTATGAAACGCCCACTCATCTCTCTTAGGTTTTCAAGTTTACTTCTGCACCATCTCACTTTGTAAAAAACAAGACAGAACCCGAGGATTTACCTCCAGAGGAGTATAACTAATAAACTAATACAAGACAAAAAGAAACCATGTCATCCTCAAAGCACCCACAGAGGGTGAAGTGCGCCTTGGTGCCGCTGTGCTATCTGCACCGATTTAAATGAGACAATATGCAGACATTTTGCACAAAATTGGCCCCTTTTCTTTGCAAACGAGCCTCATTGCAATAACAGTCCAATTCACAGTTGCAGTGACATTTTGAGTGTTTTCAGAGAGTCTGAGGTCAGTGGAGCGCATTCATAAAAAGGTGTCACGTCCAGACCTTCCAGTGATTGTAGCCAGGTCAACGTGATGCAACGCATTCATTTTGGGGATGCAGTGAGAAGGATAAAAAATAAGGTTATTATATACTCGTATAAACTCATTATTTATTCCCCCCCCACCGCAAAAAAAAAGAGCAAATTGCACTCAATTGCAAAACTTTATTGGAGTGTTGGTACTGTAATATCAGCGGTTCCAAGTGATCCATAATTCATCAGCAGCCACAAGGCCCACTGTATCACAGTAACTACTATATCGTACGCTATAGGGACATGACCTAGATCATTGTTACACTATCAACTTATCGTACGATATATGGACACGTATTCATCATCGATTGTTATTGCGTTATTGTGAAGTGACGCGTTCCTGACGGCTTTCCTAAACCTAATTAAGTGGTTTTGTTGCCTGAAACTAACTTTGGTTTTGTAGCATAATGTCGTCACGAAAAAGAAGCAACGCCGTGCAAAAATTACACGAAAGAAATCAGATTTAAAACTAGCCATCGTCCATCTGCTGAAATCAAGTAATATAATAAACAGCAATCGAAAGGTCACAGAAAACTGTTTGACAATTGTTATCTCGAAATTACTTTTCTCGTAAGTTTGAGACAGTAAATCATAATTATGAGATACAAAAGTCTTAATCAGAAAAATAGAAAACAAAGATGCAGAATTGGCAGAATTGTCATTAGAAGCATTTGCAGGTCTTCATGGTGATGGAGACTCTACGGGGCTGTAGAACAGTATGTCAGATCGTATCTTGTATCCAGCTGTCATGAGGGAAACCGTACCGTCTGATGCACCAACCATAATCTCACGTGTTCAGAGCCAACAGAGGGTCACAATGTTACGAGCATCCATCCCCTCCCTCAGTTAATCTTCCATTACGAGTCCGTCGCATTCAGCCCGATGAGAGCCACAGAGGAACCAGACGACGTTGGTTTCCATGATAACAGTCTGAATGATGTGTGGGCACACAAGTGGCTTTACAGCAGATTGTCCTCTGGACAGCTTGAAATAGGAATGAGAGGAGCGAGGCGGTTAATAGGCTTCTCAGACATGCGGAGTGTTTTATATTAGTGGGCTGGAAAGGCGGCGTTTTGTCTCCACCATAGACTGAATAGAAGAACGTAGTCGTAGTCGTCGTGACGTCATTCATTGGTTTGTGGACTGATGTTTTGAAGCCTCGAGTTCAGCTTTTTGGTCGTTGCCATCTTGACTTTTTTGCAACCAATGAACAGGAAATTACCATATCTGGACTGAGGAGGAGTGACGTAGAGACGCAGTATACATCTCTGGTAGAGACCTGTCAATCACAGTAAGCCCCGCCCTAAAGCATCCCCTGCTTTATGGTCTGTTTGACTCTAAATGGACCATAATTTACTAAATGAACATCATGCTGTATTGAAGAAGACTTGAAACTAGAGATTGAGACCATAAACTCATGTTTACAATGTTTACTGAGGTAATAAATCAAGAGAGAAGTAGAGTCATTTTCTCATAGACTTCTATAGAACCAGAGGAGTCGCCCCCTGGTGGACACTAGAGAGAATGCAGCTTTAAGACATGAAGCATCGGCTTCACTCTGCAGAACCGGAGGTTGACGCCTGGTCACCACACAGCAATGAATCATGGGCCACGTGGGCACCAGAGCCCACGTGACAGTCACATTATCACGTTATTTAGTCAGGACATTATATTTACATGTTGAAATGATTTTATCTTTATTTTCTTTATGACTCTGGTGGTCAACAGTCAACAGAAAAGAGGTTCAAATTTTTCATGCGAAAAGGTCATAAAAGGCCGTTTTTCAGCTTCTTAAGTGTGGAGATCACCAGCTTTTTATTTTCTGTTGAAATAATATGAATGTGAATGTCTTTGAGCTTTAGACAAAACAAGACATTTAAAAACAGGGACGGACATTTTTCTCTATTTTGACATATTAACAATTATTAGCTCTTGCTTAAAACTTCACTAGACTGTGAAGTCTTCGTCTTCGTCTTCGTCAATATTTGTGACGCACTTTGAATTGCACTTGATTTGTTTAAATGGGGGTATTTTCCTAAACTCAGATAGTTTGAATTTAAGTAATATTTTGAGATCTGAAATAATAGTAATATTTCACAAGAATTAGTTTTTTTGTTTCTTCGTTTGTACCCTGTTCATTAACTTACAACCATTCAGATTTATCTTACAAACTCTATAAGTCTGGGGTTGGGAACCACTGAATGCCATGAATACTGAACTGAAGGTTAGAATACAGCGCATGGCACAAAGGTAATCTTTAAAACATGATCTCTACCTTCAAAGCAGCCTGGAAGTCCAACAAAGTAATACATCCTTGTAAACTTAACCACAAAGGGTCCATTGAAGCAGCAGTCCATTTGTTGTCATTTAGGCGAACCTCCCTCAAAACCGGGGTGTCGACGGACTCGTCAACTATTTAATAATCCCAATTATCTCTCCTAGCATTGTTGCTGGAAATATTCATGAAATAGAGCCACAGTTTTGTACCGTTTTCTGCCTCATTGTTCGCTGACTGGGACCGAACGCAGCTGCCACTGGTCTGCAATCACTGAGAGCCAATCAGCTGGAGATTAGAGATCAATTTCACTAATAAAGTGCCGAAACATGGAGCTCAGTGTTTTAACATTTAACACCGAGCACTTTCATTCGCATCATTAAAGCAAGTGTCCAGCAAATAATGAGTTTAGTCTTCATTAACGTACTGACTAGATGTCAGTATTGGTGTTGTTGTTTGTTTGTTTGTTTTACATTCAAACTGTCTCCTGGGTTCAGAAAGAAAAGGGGGAAACCCTCAACATATCAGTTCCACAAATTCAGATTGTGAACTCATTTCAAACAGCGTCTATGAAGCCGCATGAATCTGACAAGTATACGTTCCCCCCCCCCCCAGATGTTACATTGCAAAGTGTGCCTCACGTATCCGTGACCTATAACACATGAATATTACGCCATCAAGTGCTGGATTTATCTCCCCCCCCCCCCCTCGTTGCCTCCTCTTCCGGCAGAAGACGGAGACATAAACACAGTGTGACAGCTCCTTCACTATTTATTTTTTCCGTGCTGAATATAGATCCCACTGTGATGGAGCTGCTTGTAATGCTGCTTGCTCTGCCACTCGCCTTCACCTCCTGTACTATGTGATACCGCGTGCATACTCTCATGCAGTACCAGCATCCCCTCCCTCTCGCAGAAATGCTGCAATGCGTCTCCCTCAGCCAAGACTGGGTCAGTGTAACTCAGCCAGCAGCGACAGCCAGAGGAGCGTCCCCATAGCAACTGCCAAAGAGGCTTATTCTTTTTATTTATTTAGTTGTGATTGTGTTTGAAAAGAGCGTATTTCCAGGATTAAACTCATCTGGGGGGGGGGGGGGGGGGGGGGGGGCTTCATTAAAGGCCAGTGGAGACATGAGATGGCATGTGAACAAGGAGAGGAGACGGGATGGGGTTTGAGGATGCTTGTGCACGGCCACATGTGCAGAGTGACGGAGGTCGTTCGTGGTGTTAGATATTGTTTCTCTTCTAGTTTAACCGTTCAACCAGCAGCTCGGTTTAAAGCAGTTCTGTCAAGAGTTCTGTCTTTAGAAATAGAACTTAACGTAGTACTACTAGTATGATGTAGTATGATGGTCAGAGCGGCGGACATTTTTGTGTATCGTTCAATTTGTATAATTCAAATAAGCTGCAAAACTAATGACGTTCAGCCTCAGCTGTGCTGTGTTAGTGCTAATTAGTACATATTACAATGCTAACACGCTGATGGTGATGGTGATGATTCCTGCTAAACATTAGCATGTTAGCGTGATAATTGTGACCACGTTAGCATCATGATGCTAGCATTGAGCTCAAAGTACAGCATCTTAGACTCTTCTTGTTCTAAGAATTCTTTATTTATTTATTCCACACTGTCCGACAGTATTATATATATATTATCTATCAGCTTGTTAAGAGTTATGTCTATAGAAACATAACAGTAGTAGAACGGACATTCCCATTCAAATCAACGTAGTATGATGGTTTGAGCGGCGGCCATTTTTATGACTGCCGTTCAATCTGTCTAATACATTTACTAATAATCCAAATGTCTACAACACTAATGACGGTCAGCCTCAGTTGTGCTGTGTTAATGCAACTCTTGGAATGCTAACATGCCGATGATGAACGTGGTGAACATTATTCCTGCAAAACATTAGCATGTTAGCGTTAACGTTGTTATCGCATCAGCATCCTGACGCTAGCATTTAGCTCAAAAGTACAACCTCACAGACTCGTCTAGATCTAAGAAAACGATTTTATTGATTTCACACGGTCTGACAGTAATATATATATTCTGTATCAGCCTATTCTAGGTCTTTATTAAAGCTAAATGATGATTAAACTGAGGATTTTATCGTGTAATGACAGCAGCCCCGTCAGAAGAAGGCCTGTTATTGGACCTTGGTGTCATAATGTTTTTATTGTCTGTTTCCTGCAGGTCAGCGGATTCTCCAGTATCAGAGTGATGTCCTGGAGACAGTGGTGTTGGTGAACCCATCAGAGGAGACCGCTGCCTCAGAGGTGAGTCACACCTGGGCAACACAGACAAACCCACAGATTCCTGCAGGACGTGTTCGGTATTCTTATTTCTGGCGATTATTATTTAGTTTCACCATTCAGCCCCAATGGCAGCTCCATGTCTCTCCTGCTAGTGATCATCGCTCAGTTGATTAACAGGAACAGTGTGAGACACAGACACTTCTCTGTGTTATAAATAAACCCACTCAGATGCCTCAGATTTGACTGTCAGTGTTAAAAAGTAATAGTCAGTTGTTTCGCCTTTGACTGCTGGTGAAATTTAAATAACAAACATTCTGAAATGAGTTGACCTCGAAGTCATTATTATTTTTGTCTAGAGTAGTATGACAAACAGCAGCTGATCTTTGAACCTGCTAAAGAAACCCTGTTTGTCTGGAAACACACTGAACTGTTTTTTTATTCTTAATGCTGCAGCAAATTCAGCTTCAAATTCAATGTATTCTCTCTAATGTCCATCAGGGGGCGACTCCTCTGGTTGTATATAAGTCTATGAGAAAATGACTCTACTTCTCTCTTGATTTATTACCTCAGTAAACATTGTAAACATGAGTTTATGGTCTCAATCTCTAGTTTCAAGTCTTCTTCAATACAGCATGATGTTCATTTAGTAAATTATGGTCCATTTAGAGTCAAACAGACCATAAAGCAGGGTATGCTTTAGGGGCGGGGCTACTGTGATTGACATGTCACGACTTCTGTTCATTGGTGACGATAATAACAAGTTGGCAACATCTATGAATTTGACGCGTAGGGCCGCTGACCAAGCTGCAATATTTGACAACTTGGGAGTGAGAACGGTTACACACGGATACATGTGCGATGATGTGAGCTTTGTTCTTTTGGGAAGCATAATATTTACCAATTAAATGGCTCGTTTGTTTACTACAAAAAGATTTGTCTCATCTTTCCAGTGTAGTAGCCCACATTTGACATTTTAGTTCTTATTTGGATGACTTATGCTAGATTTATTATTACAAAGCATCAATATTTGCAGTTGTTACAGTTGGTTATTCTGTACTCTACCCAGATTCGCTCTCTAATCACCGATTTTGCCGGGAATAAGTTGCTGATACTGAGCGGCCAGAGCTCTGAGCAGGGAGGCGACATCCTACTGCAAGCTGGAGCCTTCACCTGGCAGCACTTCTCCAACATCATCTCCGACCCTCAAGTAAGCAGAGTGTGCTTATGGATCAAGCTTACATGGACACATTCTTTAAGCTGTTTTTAACTGCTACTGTGTTCCCAGGTGATTGAACTCCTGTCCAAGGCCTCTTCAGAGCAGCCATCCAGGCTTACTGTTTCCTGTCAGGGAGACGGGGGCTGGAGCTCCCTTGGCCAAAGCCAGGAGCAGCAGTCATTTCAAAATCTTCTGGAATACCGCCTAAATCCCGAACCTCACCTCCCTGACATGGACGGAGTCACGGAGTTCACCGAGTATGTCTCAGAGACGGTTGATGTGCCGTCGTCCTTTGACCTCCTGGAGCCCCCGACCTCTGGAGGTTTTCTGAAGCTGTCCAAACCCTGCTGCTACATCTTCCCCGGAGGCCGAGGAGACTCCGCTCTGTTCGCCGTCAACGGATTCAACATCCTGGTGGATGGAGGGTCTGATCGGAAGTCTTGCTTCTGGAAGCTGGTTCGCCACCTGGACAGGATCGACTCCGTTCTGCTCACCCATATTGGTGCAGACAACCTCCCAGGCATCAATGGGTTGTTCCAGAGGAAGATTGCAGAGCAAGAAGAGGAGCGTAACCAAGGAAGTGGATCCAGCAGCAACGGCGAATGGATGAAGAACCAGATCTCTCCTGAGCTTGGGATTGTGTTTTTTAACGTCCCAGAGAAGCTTCGAATGCCTGAGTCCACGCTGAAAGTGAAGCGCAGCATTGAGGAAGCATCTCTTACCTTGCAGTACCTCAACAAGCTCGGTATCACACCGGAGCCTCTTCACAGGGTAGTCACCAACACTATTGAACCCATTACACTATTCCACAAACTTGGTGTGGGAAAGTTAGACATGTACGTCTTAAACCCTGTAAAGGAGAGCAAAGAGATGCAGTTTCTAATGCAGAAATGGGCTGGGAACAGCAAAGCCAAGACAGGGATTACGATGGCCAATGGAAAAGAAGGAGAAATATCTGTCCCCTATTTGACATCAGTTACCGCTCTTATTGTTTGGATTCCTCACCGTCCAACAGAGAAGATAGTTCGGGTGCTCTTCCCTGGAAATGCACCGCAGAATAAAATCTTCGAGGGCCTTGAGAAACTGAAACACCTTGACTTCCTGCGATACCCTGTGGCTACTCAAAAAGACATATCATCTGGTGCACCTCCTCCCGTTATCAAACAGACAAAAATGAGATCAAGAACTGACAGCAAAGAGAGTCTCAAGTCTTCACCGAAACCCCACCCTAAAACAACAAAGAAAGAAGCCAGTGGACATGAGGAAGAGTCCAAGAGTGAAATCACAAAAGAGAATAAAGTGGAAAAGAAGGAAGAGAAGAAACTCAAAAGTCTAAAAGCCACCAAGCAACAGAAGAACAGTGAGGTGGCCCCTGTGGCAGGCAAGACGGAGAAAAAGAAAATACCCAAGGATAAAACTGTCAAGAATGAAAAAGCGTCCAAAATGGATGAAAAGAAAGACAAAGAGAAAAAAGAAATCAAGAAAGAGAAACGTGAAGTAAAGAAAGATGAAAATATAAGAAAAGAAGAGAAAAAGGAAATTAAAGCCAAGGAGAATAAAAAGAAGGACCCAAGTAAACCGGAGCTGAGAAAAATCACTAAACCTGACCTGAAGCCGCTCACCCCTGAAGTGAGAAAAACTCTGCATAAGGCTAAGACTCAGGCTAAGCCCAAGACGGACAAAAACAAAGCGGTGAAAGAGGAAGCACATGAGAAAAAGCCAGTCCCAAAGAACATCCCAGAGGAGATCGCAGCAGCAGCTTTGGCTGACAGGTCCATCGTTTCCTCCCCAGAGGACCTCACTGAGGACTTTGAGGCTCTAAAACAAGAAGAGCAGTCCAAAGTTAAGACTAAGCCAATCCAGAATGATGTGATGTTTGGGCATTCACTGCATACAGATACTAAAGTCCCGTCTTTAGTTTTCAATGATGAGAAAGTCACATCACCAGCTACTAATACAAAATCGGCTTCGCCCAAATCCCCTGTTGAAGACAACAAAGACAAAGGCGCTTCGGTACGCGTTGCAGCCGCTGAAAAGAAGGAAGCGAGTTACGTCTTTGACAAGAAGTACGAAGAGGAGAAAATGGAGAAATATAACAAATACCATGCAAAGGACGACATAAGAGACAGATCGAAGAAGAGCGACAGCTCAGAGGAGGAGGGTGATGTCATTGAAAAAGCTGACCTTGAAGGAACGGAAGACGATGAGGTCCTGAAATATAAAACAGAGGAGGGGAAAAGGGAAAAAACTGGAAAGGAGTGGGACACCAAGCCAGCTGACCTAAAACCTCCATCAACCGCAGCCCTGTCGGGTCAAGTAGCAGCCTCCACCTCGGAGCAGTTCTCCTTCATCCAAGACGAAACCATCCCCGGCTACTCCGAGACTGAGCAGACCATCTCTGATGAGGAGATCCATGAGGAACCAGAAGATAGGATCCCACAGCTGCGCTATGATGTGGGCTCCTATGACATCTCTGTCCCTGACATCCCCGGTACCTTTGACTCCATGCACGGTATAAAAGAGATGAAGTACTCCGCCGTGTCCGACGTCAAACCCAAAGTCTTCATGGGAGGTCACGAGCCTGAACTTGCACCTTACCCCGCCATCATTGCCGCTCCTCTTGCAGAGGAGGAGCACATCTCCTCGGCGACCTCCATCACAGAATACGACAAACTGTCGTCCTTTGCCACATCTGTAGCCGAGGACCAGTCGATAGCCTCTGTGACGGCGGCTGGGAAGAACTCTCTCCTGCTGGACCCCATCAACAGTATCCCCTTGCGCGCTGAGGCCGCCCAGGGGAAGGACTATCTCAACTCAGCAGGAACCATTTCGCCCACCTCCTCTCTGGAGGACGACAAGTGCTTCAAGTCTCCTTCCTCTGATGAGTACCAGCCCAACATTCCTGAGATGGAAGGTGACGCAAAGATCAAATTGGTCCACGAAGAAGAAGATGACGAGGAGGACGAGGACGAAGATCAGACTCCTAACGTCGATTTTCCTCTGGGTAAACTCCAAGAGGGCTACGAACACGCAGCCTTCATGATGCTTCAGGAGAAGCAGAAATCTCCTTCTGCCACTTTTTCTCCTCCTCCTCTCTTTTCTACCATGCAGTACTCTCCCACACAGGCTGTCAAAGAAAACCAGTCTCTCTTTAGCTCAGAGGGGTTTAGGACTGATATAAAGCCTATTTCACCCCCTCTGTCTTTCTCCCCTGGGTTAGAATTAGAGTCCCACAGGCAGGACAGTGAGGAAAGATGTCTAAGTCCAGATGACAGCACCATGAAACTGGCCTCACCCACACAGTCTGTGCCGACAAGCAGTGGCTACTCTCCGACAGAAGAGAAACCCTTTAGGACAGAAGACAAAGATGAAGCAGCGATAGATTTTAAATCAGCCTTCGTCTCAGACAGTACCGCGATTATCAGTGACAAGACAGCGTCTGACGAGTCCGAAGAATCCAGTGAAGACAATGAGGAGGAAGATGACTCTTACACCAAAAAGAATCTACAGCCCACTGTTAAGGCCAAGCTTATGGAGGCAAAAGAGGGGTGCTTCTTGGATGACGACTTCGTCGTCCAAGAGGCAAAATCTTCAAAGATAGAAACAGAAGTCAAGAGCTCGGACAAGACACAGGTGTCTTTCAGCACAGAGATACCGAAACCTCAAGTGATGTACTCAGATGAAGATGAAAAAGATGCTGATTTCCAAAGTGGGGAAGGGTCCCATAAGCCCTTATCAACAGATCAAAGTAAAGTAGACTTAGAAAAAGAAAGTGCAGAGGAAACAGATGTCGCTTTAAAGGAGCACGAGAAAAGTGTTCATTTCAGTCTCTACAATTTTCCAGAGAAGGAGACCAAAGAAAAGGCGATATATATAAGACAGGACACGCCCTATGTGCATGGCAAAACGTTCTCTTACAGTGACATTTACGGCTCGGTGGACTCAGATTCATATCGTCAGGAGTCTGTAGATAAAGTGGAGAAGAACACTGCAAAAGGTGAAGTGGATTCGCAGAAACCAGAGCCCCCGGCCCCGGTAACAGCCACGGACAAGTGGTCAGAGAAGGAGGGATCTACCGTCTCTTATGGAAAAGAGTCCTCCGCCTCACCGTGGCTCGACTCAAAGAGCACTTCTGCTATACCTCCATTTGAAGAGTTCCAAAGAGAGGAGGCATTTAAATACAACACAGGTTGCCGATTCCCTTCAGTGGCTGATAGACCAGAGTCCTCGTCCACTTCTTTGTCACCAGAAAAAGACGATTCTTTTAAAAGCCACACTGACGGCACGAAGCCCCAGAAGTATTCCTCGATGACAGCGTTTGATGATGCTGCCGCAGGCTATGGCGACAAAGGAGGGTGTTTGGAGGTGGACATGCGAAAACTGACAGCAAGGGATGAGGAGGACTATGATGACGATGTTGTCGATGAAGACTACGAGGACGACGAAGACGAAGATGAGGACGACGACGACGACGAGGGTGCGGTTGATTCCGACATGGAGAAAGGCGCCAAAGAGAAGTCCGAGAAGGAAGTAAAAAGTCCGATCAGTGAAATGTTTGACTCAACGAGGCCTGAATTTATGGTTTCTATGGCTGGATACGGCTACAACAGCCAGGGGAAGCCGATCAGTGAAATGTTTGACTCAACGAGGCCTGAATTTATGGTTTCTATGGCTGGATACGGCTACAACAGCCAGGGGAAGCCGATCAGTGAAATGTTTGACTCAACGAGGCCTGAATTTATGGTTTCTATGGCTGGATACGGCTACAACAGCCAGGGGAAGCCGAGCAGCTCTAGCTCGCTCACGAAGACTGAACACGAAGCGAAGATCGACTCTTCATCCTTCAGCGGAAAGCCAACAGATTTAGGAGCTACGGGTTTCTCTGGCTACTCCTCAGGGTTTGAGTGCTCATATGGGAGTGGTGAGAAAGACACTTTGAAATCAACAGAGGACAGTTATTACGAGAATGAAAAAGCTGATGCTGATATTGAGAAACAGAAAACACCAGACCTTCTGAGTAAGACATCACTGGACACAAGCTTTCAGTACACGACCACCGCTGCCCCTGGGTACTCTTCCTCTTCGGCCTATAGCTACTCCTCGTCCACCTCGGGCTCCCTCTCCACCAGCCGTCAGTTCGGAGAGGAGCTGGAGACGCCCGCCGAGCCTCTCTTTGAGTACTCCTCCTTTAAAGATGAACAGGTCATGGACTCTTCCTTCTCCGGCTCCGCTGGCGCCAAAGACGACTATCTAGAAGTGTCCGAGAAACAGATTAAAGCTACAACTGCGGCCGAGTCCACCTCCAGTTTAGCTCGTTTCTCACCCCTCAGCCCATTCGAGGAGGTCAAGTCCTTCCCCTCACTATCGTCCGCTGCCTTTGCCGAGGACAAGGAGCAAAAGACCACATCAGATGGAGTTACGGACAAAGGCCCTCAATCGGACTGCTTCTATAAGCCTGAATGGTCTAAAGGGTCCAAGCTTGACACGGCTGTTGGGTTTGGGGCCTCAGCAGGACCGTTTGCTCAACATTCAGAGATCTCCAAAGACAAAGAGGCATCCAGTGCCGCCCTGTTCGGTGTTACTTCCTCACCGCGCCCTGACATAGAAGGCAAACATTACTTTGAGGAGACGGACAGCAGCGAGGAAGAGGATGAGGAGGCTTATATGCGTGAGATGACTCGGAGGTCGCCCTCCAGCGGCCTGGTTGGTAGCCTCTCATTTTCTGACAAGCCTGTCGCTCCAGCTGCCAGTGAAAAGACAGCTGGTGCTCTCCCCGATGTTCTCGGCTCCTATATGTCCTCGCCTCTCCAGGCCAACAAGCCTGACACAGTCAACGGCCCCACGGAGGTCGGCGCCTCGATGCCTGCTGGTGCAGCAGCCAGTGGTGCATCTTCAGGCCAAGCCAAGGTGGAGACCAGAGAGGGAGCAGCAGCTTACAGGAGCTCTTTTGAGTGGGAGATGTCAAAGTCCCAGATGGGGATGGTGCCCGGAGACTCCCCTCCCCATTACCGTCACGATGATGAGTTCGAAGAGGAGTGCGAGATGGAGCCAGAGCACCCGGCCCGCCCGCTGTCTCTCTCTACAACCGATCAGCCATTTCGCTCTCCGTTCTACGCCGAGGAGTGCAGCCGAGGAGGGCAGGACGATGATGATGACGACGACGACAGCGATCAGGATCTTGCTGGTGATGTGCCCATGGGAGCCACCTCCTCATATGGCAGTCGCAGCTCTCCTGGATATTCCTCCTCCGAGTACAGGCAGCCCAAACAGGACCTCTCGCCATCCTTCATCAACCCGTGCATGCGGCAGTTATCCAGCGACGACGACGATGAGGAGCGTGAACGCAGAAGTGATCAATCGCAAGAGGCCGATGGGCACGATCTGTCAGTCAAGAGAAGGGCTCACAAGCAGCCCCATCATCACAGCGGCTCTCTGCACCAAGCCGGCGGTATGTTGCCAGTGCTGGGTCTGGCCACAGAGGACACACCGCCCACCTCAGTCAGCGAGTCTTCAGGCTCTCAGTCAGACTCCGATGTCCCTCCAGGCACCGAGGAGTTCCCCTCGGTCACCGGTGAGGGCAACATGGACTCAGATGAGGATGCAGACTACATGCCCGTTGATAAATTATCCGCCACGGGAGGAGGCAGCCATCATTCCTCTGGGAGGACCAACGACCCTCCTCCTGCTCCCCTCATGGACCCCTACCCTCACCCTCCACGCCCGGATGTTTGCATGGTGGATCCCGACTCCCTGGATAATGGCTTAGTTAAGAAGGAGCCAAAAGCCAAGGGCTTAAAGAAGACTTCCGGGAAAACCAAATCAGCGTCCCCGGCCAGGCGCAAGAGGTCTCCCATGCCTGTAAAACAGACGCCGTCTCCTCGCAGCGCTTCGCTGAAGAAGAAGGAGGCAGACAAGAGCTCTCGTATGTCTCGTCTGTCGGACGGACAGGGCTCCAAAGACGATGACCTCTCCAGGTCGAGCTACAACCCCGGCAAGACGCTGACGAATGGTGTCAAGAGCAGTTCAGGTGAGAAAATGTTATTAAATTCTACAAAACTAAAATGATTTGCACATAGTTTTTTATTTTATTGGTTTATTTGGCAGGGACAGTGCACATTACTAAAACATACCTGTAAATGCGTGAACATGTCAGAGGCTTCTGACATGTCAGAAGCACAAAACATAAAAGCATGCAGAGTATGTAAAATATATAAATCAGTCTGACAACAACAAACAACAATAAAAGACATGCATGCATGGTGACAGCTTGGTTTTGTTCTCTCACTCAGGTTCTCAGAAGTCCGGGTCTGCAGGTGCTCCTGGCCTTCCTATTTATGTGGACTTGGCCTACATTCCCAACCACTGCAGTGCCAAGAACGTGGACCAAGAGTTTTTCAAACGCATTCGCTCTGCGTACTATGTGGTCAGCGGGAACGACGCGGCGAGCGGCGAACCCGGCCGAGGAGTCCTCGATGCACTGCTGGACGGCAAAGCTCAGTGGGGATCGAACCTACAGGTAACAGTTTTGACGCTGAGATTGACGTGTATTCTAAAACGATCCACTTATTTACGTGTGTTTTAGGGTTTAAAATGACCACCTGCCCAGTGGCGATTTTGGTATGAACATTTTGGTGGGGCCCCACAATTTGATGATGCAATTCAAACATACCATAGATATATCACATCGAACCATTCTCTCACAACCAATAAACTGCGAGAGGGGAGACACTGCGATTGTCAAACCCAGTCCATGTCTCACCCCTTTCTGCCCCTCACCCCTCTCACCCGGGACATTTCCTGATCTGTTGTCTTGCACACTCAGGTGACGCTGATCCCGACCCACGACACGGATGTGACCCGCGACTGGTACCAGCAGACCCACGAGAGGCAGCAGGAGCTCAACATCATGGTCCTGGCCTCCAGCAGCACCGTCGTCATGCAGGACGAGTCTTTCCCCGCCTGCAAGATCGAGTTTTAAGACCCCCCCCCCGGGTTTCCTCTCGCTCCCCTCCTCAGCGTAGATCTGGTTTTTAATTGCTCTTCTCTATAGCCTGATATGCTACTCTGCCTCTGCTTTGGGCTCTGAGCGAAAGCAGAAACAGACCTGGATAACTGTCTATGTTTTTCTAGATTTTTATTCATTGATCAGCTTGTCGATAAACCTCTATTACAACGGTAGTTTTCTGACAACTATGTCCTCCACTACATTATTATTTGTTCTTTTTTTTTTTTTTGTTCCCCAACTTGAGACAATGAGTCTTTGTTTATTGGCCCGCTGTGTTGTAATAAGAAAAATAAGGACAGGAAAAAAACATGAAATCAATGTTTGGTTGCTTGTCTTCAAATTGGCCGAAATCAGAGCACAAGTTTACGCACTTTAAAGCCGACAACAAAGTGTATTTTCT
This sequence comes from Leptoclinus maculatus, assembly GCA_032191485.1. Taxonomy (NCBI): domain Eukaryota; kingdom Metazoa; phylum Chordata; class Actinopteri; order Perciformes; family Stichaeidae; genus Leptoclinus; species Leptoclinus maculatus. The sequence goes on from JAVDOI010000140.1 coordinate 196,863, forward strand.
TCCACTGAATCCCAAACACATTTGAACACATTTGCTGATCGATAAATCATCATTACAGGCTAAATGTGACCAGCTTTACTTAACTCTCCTCTACTTTCTGTCTTTCTTCCAAAAACAATGACAGTCCCAGTGTTGAACTTTGTGCCTCTTACTGAAATAGTACAATAGAAAACATGTCGTTTACAGTATATTTGCCGTAGCATTAGGGAAGACCATATTCAGAAATCTGTCTTGTAGTGAGTTACGATATTTCTACGGTTATTTAAAAATCGAAAATCAATCGTTGCAGTAGGAATTTCTCGGTGGCTGTTATTTCTTACAGTGGATTCGACGAATACGTTTCTCTCTGTAGTCGTTAGTCGTCTTCAATGTATTTTTTCAGTGTATTTCCTGTTAACGTATCGTTGCAGAGGATCTTGAGGAGAACTGAAGGCGGTGATTCAAGTAACAAAATCATCATTCCCGATCTTTGGATTCTACCCCGTTTATATATCTTTACATACAGAACAGCACTCAACAAATAGACAAACCTCATATCAGTTGCTGCGTCTCAAAAAAGATCTTTGTACAAAAACGCTGCGTTGAAGAACGAAGAATGTATTCCACTACGACGATAGGAGCATGTGGCTGCGAGGAGAGATTTGTGTTTTGCGGTTGAGAGGTTAGACTGTCACCCACATGTGCCTTTCTGTCCTGCTGTGCTGGAAGGGGAGATGTCTTGAGGCGGTTTTGGAAGGTTCTCGGCGAGCTGGTCTCCTCTGTTGTTGTGCGAGTCTCGTCGGCGAGAACGTCAGTGGCACAAGAAGAATAAAAAATTAAAATAGTTGTACATATATCGAGCATAAAAATGGCACTTTTAAACTATTTCAGAAGTAGAGTTTTAGAATTCCTGGAGCCACTCGGAGAAGCACAAACAGTAACCATTGTGCAGAAACTTAAATTTAGCAACATAAAAACAATTACAGCTGTGCTGTTTTCTTCTGGTTACTTTTAAATATCATTTGCAAAACATATGTTTTGAAGCCACCACGTGTTTTTAGCCGTTTCTTTAATTTTAGTGGTTAACCAGTGGACGTTTTCAAGTAACACTTTTCTTATGCGTAGACATGCTTTTAATTTGATATTAATATATATTTTGATAAGTACTTTTAAGAGATTTTAACCAGGAACAAAACAAACCAACAAACTGGACCAACACACCTCACCAGGGTTGCTATTTTATGATCCGCAGTAAAAAAACAAAACTCCAGATATTCTTCTGTATGATATTGTACTCGACTGCGATGCATGCACAACAGATTGCATGTACATAAAAAAAAGATTTAATAACAAAGCAGGAGGGCTGCAGGGAGCCACAACGACCTCGGCGGCTCCAGTTGATTTGAATGTGAAGATGCAGATTTACCTTTACGTTCTCCGTGGAGGACTTTGATCCCCTGGTGGCCTTGGTACACCGACTGTCGCCAGCCGGCGATGCATCTCGACTGTGCAGGGAGGGAAAACCTAAAACCCCAACGCAGTTTCGTTCTTCGGATGACCGTTTGACAAAATCCTTACAGACAGTGAAGAGACGACGCTGACGCTGAGCTCCGTTGTTCCTGTTGAGCCACTCTGTGAGCTGCATTCCTATTTAATACTGCACCGCTGTAAAGGCCAATAACAACACACATATGAGCAGACCACTCAAAACCCAGACTGCCAGACACTCGTCAAAACATTTCTATCTAGAGAAGATTTCCTATTATTCACACTCTTTTCCAGACAAAGCTTAACACTCACACACTCACACACTCACACACACACACACACACACACATAACCGCTGCATTTTCGTATTGTGCAAAATAAAAAAAGAGGAAAAAACTAAATATCTGTGGCGTTCAGCCGTGAAACAAATCATCATAAGGACTGTTGGTTTTCAGTGAGCCCTGCTTGTACGTGCATGTGTACCTTTTTGAGTTCTCCTGTATTGTAATAGATGAAGAAAAACATGACTTAACATAGAACTGCTATTTTAAAAGATGTATATTTAAGACGCTAAGCTGTGCGGTACTGAGGAGGCACATGTAACCTGGCTGTGCTGTGCTGTAAAGAAAGCCTCGTGATCGTTTTTTTTTTTTTTCCTCCTTTCTGCTTCATGGCTCTACTTTCATCCCTTGTTTTTAAGTGCAATATTCTCTTTATCGCTCTTTAAATGCTTACAAAAGGTAAAATAAAAAACAGATTTATTGTTAAAAAGGGAACAAGTGTGGTGAAGACCAATAAAAACATTTACTGAAGAACAAATGTCTCCCTCTTCTTTTCTTTTTGCACCATTACATCACGTAGAATGTTCTCCTGTGAACTGATGAAAGTCTTTTAATACAAAATGTGTTTTTAGCTTGTGACCCTTTGTAGCCAAGCAGTGTGAGTTTAAGAGTCTACAGTCACGCTGACAGCTCTGTGAGGTTCTAAATGCTAACATTAGCATGCTAACATGGTCCCCACAGAGTGCTGCAGGGACAACATATTTTTGGAGCATCGCACTGATTCCCTCCACAAAAAGCCAATTGTAGTTTTTCATTGGATTCTAGAATATTGCAGAAAATAATCTGTGTCAAATGTTTATAAATCAGGAGAGAAGTAGTCATTTTCTCATAGACTTCTATACAACCAGAGGAGTCGCCCCTTGGTGGACATTAGAGAGAATGCAGGTTTAATGCATTCCTATCGTGGCCCAAAATTGTTTGTAGTTTCATTAATTAATTACACAAAAGAATGACAAAAAAAATTGATTTAACTACTTGAATCACTGCAAATATGAATGTCGTTGAACTACCAGCAAGGTAGTTTAGCAGGTAGTTAAAGCAGTACATTATTCACGCCGGCTCCATTAAATGGTCATATCAGTGAATTAGCATGTCCAAGATTAGCATGCTAACATGTGCTCATACAGCTGAGAGAGTATTGGACAAAATAAAATCTTGACCTGAAGATGGCACTAGAGGAAATGTTACTGCAATTCATCCTCAGAGGAACACGAATGTCTGAACTAAATGTCATGGCAATCAGAGGAGCCCTAAAATCATTAGGATTTATCTTCTGGGGACAATGATTGTTTTTGCAGAATGTATTTCCAGCCCTACATGTAGATAAGATATTTCACTGGATGAGTGGAAACTTTGACCTGTTTGCAGTGTTAAGAGGAAAAATCTGCAGATCGCTAAACTCGTTGGGATTCATCCTCTGGGAACCATGAATATACCAACTTTCATGGCAATCCGACAGTTGTACGAGATGTTTTTACTAAAAAGCTTTAAAATGTCAATCTAATAGCAGTGATAGAGGAAGAAGCATCACCAACGTGATTAGGATGCATCCTCCTGGGACTATGAATGTCCCACAGAGAAACAAGACACCAGTGTTCCTTCCTTCACAGAGTGAGAGGATGATGTAATCCAGTGGAACGTGGGAACAGTGAGGGCTTTGTTTTCTGACTCTTTTCAACAGTCTGACAGCGTTTACAGCGTCGAGCCCCCCTCCCCCCCCCCCGCTGTGAGAAGCTGCAATGACATCACCTCCTGGGTCACATGATAGTGATCTTTGAGGTACTTGTTCCACATGCTGCTTTAGTTACAAAATGATATGTGAATATGGGCTGAATCACGAGCATTTCCTTATTGATAAATCCGATTGATTACATCATCCATCCTCCCCTCGCTTCTATTCATTTCCCTACAATGAACGTAATATTTCTTAAAAAGGAAAATCAAATCCATCCTTTACACTCTTAACTGTTAATTATCAATCTGCCACATTCGAGTGTCATTCGACTCTTGCTCCTTTTAATTAATAACATGTTTTTTACTTTAATTACTTTCTTTACAGAGAAATATTAAATGCTTTAATATATAATAAATATTTAGTCTGCAGATATTTAAAAGCTTTCAATCGTTAAATTAAATATTTAAATCTTTAGCTTCTTTTCTATAAAGTTTGTTCTGATCCTTGATTGTTTTAATTGGTTTGTTTGAGACGACAAAAGATACAACAAAAGACACACAAATGAAATTAACATTCCAAAAGTTGTATTTTGTAACATTGTTAGAAGTATTACAGAATATTGTGGATGTTTCATATAATGAACTTTCTAAAAACCAACGTATTAAACACACAGGAGGACATGTTTGTGTAGTCGTTAACTAACGAGGTGAAACAGACGTGAAGTGAGACTTCTACTGGATCACCAAACACTCCATCAGAAGAATAAAAACCCAAACGCTCCGCAGCGGAGCAAACGTTTGAGGCTTTTCATAATGTCTTTAATCATTTGAGTGAATTGACCCTTTAAGCACAAAAAACAAACGGCGTGATTATCAGAACAGAGACGGTTGTCAGTACGTAGTAACAATGAAACCCCACGGATTAAACACAGGATCGCACATCTACCTGAATTGCTCCTCAAACATCCACACACACCTGCTACATAACTGCTCGCCACAATAAAAGCACATGTAACGTGAAATGCTCCCCCGGTTTGTTCAGCGATAAAATGAGAAATTAGCTTTCAGGGTTTCCCCCACATCACGAGGTGAATTTACAAAGAAATATACAATAATATGGTACAATTAAATATCTGATGTTAGTATCAAAAATACCAGACTTTTAAGTTTTGTTTTTAAAGATGCAATTTCAAAATAAATATTTTCTTTTCTCCGTCAACTCTTACTGATTATAATGAATCTTCAACGAGGCTTAAGGACGTAGGCAGTAAGCAGTGCACACTCTGGGGATTGAACACTCGGTGTGTTGCACCGGCAGTAATAAAGATTCAGCTTTTGTTTTGAAATCACAGACGCAGGAACTAAAACCACGAAGAGCCACAGACGCTCAGCGCGGGAACGAAAAAACGCTGGCGTACGACGAAGAGCAGAAGAGCCAGTTTTTTTTACAGTCTATCTATTTACAGTCTATAAGTCAGCACTTCCTGTAACAAACTAAGGAACTCGTGGTTGACCTTCACTGCTGCAGCTTTCTAAAGGAAAAGGCTGAAGGTAAGAACGATGTAAGACTTTACAGTTTTAAGCTCCATTAATCAACATCTTTGTGGCCACAATGAATCAATTAAACACATCAAATGTGACCGTTTGATCTCTACCTGCCCAGAACAACATGGCCGACTGACACCGACCACGTTCACAAGCGCAAACATTCGTTTTTTTTACCTTATTCAGCTGGTTTCACTTTGGCTACATTACCGAACATTCATCAATTAACTTAACGACCGAAGCTACTGTGCACATTGTTTAGAGAGCAAACCAGAGCTAAACACAGAGATCACGTGGACACAAACTCCCAACGGGATGATAGCATTATTAAATCTGCTGGATGTGTAACACCTCAGCAGCTTGGTGGGTGTTTCTGCCCCCTAGTGGCCAAAAGCTAATGGACTAACGCAGCTTTAAGAAAAGGGCTTGTGCACCGACAACAAAGCAACAGTAACAGAACAAGTGTCTCCCTACATCTTTACAGACAGATGATCTTAACCAGTGGGCCTTTATTTAAAAGGCAATGAACAGCATGTATGGCGTTGAACACAGCTCTGAGTTTGTGAAGTCTCCGCCCCTCTACGGCTCTGCTGCGTTAGCCGCCGCCGCCGCCTCTAGCGGCGTCTCGGGGACCGGGAGGCTCTCCGGACCGTCCAGCCACAGCTCCATCGACTCCAGAGTGTCGAAGAACTCGTCGGCTCCCTCGGGAGACTGCGGCGTCTGGGAGCTGGAGCCCGCCTCGCTGCTGCTCTCTCTGAGCTCCAGCAGCACAGGCAGCGAGCCGGGGAGGCAGTAACCCTCCATCCGAGCCAGAGAGAGCTCCGCCAGCGCAGAACACGGCGGCCTCGGGCCAGCGTCTGAGATCGCAACGGAGGAGGAGGCGTCGCCGTCTGCGAACTCCACCTCAGGCCCTTCCTGCGCGCGTTCGGCATCATCGGGCCATTGACCGGTAACAGCGCAGAGCTTGAAGTCGTCCTCTAGCGAGGTATTTGGAGTCGGAGGGACTTCGGCGGAGCAAGTCGTGTCGAGGCCCGGCGCCGGCTGAGCGGAGACGTTTTGAGAGGAGTGAGTCTCCTCGCTGCTCTGAGGGGTGAGGGAGATCTTATCGCTGAAGCTGAAGCGTGGCGAGGTGTCCGCGGTGGTGGGGGAGGATGGCCCGGCGCTGGACACCGTGCTGGATGGACCGCTGCTGTCTGCAGGACGACAACATGAACACACATTAAAGGCATGAGAGCGAGTACAGACTGGTAATGGTGGTGGTGTCACAGTTTAACGTTAACCATCACTGTGTAAATAAAGTTTCACTGACAATCTGACAGCTAACAAGGTTCTGTTAAGTTACACTATGATGCCTTCAGGCTCTGTTCAGTGAAAATGAGTATTAAGAGAAGGTAAATTATAACGGTACCATGAAATGTCAAATCTTAGTGAGAAAGAAGGAGATTCTGCAATACTCACACCAAGGAGGTCTGTCAGAGCGAGATCTGAGAGTGATGGAGGAGGAGAGGACTCTCTGAGGGAGGTACGAGTCCACCGACGGCTGGTTGTGTGTGTCAAACATGGCCGACAGAGCTGCAGGGAGACAGTGAAGAACCCACAGAGTCAAAGTGATGATCGTCATGAGTCACACTGTAAACAACGACGACTCTGCGCCGGGGTTTCTAACCTCTGGTGGTCCTCGTGTGCGGATCCCCCGCGCTGTCGCACACGCCGGTGAGGAACTCGTTGACCTGTTTCAGCGACAGCGAGTTGTGCAGCGTCTCCAGAGGATAGATGGAGGGCACCATGGAGCAGCCTTCGAAGCCTGCGGGGCAGAGGAGAGACACGGGCAAACATCAGGCCTCGGTTAGACCGGGGGAAGGCAGAACCGCTCCGGTGACACCCAAACACACCTCAGCGCTGTGCTCTGACGTCCTGCTCCCTAACCACCGCTAACAAACTCCTGCCAGCCGCTACGGTTCATTTCCACGCAGGCAAGTTGCAAAACAAAAAAAACAAGTACAAAAAAAAACACCATGCTGGACGCCAAGACACCATATCAAACGGCAACAAGTCTACGCATCCGCAAAACGTCTCGCTGCGTTTGCAAAAAGCAAGCGGGTCTAAGACATGACGCCTGTGTGTGTGTGTGTGTGTGTGTGGTCCCGACAGCTCTAGCGGCAGCACATGACGGCTCAAACGTGTCCAGACTGCAGCTCAGGTCCACCACGTGTTATCCACAGCAGTTCATCCGCTGTTAGTTCACAACCAATCCACCAATCACAAAGCGGAACAAAAACACCACCACAGCTCGCCTCGATCCACTAAAACAACCTCAGAGGATGTTTGTGTTCAGCTAACAAGCAGGAACCACATGCTGGTTAATGTGAGGAAGGACTCCAGAGAGGTGACGGTAACACACCGGTGTGTCTGTACCTTCATGGGAACATGGAGGCTCAGGCTACTGACGACAGACTATCTGCTTAGAGCTGGAAGTATGAATACAAAATCAAATAAAATCTTTAATCTGATCAAAGAATGAGCAAACGAGACGAAGAATATGACAATATGACATGTAATAAGCGTTCGTTAATAGGTAATAAGGTCCTTAGCGTGTCATAGCATCATAAACACTGTTAGATTATTATCAGACTATAAGACGTTATTAAGCATTCATATGAAACTTGTTACATGTTAATAAACGCATTATAAAGTATGTATTTATAAAGCGACTTTAGATTTAACAATGACATAATAGGTAATAAATGTTTCTAATGCTGTTATAAACAATGGTAATAAACTCATGAGGCTTTAATTAACATTCTTTAAACAGTGTACAATGTTTTTAAATGTCCGATAGTCCAACAATAAACGCTTATAAAGCTTTATTACACTAGTAATACTCATCTTATAAGGACGTCTAAGGGCCTTGTTAACTATTAACTAGAGCTTATTGATGACCTTAATATAATAACTACCGTCCGATGTCCAGCTGTGCCAGATGTTGTGATCCCTGCAGTGCGTCCACACATCAGTGTGTGAACGCTCTGCTCAGTTCATTATTGCTTGTTTGTCGTCTGACGTTTGATCAAACTAATCATCGCGTCCCTCGTCTGTCGCTGCTGCGATTACATTTCCCGCCAACGCAAATTAAATGTCATCTTTCATTTTATGTCGGCGGCCTCGATCCGACGGAAACGACGTCCGTCGCCGTTTTCACTGCAGAGCGACGACAGTGATGAAGTCTCTCTCTCGTCTTGGTGTATTATTTAGATTAAATTCACAACACATTGAGCCAGTGTGGTGGAGTCTGGTAACATCGTTTGGGGAGAGCACAGAAAGGAGGGGAAGTCTAACATTTGAATGTTGGACTCTTTCAAAAGTGATATTTGAATGCATGCAGTTTATGGTACTTCTGCTGTCTTGTTGCATTAATGATATTTTGTGTGGTTAAGGAATCCTTCATAAACAACGTAGGGGTAAAGATATGGACACCACTGCAGAGGGGGAAGATAGAGGTCCCCACACAGCTCACAGCACTCCAGCTTGCAATCTGCATAACCACAGAAACAGGCAAGCATGCAGGAACATCAAGAGGCAAAGCATGAGAGTCAACCACAGTACGAGCACAGGTTTAACTAAACCGTGAGTAGTGGTTGAACAGGGCGTGAGGCTGGGGGGAGGGGGGGAGAGGGGGGGGGGGGGGGAGGGCGGGGGGGCCAGGGGCTAACCGTGGAGGTACTCTAGGGGGTCTTGGCCGGAGATGAGCCAGTTTCGGAAGAGGCGGAGGTGGTAGGAGCACTGGTGGAGGTGGTGGGCCAGCGCCCCGTCCAGGCTGAGGTCGGTGGGGAAATGCCTCAACAACTGGGCCACACGGGGCTCCTCCAGGGGCTCTGAGGAAGAAGAGGGAGAGCGAGGAGGAGGAGGAGGAGGAGCAGTACAAGAGACATGAAACGATAGGAGATAAGCGAGGAAGAGAGGGAAGGACTGAAGTACATTACAAGATGAGAGGGGAAATAAAGAGAGAAGTGTAGCGTGTGTGTGAAGGAGGCAGCCAGCAGCTCATCATGGCCGCCAAGCGGACGCACATCAGCAGAAGCAGAAAAACACTTCAACAGAAACTTCTCCGCGCGGCAAACAAATCATCCAGCAAGAACACAAACCACATCGTGTTGCTCCTCCGCAGTACCTCCATCTACTTAAACTTTAAAAAACTAACAAGCCAATGAATGAGAATCCACGAGAGGAGCAAGAGCGACAAGACAGAAAAGAAAGTGACGACAGTCTCCACGTCTCCAGACAAACACTGCAGGAGCTCTTTTTTTGCGTGTGCGGGTGAATCTCACGTCCACAACAACAAACAATTTGACGCCATCTTCTTCTTTTTAAACACAAAGCTGCAGCTGGACGTCTGGAGGCAACAACACACACTGCGTCGTACCTTTAGCAGCGCACCAGACCGGTGGAGCCGCTGCTGTGGTGGAAGTGTCGTCCTGTGTTCCTGTGGTGGATAATATATGTGAGAGGACAGCACACTGACATATAGCGTGTTTCACTCAGTGTCTCTGCGTGGTGTGTTCATAACAGGAAGTGATCGTTTCGTGTGGTGTTATATCTGATTGTCTCGTTCACACGGCTCTGGTTGACGAGTGGACCGTCGCAGAAACACTCCACCGACACACGCGTGGATGAACATTTTTGCCAAACAAACCCGTTAAACGACAGAAAACACGGCTATTCACTCCAACAGAACCCAGACCGACCAAACCTATTCACACCAGCAGGTTGTTTCTATCCAGATAAAGAAAAGTAGCTCGTTAGTTCACAACGTTAACGTCTTAATGTCGAAGCTTCCCGTCTGTCTGATAGAAATATCAAAGTGGAAACATCGTGCTAACAAGATTTTATCCGACGAAATATTCAGCTTCCATCCAGATTTTGCTTTTCAAAACAAACTAAAGAAAGAGTATTTAATAGAAGAGAATAACTCATTTAATCTGTTGAATAACTTATATTTTGAGTTATGACGTCAGACATTTGAAGCATCGTTCTAAAACCTCAAGAGAAGTTTTGAATGTAAAGAAAATGTAATTCGGTACAGCCCCATCGTTAACAATGATATATGAATAATTTATATATTTACACACTAGACGAGCATACGTGAGGCTGAACACACTGAAAGCTTCATGGGTGCTTATGGATCAAAACAAAAGTGAGCCGATGCTTCAACCCGTCCTCTGTTTACGCTCAATAAGAGCTGATCCTGGTTCAGTCAGCCAGTTCATCAACGAGTCAGAGGAAGAGTTAAACGTCTAACACGAGCTCACATCCTCAGCAACGACGGAGTGACTTTCATGTGAATACTGTGCACACAGTACTGGATAACGGTGCTCAATGGTAAACAGGGTCCTCGACTCTCCAAATCTCCATCATGAGGATCTCTGCTTTGTAAAACATGAAGATAGAGAATGAAACGTTTAGAAGTTAATGAAATGATGACTGTTGCTATTAAAAAGGTCCAGAAAGAGGCCGGTGGGGTTCACACGTTCTTTATGTCAGGCTGACCTTCTGTAGATCACAGGATGGTGTATTAGGTAGAAAAGGAGGTGAGGAGGTGAGGAGGGAGGGGGAGGGGGGGTACGATTCTGAGAAAACACTCCAATATTCTCTGAGGTTAAAGTAAAAGAAGAACATCGCTCCACTGTGAGGTTCCATCGACCTCATCACACCGTTAAACAGCGCGCCGAGTGCTAAATATATTAATCATACGAGTATTTATTTATGTTCGTGGAAGAACATGATCAAAAAGGTGTATATGGATCCTTCAGAGGCCGTCCTCACCACAGGAGGTTAGCACTCGGCAGCTCACGTTCTTCTTGTTTAATCTCAGAGAACATGTTTTTACCACTTCTATCCCCTCGCAGCACCGTAAAGATCTTCTTTCTCTAACACGCCGCCGTGCAGAGAGAACCACTGTGCAGTTTGTCTTCTCTGCCTTCAGACTCACGTTTAACAGAACTGAGCTGGAGGAGTCTGATCCACTGGTTTAGGACCAACACTGGGGACTAAACGTCAGGACAGCTCGGCCTCTGCTGCTTCAACCTCCTTTGTGTCTCTTTCACGTCCACAAACTTTATGGACTTGTGACAGTAAATTGAAGGATCCCTTCAATAAAGAACTTCTTTTTCAACTGGCCCCGTGACAAAACTGTTACGACTTGAAACAGAAAACAACAAACCAAAGCATGCTGGTGTAATAATAACGATATTCTAAAAGTGTGCACCTTGGGAGGAGGAACGTTTGTGCCAGAAATCACTCTGCAAAAACACACAAAGCCGGAACAAACGACTCCCTTACTGAGCCAACTGTCCTCCAGCCGGACCAGAACAGGGACTCGTTCCAGACCGCGTCCTGCCTCTCTACGATATTCATAACGTGTTTATGATGCCGTCAAATGACTGCAGCAATGATGCAGAATGATGATGATTAGCAAGTGTCCCAAATCTTAATCTTGAGTAAATGATTTAGCCTGTTGTCTGACTTGAGCTTTTATTGTGAAATGTAAGAACAGAGAGAGCGGGTCTGGTCTGGAAGCAGAAATAAAGTTTGAAAAAACGTATTAAAATGCAAAAATAATCGCATGAAAAAGCGCGCTCCCGGTGTATAAAGGCCTTCTGAAGAGAACACGTGTACTTATGTATTCACAGGTATAAGTCGTGTGAAGACGGCTACACTTCTATCAAACATTTGCTGACATTCCCCCGTCTCCTAACGTCTGAATCGCTCACTAGCTGAACCCTGGTGAGAGAGAGAACGTCAGGTAGTGTTAGGAACAGTCCAAAAGCATACGGGGAAACAAAAAGAAAGGAAATCATGAGAAACCTGGAATGCTGGAGGGCCATGTGGAGAAGAAATGAAAGAATAAAGAAACAAGTTTGAAGACATGCAAGACAAAAGGGAGGTGAAGTGGAAAAGTACTTGAAAGAAGCAGACGTACCATTAGACGGATACTTTGCAAACGACACAGAAAATCGTTTTACTGCCGGCATAGACAACAACTCTGAGGAAATAAAAAATAAAAAATCACTAGTGTTACTGGAGGCCACAGCAACGTGAATGAAGCATGTTCTCAGATCATGTTCCTGTTCTTAGATCATGTTCTCAGATCATGTTCTTAGATCATGTCCCTGTTCTTAGATCATGTTCTCAGATCATGTTCTCAGATCATGTCCCTGTTCTTAGATCATGTTCTCAGATCATGTTCCTGTTCTTAGATCATGTTCTCAGATCATGTTCTCAGATCATGTTCCTGTTCTTAGATCATGTTCTCAGATCATGTCCCTGTTCTTAGATCATGTTCTCAGATCATGTTCTTAGATCATGTTCTCAGATCATGTTCTCAGATCATGTTCTCAGATCATGTTCCTGTTCTTAGATCATGTTCTTAGATCATGTTCTTAGATCATGTCCCTGTTCTTAGATCATGTTCTCAGATCATGTTCTTAGATCATGTTCCTGTTCTTAGATCATGTTCTTAGATCATGTTCTTAGATCATGTTCTTAGATCATGTCCCTGTTCTTAGATCATGTTCTCAGATCATGTCCCTGTTCTTAGATCATGTTCTCAGATCATGTTCTCAGATCATGTCCCTGTTCTTAGATCATGTTCTCAGATCATGTCCCTGTTCTTAGATCATGTTCTCAGATCATGTTCTTAGATCATGTTCTCAGATCATGTTCTTAGATCATGTTCCTGTTCTTAGATCATGTTCTTAGATCATGTTCTTAGATCATGTTCTCAGATCATGTTCTCAGATCATGTCCCTGTTCTTAGATCATGTTCTCAGATCATGTTCTTAGATCATGTCCCTGTTCTTAGATCATGTTCTTAGATCATGGCCCTGTTCTTAGATCATGTTCTCAGATCATGTTCTTAGATCATGTTCTTAGATCATGTCCATGTTCTTAGATCATGTTCTTAGATCATGTTCTTAGATCATGTCCCTGTTCTTAGATCATGTTCTTAGATCATGTTCTTAGATCATGTTCTCAGATCATGTCCCTGTTCTTAGATCATGTTCTTAGATCATGTTCTCAGATCATGTTCTTAGATCATGTTCTCAGATCATGTTCTTAGATCATGTCCCTGTTCTTAGATCATGTTCTTAGATCATGTTCTCAGATCATGTTCTTAGATCATGTTCTTAGATCATGTTCTCAGATCATGTCCTTAGATCATGTCCCTGTTCTTAGATCATGTTCTTAGATCATGTTCTCAGATCATGTTCTTAGATCATGTTCTTAGATCATGTTCTTAGATCATGTCCCTGTTCTTAGATCATGTTCTTAGATCATGTTCTCAGATCATGTTCTTAGATCATGTCCCTGTTCTTAGATCATGTTCTCAGATCATGTTCTCAGATCATGTTCTTAGATCATGTTCTTAGATCATGTTCTCAGATCATGTCCTTAGATCATGTCCCTGTTCTTAGATCATGTTCTTAGATCATGTTCTCAGATCATGTTCTTAGATCATGTCCCTGTTCTTAGATCATGTTCTCAGATCATGTTCTCAGATCATGTTCTTAGATCATGTCCCTGTTCTTAGATCATGTTCTTAGATCATGTTCTTAGATCATGTCCCTGTTCTTAGATCATGTCCCTGTTCTTAGATCATGTTCTTAGATCATGTTCTTAGATCATGTCCCTGTTCTTAGATGATGTTCTTAGATCATGGCCCTGTTCTTAGATGATGTTCTTAGATCATGTCCCTGTTCTTAGATCATGTTCTTAGATCATCTTCTTAGATCATGGCCCTGTTCTTAGATCATGTTCTTAGATCATGTTCTTAGATCATGTTCTTAGATCATGTCCCTGTTCTTAGATCATGTTCTTAGATCATGTCCCTGTTCTCAGATCATGTTCTTAGATCATGTCCCTGTTCTTAGATCATGTCCCTGTTCTTAGATCATGTTCTTAGATCATGTTCTTAGATCATGTCCCTGTTCTTAGATGATGTTCTTAGATCATGGCCCTGTTCTTCTCTAGTGTGGATCAACCAGCACAACAAGAGAGTGTCTGTGAGGAACACCCGACTGAAGGTCAGAGGTACTTCATGTTTACATGGAGTGAGATGAAATGTTGTAACTTAGGAGGTGATGAGAGCTCACACCAAGAGCTAGAAGAACCAGTGACGAAACCTGCTCCAGGTCCAAGATGATCCACAATCCCACTTAAATACCGTTCAACCGCGTAAACAACAATACAAATATATCAGCCGGTGATCCTGACCAGGATAAAGATGCTTCAGAGTGGAGACAAATAAAATAAAGAATAAAAGATGAGAGGGAGGGAGGGAGGGGGGGGGGAGGAGCATGCACTGAATCAGCACAATTTGTGCGCACTGGACTGCATCAGGACCAGAACGCTTCCTTTGATTGTTGAACAAGGAACAAGATGGATGACAAAGACCATGAGAGAGGATCGGGGGGGGGGGGTGTCTGTGTGTGATACCACAGTGACATCTACTGGACGACTCGACCACAAACATCAGCCGAGCCACGGCGGCCCATGATGCATCACTCAGCTCCTTGAATTCGACATTTGCACACAGTTACAAGCACTAGATGTAGAACCATCAGCAGAGGGCCCAGATACTCAGAGCAAAGAATGAGATGAGAAATGAAACTGACTTCTGCTACCGAGTCAAAGATGTATTACTATATATATATTATATATATATATATATATATATATATACACATTAGTGAGATGGTCAGGTTTCTCCCTGAGGTACCACTAATGCTGCTGATGACTACGTTTACATGCATCAAATACTCTGACATGCAGCCGTGCATATTTTCCGATTTAACGTAAACTGACCAGTGAATCCCACGTCCACGTCGTTTATCACGTCAAACTACGGAGCAGTGAAACGGTCGGAGCCTCTTCTTTGCTTCTAAATGCGTTTAAGTTTCCCGACTCGTTGGACCGTGTGAACTCAGCCTCCCTCCTTTCATCCTTCAGAAAGGTCGGCGTTGAGATATTTGCATTCGGAATAAACTCAATGTTTACATGAGCGATATCAAATATTTGACATATTGGGAATATTAGTGGAATACCAGTGTGCATGTAAACATAGTCAGTCATGTCAGAACTCCTCCAGTTCTTTGACTTTGAGTACTTTCAACTGGTTGTATATTTCCTCTACAACCACTGAACTGTAACAGGAAGTGCAGCCGTGGACCATGCAGCACAATAACATCAGAGGAGGATGAGGAGCATTTTAGAGAATGAGGGGAAGTTAATGGACACGTACTAATGAGCAGCTGCTTCACACAAGCATCTGAATACTAGACTAAAACAATGCTGACTGGTCTAATAAAGACGAGTGACATCGACGCCGCTCCGCCACAAACCAAGCTCACCAATTACTCGACTGTACGACGCCGACGTGATGCCGCCGTTGTTACATGTGCTGTTCTCGTGGCCTTCCCACATATATTACACATGCAGTCTGAAGTGGGCCTGAGGCAGCACGTATACAAGCTGCTGGAAAACAAACACACCAGTTTGACTCAAAGTGGTGTGACGATAAAAGAAAAGGAAAAATTAAAAGAAGATGGAAAAAAATCGCGTGGGTTTGGTGGCAAGAATGATTATGAGTCTAAGAAAACAGACGTTACTAGAACTATTAAATACATGTATATGTGTGTATACATGATAGCTACTATAACCAGCACTTGTTCAGACTAAACCTATATATATATATATATATATATATATATCTATATATAGATATATATATATAGATAGAGGTTAGGGTTAAGGCATCGCTCAGGAAGTCAGACGTGCACTACTTTACGTGTAGCAGGACTAAGAGGAAGTGTGTGAGGCACTGATCTTGCCCTGTGCAGGTTTCTTGTGATAGGAGCGCGGTCTCAAACACGTACCGTCTTTGTAGGACAGACTGCCGCTGGAGAATTTTTTGCGATGTGCGCGTGCGTAGTCCTGCAGGTTGGGGGCGCTAGAGGACCCCCCGAGGACAGTGGTGCTGAAGAGCCCGGCGCACTGAGAGCCTGCGAGGGGGGGGGGGGGGTTAGTCATTACTACATATCATGCTGTTACTCAAACAACTATCCAGAGAGAGAGAGAGAGAGAGAGAGAGAGAGAGAGAGAGAGAGACAGACAGACAGAGGAAACCATGCATCTCGTACCAACAGCTCTCTGCACATCGGTCCTCACCAGAGAAGGAAGGAGAGAGATTTTACTGCCCTGCATCAAGGCTGACAGGAAACACTCCACCCTGAAATCCTTACACAGCTTTTCTAATATCCATTTGTGAGACATTAAATGCATTAAGTGCTATTTTATCATTCATTGTTAGCCCTGTCACCATAACATGAGCTCAATCATTGTAACATTATCTACTTATCGTACGATAAACGGACATTACCACGATCATTTTTACGTTATTGAATTATCGTACGATATATGGACATGACCTCAATTTTCTTTACGTTATCAACTTATTGTACGATGTACGGACATTACCACATTCATGTTTACGTTAACGACTAACTTACAATAGATGAACATCACCTCAATCATTGTAACATTATCTCCTTATCGTACGATAAACGGACATTACCATAATTTTTACGTTATTGAATTATCGTACGATATATGGACATGACCACCATCATTTTTACATGTTAGACTTATCGTAAGATATCAGGACATCACCTCAATTATTGTAACATTATAATATATATTAATAATAATTATTAAATAAATTATTAATAAATTATTAATAATATTAATACAAATATTTTTTATTAATAATTAAATAAAATAAAATTATTAATAATTAATTAATTGAATTATTAAAAATAATTAAATAATTATTAATATTGTAATATATATGGACATCCTCTCAATCATTTTTACTTTATCGACTTATCGTACGATATATGAACATGACCTCAAACATTTTTTACGTTATCAACTTATGGCACAATATAATTCGCCCGTTTGTTACCAGAGCACGAGAGTCCATTATATTATTTACTTTGGTTGTGTGGTTTCATTTATTTAGTTAATGTTCATATTTTTTGTCTGAATATAGAATTAAAAGGGAGATGCTCTTTGAAAATGTTTATTATGCTGTTATTTTATTATATCAGTGACATTAAATGTTATTAAAATGACAATAATATCGGTGATCGTAATTATTTCTGGGACAATATAACGACAACATAATGTAACAGGACTATTAAGTGTCTACATCGTTTCATCTTGAATGATTGATTTCCTACATTTCCCAGAGTGCTTGTTGACATCAGTTTGTCCAAACAGAGAGCGTGAAAGAGTAGAACGGAAAGAGGAAAAAAAGACAAAAGCAACAGAATGAGATCGGACGACGAGGAGACTTTGTCTTCTGTGAGACGGATGTAATTCTGAGGGACTGACGGTTTAGGACTGCAGCACTGAATATGTGCTGGAGATAATTCAACACACGTCCCTCTGAAGAGACGTTGATCAGAACAAACAAACCACCAAACAGCCTGCAGAGGAACTCTATGGAGATCGTGTTGATTGGGGAAATGATTTGAGGCCGACTGTCGGGGGAAGAGGAGGCAGGGAAATGTTGAGACTTCAACGCCTCAGTGGAGCATCTCTGAACATATGTGATGATTTACATCGCATTTAGTTCACAGGAGTGGAGAACTACTTCACAGTTGATTTCTGGGCTCATCTGCTCGACGAAGACAAACCAGGTTTTTACCTCGCTCAGCGCCTTGAATGTCTCAATGACGTACTGAGCCTTCCTTCTTTTATATATTCCTTGATATATATATAATATTACAGGAAGTAATGTTGGACCAAAGCTGTTGTCCGTGCAATACAGTGGCAGTGATGAGGTCTATATATATATATATACACATATACACACACACACACACACACACACACACACACACACACACACACACACACACACACACACACACACACACACACACACACACACACACACACACACACACACACACACACACACACACACACACACACACACACACACACCTGCAGAGGAAACGGTGCATTCTGACACGTACCTAATCCACTTTGTTTCATCTCGGGGGATTGACGCGAGCACAACGAGAAGAGGCGATAACTGCCGACTTTCGAGGACGATGTCTCTGACAGAACCTGGGGAAAACACACACACACACAATCACACAACCCTCAGACAGCGGTAACGAGGCATCTCGACTGTATTTGATATCATGCACAAGTCTCTGCTAGCTGGCAGAATAAAATATGCCCTCGGACAAGGGGAGAGGCCAAAACCACAGAAGAAGAAGCTCTGGGTCTTATTTAGTAAGTCCGAAACGCAACATCAATGACCTGAAATGAACTACTGGTACAGGCCTAGAGTCTGGTGCAGTGACTCTGCTTCTTCCTATGACTAGGTGGTGTATTCGTCTGCTTCTTCCTATGACTAGGTGGTGTATTCGTCTGCTTCTTCCTATGACTAGGTGGTGTATTCGTCTGCGTCTTCCTATGACTAGGTGGTGTATTCGTCTGCGTCTTCCTATGACTAGGTGGTGTATTCGTCTGCGTCTTCCTATGACTAGGTGGTGTATTCGTCTGCGTCTTCCTATGACTAGGTGGTGTATTCGTCTGCTTCTTCCTATGACTAGGTGGTGTATTCGTCTGCGTCTTCCTATGACTAGGTGGTGTATTCGTCTGCATCTTCCTATGACTAGGTGGTGTATTCGTCTGCGTCTTCCTATGACTAGGTGGTGTATTCGTCTGCGTCTTCCTATGACTAGGTGGTGTATTCGTCTGCTTCTTCCTATGACTAGGTGGTGTATTCGTCTGCGTCTTCCTATGACTAGGTGGTGTATTCGTCTGCGTCTTCCTATGACTAGGTGGTGTATTCGTCTGCTTCTTCCTATGACTAGGTGGTGTATTCGTCTGCGTCTTCCTATGACTAGGTGGTGTATTCGTCTGCGTCTTCCTATGACTAGGTGGTGTATTCGTCTGCTTCTTCCTATGACTAGGTGGTGTATTCGTCTGCGTCTTCCTATGACTAGGTGGTGTATTCGTCTGCGTCTTCCTATGACTAGGTGGTGTATTCGTCTGCGTCTTCCTATGACTAGGTGGTGTATTCGTCTGCTTCTTCCTATGACTAGGTGGTGTATTCGTCTGCGTCTTCCTATGACTAGGTGGTGTATTCGTCTGCGTCTTCCTATGACTAGGTGGTGTATTCGTCTGCTTCTTCCTATGACTAGGTGGTGTATTCGTCTGCGTCTTCCTATGACTAGGTGGTGTATTCGTCTGCTTCTTCCTATGACTAGGTGGTGTATTCGTCTGCTTCTTCCTATGACTAGGTGGTGTATTCGTCTGCTTCTTCCTATGACTAGGTGGTGTATTCGTCTGCTTCTTCCTATGACTAGGTGGTGTATTCGTCTGCTTCTTCCTATGACTAGGTGGTGTATTTGTCTGCTTCTTCCTATGACTAGGTGGTGTATTCGTCTGCTTCTTCCTATGACTAGGTGGTGTATTCGTCTGCTTCTTCCTATGACTAGGTGGTGTATTCGTCTGCTTCTTCCTATGACTAGGTGGTGTATTCGTCTGCGTCTTCCTATGACTAGGTGGTGTATTCGTCTGCGTCTTCCTATGACTAGGTGGTGTATTCGTCTGCTTCTTCCTATGACTAGGTGGTGTATTCGTCTGCTTCTTCCTATGACTAGGTGGTGTATTCGTCTGCGTCTTCCTATGACTAGGTGGTGTATTCGTCTGCGTCTTCCTATGACTAGGTGGTGTATTCGTCTGCGTCTTCCTATGACTAGGTGGTGTATTCGTCTGCTTCTTCCTATGACTAGGTGGTGTATTCGTCTGCTTCTTCCTATGACTAGGTGGTGTATTCGTCTGCTTCTTCCTATGACTAGGTGGTGTATTCGTCTGCGTCTTCCTACCTCCATGGATCCGGTCTTTTGATTGCGTATGAGCGGGGACCTCCTCTGAATGGTGATTGGCTCAGACAGCGGCAAGGCGCGGTCGGTCTCATCTCGCGAGAGGTCCTCCAGGCTGCCGGGGTCGGTCTGCTTCTGTCCGAGCAGAGAGAACAAAGAGAGAGAGAGAGAATACGTATGCTGCACTCTGCGGGACGACGACACGGTGAAACACACTGGAATGGGATTCTACCTGCCGCGCTACCTCTGCAGAAGCCGGCCTGAAGCCGAAGCCGGTCGGTGCGTTCTCCTCCTCCTCGACGCCTTTGACTCCGGGGCTGAAGTGGAGCTCTACGTGGAAGCGCTCCTCTGAGGAGATGTCCTTTAGGGGGAACGACGGAGGTGTTAGAGATGTTAAATGTTCCAATACTATCTCTAATCTCCTGCTGCACACGTTTATCTATACACACCTCTATACACATGTACGCTACTCAGCACCACCGTTTTTTGTTGGATGCTAAACTGTTGAATCTAATATAAAACGATGATTTGTTTTACTTATTATATTGTAATTCATTCCAGGTCGTGCTGCTCAGAGTACATCCCAGTGACCGGCTCGTGTACCGATAGCTCGGGGCTAAATAGCTAACGGTAACAGACTTGCATGGTGCCTCTTCTACAAGTTTATACTTTAAAATCGATCTACCTTATTGTTGTCCTCGTACAGCATGATGACAATCTGAGTCATGTAGTTGAGTTCAGAGACAGCATTGAGGTAATCCATGGCACGCTTCCACTGCTGGTCCTTCTCCTCCTGTCGCACACGCACACACACACACACACACACACACATTAAAATAATAACTTCTACCCCCATCTGAGGAAACATCTACAGTTCTGTGGGACCGATGCTCGGCCGCTTACGTCGAGCAAGCCTCCGTAGCGGAAAATGCTGAGCAGGGAGTGGACGTGACTCTCACTGGTGAAATATAACCGCGTCCTGACGTGGCGCCCTGGAGACATCACTCCTCGAGAGTACCTGAAGAAGAAGAAGAAGAAGTCAGTCCAAACACTTTGCACCACGTCGGCCCATCGAAGCGGCCCTTCAGTGTACTCACAGAGGGTGCAGTTTGTTGACGGACTCGTCCTCGTGGGTCCTCTGCAGGTCCAGCTGGATCTTTCTCACCAGTGGGAGGCAGTGGGCATATGCTATGTCCAGTTTCTCCACTCTATTCATGCCATATTCCTTAAAACAAAGAAGACATGATGAATAAACCTATAAATATCTATCCTCTGTGCTTTCCTCCTCTAGATCTTCAATGTTGAAACAAAAGACGGAAACTAGCTTTAAAAAGGTTTCTTTGCAGTCGACCAGATGTAACAACCGTCGTCTCCTCCTCTCCTCACTCCTCCTTCCCTCCTCCTCTCCTCACTCCTCCTTCCCTCCTCCTCTCCTCCCTCCTCCTCCTCCTCTCCTCACCTCACTCCTCCTCCTCCTCTCCTTCCCTCCTCCTCTCCTCCTCCTCCTCTCCTCCTTTTCCCCCTGCCCCTCTTCTTCTTCCTCCTCCTCCTTCCCTCCTCCTCCCCTCCTCCTCTCCTCCTCCTCTCCTCCTTTTCCCCCTGCCCCTCTTCTTCTTCCTCCTCCTCCTTCCCTCCTCCTCCCCTCCCCTCTCCTCCTCCTTTTCCCCCTGCCCCTCTTCTTCTTCCTCCTCCTCCTTCCCTCCTCCTCCCCTCCTCCTTTTCCCCCTGCCCCTCTTCTTCTTCCTCCTCCTCCTTCCCTCCTCCTCCCCCTCCCCTCTCCTCCTCCTTTTCCCCCTGCCCCTCTTCTTCTTCCTCCTCCTCCTTCCCTCCTCCTCCCCTCCCCTCCCCTCCCCTCTCCTCCTCTTCCCCCTGCCCCTCTTCTTCTTTCTCCTCCTTTCCTCCCCTCTCCTCCTCCTCCTCCCCTCCTCCCCTCCTCCTCCTCCTCCTCTCCTCCTTTTCCCCCTGCCCCTCTTCTTCTTCCTCCTCCTCCTCCTTCCCTCCTCCTCCCCTCCCCTCTCCTCCTCCTCCTCCTCCTTTTCCCCCTGCCCCTCTTCTTCTTCCTCCTCCTCCTTCCCTCCTCCTCCCCTCCCCTCTCCTCCTCCTCCTCCTTTTCCCCCTGCCCCTCTTCTTCTTCCTCCTCCTCCTTCCCTCCTCCTCCCCTCCCCTCTCCTCCTCCTCCTCCTTTTCCCCCTGCCCCTCTTCTTCTTTCTCCTCCTTTCCTCCCCTCTCCTCCTCCTCCTCCTCCTTCCCTCCCCTCCTCCTCCTCCTCCTCCTCCTCCTCCTCCTCCTCCTCCTCCTCCTCCTCCTCCTCCTCCTCCTCCTCACCTGTGGGATGACGATGTCAGCCACAGCTCGAGACAGTCTGAAGAGCTCCAGCGTGTCCTCGAGGCCCAGAGTGGCGTTGTGGATGACGTCGTACTTCACGCAGTCGTAGATGTCCGGTATTTTGCTGATGTCGTATCGGCCATTCTTCATGCGGAAGTCTCTCTCCAGTTTGGACCAGCGCTGCAGCATCAGCTCCAGAGTCTCGCTGTGGTACAGCTGCAGGTCTGGTGAGAGAGACGAGCTCGTTGAACGCGATCGATCGTCGACTTTGGGAACATAAAGGCTCTCTTTGTACCCCTGACGCACTGACCCACGTCCAGCCGAGAGCAGGGCCCCGTCTCCAAAGCACCGAAGCTTAGTTTATACTCGCCGTAGTGAAGCCACCAGAAAATAATGTGATCACGGGCGAGTAGGCTCCGCAAGTGCACCTCTGAATATTTGTAAATGTGCGCGTGGCGTGTTCAAGTATTATAGAGGATCATGATATTGATTCTGCAAAGACTTGCACAGAAAATGTCTCTTTTCAAAGCTTTGAGGCCACAAATACATTTGTATATATTTAAGTAGACACAAACCAGAATATGTCTATAATATAGGGTCTGTATACCACCAGGCAGTCATCAGAGGATTTCTCGCTCACCGGCTGACTTGGGGTCCTCCATCCTTGTGCGGATCTGGGAGGTGAGGCTCTGAATGAGGGCGTAGACCTGGTCACACGTGGCCACCGGGTTCTGGACGATCTTCATTGAATTCACCAAAGAGGCACTGCAAGTTGGGGCCAGCTGTCACACACGGACACAGAAAGAAAAAGAAGCACAAC